>JAODKL010000038.1:2679196-2690708 GCA_026780765.1 Petrocephalus schoutedeni
CCTTTAAATCAGAGCTAGGTAAGATTTTAACAACTCTGAGCTATTAGTTAAGTTCTCCCCAAGCGAGCTTGATGGGCTGAGTGGCCTCCTCTTGTTTATATAGTTCTTATGTTCTTTTGATAAACCTGATTCTGATGTATTGCAAATCTTTTGCTATTTTATTTGTTATTTGGACTTTTAAATAATTTCCAGTCCATTGCACTTCTACACATGCTGAGTGCCACAAATTGTATGTATAAATATTGGTCAAGATGCATGTATTTAAAGGGGTAATTCAATATTATATATCTTTGTTAGTTTTTAGACCAGTGTTTAAGGGACCTTCAGAATGTCTACGTTCATGCTCCCCATTGGGAGATAACAAAAATGTGGACTGGCAGGAGGAGTCCCAGGACTGGGCTGAGAAACATTGTTTTTGTCCAATAAAATTTTTCGAAACAATTATTGCACAAGTGATGCTATAAATATTGTATAATAACTTTTATATTTATTGCCTTTTTAAAATTTATATTTTACACATTTTCACAGTCACAATTAAATCTCTCAGAATGTTTATAGTATAATATAGATAAGTCCAAACAAGTTATTAAAACAACAATAACGATAATAATACATATTATTTGTGATATGTAATAATATTATTACATATTATTATTGTCTATGCTTAACTGATGACACTTGAAATGATACTTCAGATATGACTCTTTATTCAGATCAACTTATATATTTAACTGAAAATATTTTATTTCAAAATTAAATTCAGTCAATTAAAAGTTTATCTTGAATAAAAAAAAAAATTCTTTAAATAGTTCCACCAGGGACAGTGGACTGTGAGCTTGACTATTAAATGAAGCGAAATCTATGCCTGATTTATTTGCAATGGCAATGAAAAATATTTAATAATTCCATTAACAGAAGAAAGCATAACATTGTGTTTCACGGTTTTTGTAAGCAGGGTTGTACCCAGGCACCGAAAGCATGTTTGAAATTGTTGATTCCTTATTATTATTATATTATATTATTTATATATTATATTATATTATGCTACTATCATTAATGTTCATGGCATTTCTCTAATGTCACATCTAGGTAAGATCACACTAATGAACATTCCAGGCAGATTAGGGCTCTACACAGAAAGCGAAATGCCGTAATCTACAATATATCCAAGCAAAAGGAGGAAAAAGAGATAATTCCTGACATTCACTGGGTAATCAAAAATAAAAAAGAATACCAGAAGGAAGTCAACATGTGCTTTATTGATTACAGCAAATCCTCCAATTCTTTTGACCATTTTCAACTATGAAGTGTTCGCAGGAAAATGGGCGTACCAGAAGTTGTCATTGTCAGTATGAAGAATCTGTACTCTAGACATGAAACCACAGCAAGAATGGAAAATGGAGAAGCTATGGTTAAATGGAAAGAACACAGTGGTTACGACCATGGAATAGCTACTAAGATTTACTATTAATGGTGAAGACACAGAAGTTATGAACTTTTGCCTCCATAGAACAAAACATAATTCAGCAATCAGGGAGTATGCTTCTTATGGATACTTTTGGCAGAGCTGTGATTTGGGCCCCGAGAAAAAAAATCTGCTGATGTAGTACTTGAAATATCTCTGACATATCTTTAAGACAGTGTTTCCCAATCCGGTCCTTGGAGACCTGCAGATAGTCCACGTTTTTGCTCCCTCCAAGCTCCCAGTAAGGAAGCAAAAACGTGGACCGTCGGTGGGTCCCCGAGGACCTGACTGGAAAACACTGCACTAAGAACAAAGACATAATAATTATAGAATAATAATAATAATAATCAGGATATGGAATATTCTGTTGACTTTTTATGGACTATGCTAAAAAGTCAGCAAAGATTTTAACAATGCCATTGACTGCAAGACAATGTAATGTTGTGATAATCTGCTATATAAATAAATAATTGCGCGAAAAGAAGTGGATTCCTGATCAAATTGAGCTTCAACTGTCATCTGATGTGCAAATGACCAAACTGGAGTTATCGCATTTTGAGCACAAGTAGTAAGACCCACTGGAAAAGAGAGTAATGACTGGAGATGTTGAAAGAGCAAGAGGATGACTGGCAACAGCATGGATACACTCACACTGAGAGGTTAGAAAAATCAGGCAGGAGACAAGACAGATTGGAGGGCTGCTGTTTATATCGTCACCAGGATGGCATCTAATAATAATAGCAATATTTTATTCAGTAAATTCCTTTTTTTATTTTGGTTTTAAAGTGCCTATTTTTGTCATGTGCTCCCACAATAAAGCCAACACTAAGCATAGTGAACATTTCTGTGACTGTCACCATAATTTTAGTAACATCACATCATAGTTTTGATGGCATATGTATGAAAAAAAAGAAAAAAGAGAATTATACAATAGTAGTGCAATAATCTTACAATCCAGTTAGTTTTTCAGGAAAATTTCCATTAAAGGCAAAATGATTAAAAAGCTCTACAACAGGCAGCCCTTACAGCTCAGTGTCTATACATATAATTTCACATATCACAGTCAATCTTTTAGAAAGACTTCGGTATTTAGAGGGTAATAGGAAAAGCTAAGTTCACCTTATCATACATTCGCTTCTCATTCAAGTTTTTAAATTCCAGTATATGTATATATTGAAATTAACACAACCAAATGACTTGATTTCAGTCAAAGTGGAGTTAAGTGATGTTTGTGGCATCATCATAATCAATCACAAGGTTCATATTTTATCAAGTGATGACAAGCAAGAATATCCTAAAAAAGTGATGGCAGGTGAAATTACATTAATTCAGGGATCGTCATGTCTGTACAGTTACTAGTATATTTAAACACAACTGACGTAAAAATACTTATGCAAATGTATGAATGATTGTTTAAATACATTGTACACTGTCAAACACTGTCACACGTTACCTGGGACAGATAAATGACAGTATTACAATTACACAGTCATAAAATTCTGGCCGGAATTTTACATATATGACAAAACAGCAAATCTATTTCTGTGAGACTAACATTCCACTATCATTTGGCATTTCAAGGCATAATTGTTGTTTCTTTTCAAGGCATAGTATGGCGATTTGTACATCAACTAAAGAAACATATTTCTGCAACTATTTTTTAGCAAAAAAGTAGAGAAACTCACATGTATTATTTTTATTCTTCATGAAAAATAATGGCTTGTCGCAGTTCGAACATATAATAGATTTTTAAATTTATACTCGATATAAGGAAAGTGGTATTTCACTCAAAACTATATTTCATACAATGGTCCAACCTCTGGGTTACCCGCAGTGATAAAATGGCCTGGCAATAATATGTTCGTTAAACACTTCATTTATATTAAGTGCACATTTATTAAAGAGCAATAGGCCAGGTTATATATCTAACACAGAGCTTTCTCAAAAAAATATTTTATTAGCTGCTAGCGTTTTAAAGCATGTCTATTATTCACATGCAGTTTCATAGGTGATAGCTTATGTGCATCATTTTCACTGCTATGATTACCAAGAACCTCAAATTGTCAGTTACATTAAAATAAAATATTTTTATGTCAATATATGTCAGTCTTTAGGAACCACTTGTCCAGTGTTGCTAGGGTGAATATGTACGCTGTGCGTACAAAGAACTGAGTTTGAAGGCAAATTGACAGCTACATGTGCAAGGTGATGGGTTACTATCATGTCATGCCAGACATAGCAAAAGTATGAATTAATACCAATTGATCATTGCTTGAGTGCCACAGTCTATTTGAGTATTGTTGCTCACCACATATATCCCTTCATGGCTACACTCTACCCATCTTCTGATGGTTACTTCCAGCATGATAATGCACCATGTCACAAGCAAAAGTAATCTCAAACTAGGTTTATGAACATGATAATGAGGTCAGTATACTCCAATGGTGTCTTAATAAAGTGCCCAGTGAGTATACATGTTATAAGTATATGTCAAGATCTGTCCCTGCTCTGTCCCATTCTGAGTATAATTTCCCCATTTGGCCAGCAGGTGTCACTGATCATCCTGTTCTGTCCTTGTGTTTCCCTTGGTTCAGCACTTTTCTCTGTTTTCCCTGCTCCCTGGGCCACCATGTGACTGAACGGGCTGAGCATGTGGCTGAGTAACTGTAGTTCCCTGCTGTCATGGTTAAATTATGTTGGACATTTTTCCATTTGATTCCCCCATATTAATTATGCTCCTCGAGTTTATTTATTCAGCATCAGTCCTTATTTTTAGTCTCTGTGTTCTTGGTTTACCCTGCCTGTGTCCAGTAGTTCTGTCCAATGTTCCTTGTATCTCCTGTGTTGTTCCTAGGCCCTTGTGTTTTGTTTGATTGTTAATGACCCACACCTGGTCCTTATCTACCCTAGTTTCCCTAGTTTCCCCTAGGATATATATGTGCTTGCCCAGTGCTTGTTCCTGTCGGTCATTGTAGGTATTGGATAGTGTTTACCTGTGTTCTTTGTAACTCCCTTTTACTTGGTTTGTTGGATGGCTATGTGCTCTTTTGCCTTTCAGTTCAGCTAAAGTTAGTTTGCATGTTGTTTACCTCCTTTTGTTTAGACCCCTTTTGTTTCATGGCTTTAATACAGTTCCTGTGTCTTAGCTGCAACGAAGATCATCATTCCTGCATGCCACACTGTAACATATATAATGATTAATAGTCCATTTTGATTCATAGATTTACAATAACAAAAAAATCAAGTCTACCTTATCTACATTAAAAACATAAAAATCAGCTACACACATTACCAGTAATTCCTTAGGGCTGACTTGGTAATTGGTAATACTCATTATCTGATAACAGTTCAAGTGTGTGGAAAGAAATGGCTAAGGTCAGGTACGGACGGACCATAAGGAAGTTCAGAAATTTTCCCCTTGGCCATATATTACAAGCCCACCAGCTGATTGCAAATGGCAAAATACTCTTCAACAAAATATACCAGGGGGGACCCTTTCCCCCGTCAGCAGCAAATTCCCAGGCTGCATTTTGTTGTCAGTCCGCCCCTGACTGAGGTTGTGAGTCGGTGGGCACCAGAGTAAATGTAGCAGCTTAAACTTCTTTGGAAAAAAATTAAACCTAAACCGCATATGCATTGCACAATACTTTGAGAAGTATATTATTTTTAATGTTTAGCTGGTTAGGCCTTGAACCTTCTCTCTAAGAAAATATTGAAATTAAGTTGGTAAAAAGTTTGATTTTTTAAAAATTAGAATTTACAATGAAATTTTAAACTGAAGTATTATGTATTCAGTAATGTTTTGGCATGCTCAAATGCATTGGCTAAATATTTAAAGCAGCATCAAGTTTTCATACAGTTCATATAGGAACTGACTTTTTTAAATTCATCAGCAAAGTATTTTTATTTTGCATGTTGTAGCAGCAGATTCATTTGCATTGTTTTTTTACCCTCCTTTGCATCAGTGGGAAAGAAATGTTTACAGGCACCTGTGTTTAATGTGAAGCAAAAATAATTTTCTTGGCTAGAGAAGGATTCAGCAATAGCTTGCTATGGCCATACCTCCTTTTCTTTCTCTTGCGTAAATTAATTACTCTCTAGTCTTGAAAAATATGATACACATGTAATTAATCCTGCTATACACTAAGAATTTCAAATTTCAAGTTGTTAATCATTTTTTATTAAAGCTAAATTCTAGTAAATCTGACATGCACGATTGCAACAGTATGTGTTTATTTAGACATCCTATATTTTATTCTATGGCTATCCTTTTTCCAGTGCATGGTAATGTACATTAAAAAAACTTTTCTTAACATTCAAATTCATTAATTTATTGATGATATGTATGCCTTATGAGGTTCAGATGAGCGTCATCAAAACAGATTTAATGACAATAAACTCACATGTTCGATCCTTCTAAAATATATAAAGTGTGTTTCCTACCCATAAATATCCTTTATTGCTTTAGAGATTATTATACTATTTATTTTTCCCTAGAATTAATTTTTAATTTTATGATAATTTAATACCCAGCAGTTTAATGTTAATGTAAATATTTATGAAATATTCGCTTAGAAAATACTATGGAATAGTATGTAAACATTTATTCAATTCTAAATTTTAAAGGAACAAATAATCTGTACATTTTATAAGACTCAACTTCAGGTTGGACAGCAGCACCACCATGACACAAAAAAATAAAAGCCCAGTTTTAAATTTTTTTGTCATGGCAGCAGCGATACACTATGGTTTGGTTTTGAACAGCCTCAGGTGATTTCAGTTGCTGGCTGTTATATTTAATTAATTCAAAAAAGGCCCCAGGAAACATTCTTTTATAATCTAATCTATATAATCTATAATCTCACAATGACAAATTAATTTTTCAATTTTCCTGCATATTAATAAATTGTAAAACAAGTGTTATACATTTAGTATGTTAGAATTGGTTTTGGTAAAATACTTTTAGGTGTCGGGGCTGGACGGGGAGGTAACATGAACGTATGAATTTTTTTGCTTCAAATTTATTTGCTTTAAAAACTTAAATTGAAAAGTTCTCTCTCTTATGCAATGACCTATGAGAAAGCCCTGAATAAATGTTTGAGAAGTTAAAGTCATGTACTACTTGTAAGGGTTAATTAAATCTAAATACTGGGGGAATTAGCTCATAAAAACTGAATATATGCTATTTTGCCACATATATTTGCATATATAGATGTTTATGTCACAGTCATATAAACAAATGTAACACATATCATGCCTTCTTTGGTGTTTTGGATCCAGGTTTTGATCCCGAGAGGCCATTTTCTGTGTTATCAATCCCTGAGGAACTCACGAGGCACTCTTTGCTGTGAACAAAACAGACACACCGATTTTAGGATAAATGGCAGGCTTCCATTTACCCAGGACATAAAGCAGTGGAAACCCCCAGCTTCTCGTTTAAATAAGAAATGACTCTTACCCTCACCCTCCCAAACTGAAACAAGCTACTAAAAAGCTTGTTTTACCCTCCTTTAACTCACATCCCATTTGTTCCGCCCTGTACACCCTCTCTGTCACTTACTTCTTCTCTTCAATCTTGGCGAGGACATAGAGAGTGAAGTTCTTCAACAACATGAAAGCCATTAACAAGCCAATAGAGCCTCCCACTGCGGCTGCAATAATGAGGGTCAGCGTGTTGTCAACCACCCTCACTGGAGAAATCCGACAAGGTTGGCAGAGAATGTGAGGAAGGGGAAAAACACTGGATAAGTAATGAGTTAGCCGACAAAAAAAAAAATATTTAAATGGCCTATAGGCATTTAATAATGTCACCTTCTAAGATTTAACCATACTTTGGTTAAATCATATTTTGTGTCATAGTGGAAGAAGCTCCAAAAAGCTCTAAACAGCCTGGTGAATGGCAGGAATGTCATATAAGCCTAGCATAGCACTGCATACTATAGGAATACTATAGGTTGTCGTTGACTATGATTGGTTCTGACTGATTGTAAGTCAATAATTATGTTAAATTATGTTAGTAAAATGCATAATAATGAACGTTTTCTCTTTCGAGTTTTTTAAAATAATGTGTTTTTTTTAAGGAAAATAAAGGTCCTCACGCTTGTCCACGACGATGAGGGTAAAGATTGCGCTGTGATTCCTCCCCTTCTCCTTGGGGTTGCGCCCATAGCAGGTGTACTGCCCTTCATCGTCAAAGGTTATATTCCACAGCAGGATGGAGATGTTGCTGGTTTTGCTACTGCCCACAAATTCCACCCTTTCCCGGAGGACATTCACGTGTGGCTCCATGTTCTCATTTGGAATCACCGCCTCGCAAACCTGAGGGGATGGCCAAGTGTTAGTGAAACAGCAAGGCTCAGTTAACATTACGGCTAACCTCGAGGCAGTTAGAGAGGATCCCACTCAATAGGGATATTGTACTCTGGTTGAATAATTTAATGATGCAGCCTACTGTTATGTGTACGTGTGCATTAGCAGGGGCATAATTATTTTTTGCTTCAGTTGGCACCAATTTTCTAACCCAAATGTTGTTTGTTTGAGACTTTGTTCTTACAGTGTATCTGCTCCACAGTTTGATCTGATCCGGGTCTGGATTCAATAAATAAATGTTATTATGCCTCTTAAAACTAAGAATAAAAATCTGAAAATTATCTTTGCTTGCATTGTGTTTGATTTACTGATTGATTTGATTTACTGGGAAAGTGTATTATGGTACTTACAAAGCAAGACAAAAACAGAATTAGCTAGGTACACTTTTGACTAGTAACCTATAACCTGTATGCCCATACACATAAATGGAGGGTCCTCAGTAAGATAGGAATATAAAAATGTGTGTGTGTGCATGCATGTGTGTGTGCTTGTGCTGGGTTGGTATCCCATAGTGGTTGGATAGATAGATAGATAGATAGATAGATAAAAACAAAGCTGGGTCACTGAATGCTGAGGCGCATAGTACGTAAAAGTTGACAAGCTGTTCCAAACTTCCTCCTGCGTTAACCCCTGCTCAAAAACTGTGCACTGGTACCTTCATGGAATGGGCTTCCATAGTCAAACAGCTGCATGCAAGCCTCACATCAACTAAAATATCTCTGTCTGGTAGTCTGATGGAGGAGTCTGGGTTTGGCGGATGCCAGGAGAACGATACCTACCTGACTGCATTGTGCCAACTGTAAAGATTGGTGGAGGACGGATAATGGTATGGGGTTGCATTTCAAGGGTTGGGCTAGACCCCTTAGTTCAAGTGAAGGGAACTCTTAATGCTTCAGTATGCCAAGGATTTTTTTATATATTTCTGTGTATCCAACTTCATGGGAGCAGTTTGGGGAAGGCTCTTCTCTATTCCAGCAATGACTGTGCCCGAGTGTACAAAGCAAGGTCCATGAAGACATGTTTGACTCGCTTTAGTGTAGAACTTAACTGGCCCACATAGAGCCCTGACCTTAACTGCATCAAAACCCTTAGGGAAGAACTAGAACAGAGACTATGAGCCAGGCCTTCACATCCAACATCAATGCCATTCATCCATTTCCAGAAACCATAAGCACAAGGTAAGGAGCAACCCAGAATGGGGCTCCAACCCATCACAGGGCACACACCGGTCACACCTATGGGCGATTTGATAACTCCAATCAACCCCAGCATGTTTCTGGACTATCGGGGGAAACTGGAGTACCCAGAAAGTAACCTGATGACAACACCGGGAGAACATGCAAACTTCACTCACATGGAACCTTGGCAGAGACCTGAACCTAGGTCACAGAGGCATGAGGCAACAGTCCTAATCACCACACCACCATGCCGCCTCACATCAGGGTGTGACATCACAAATGCTCTTCTGGATGAATTGGCAAAAATTACCACAAACACACTCCAAAATCTTGCAGAAAGCCTTCCCAGAAGAGTTGCAGCTGTTATATCTGCAAAGGGGGGACCAACTCCATATTGATGCCTATGGATTTAGAATGGGGTGCCATAAAAGTTCATGTAGGTGTAATGGGCAGGTCTATCAATAATTCTGTCCATAAACTGTAGTTTATATATTTAAACTGCAATTATAAAGTATACCTGGCTATCTAAATTTTAGTACTAATCAAACTAAACAATAATGAAAGCACAGCTCGTACCTCACCTTCTCCATGGTGCCATTGGCATCATACTGCCAGTTGAAGTATAGGTTTTTAATGCCGATGCAGCTTGCGTAAGTGCAGGGCAGTAACACAGTGCTGCCATTCACGGCCTCCAGAAAGGGGATCTTGCCCACGGACATCTCCAGAGCTGTGGCTTGCCATATCCCTGAAGGAGGGAAAGAAAAGAGGCAGTGAGCAGTGAGGAATAAACTTCTTAATCAAACTCCAAACTAGGCATAAGGTATAACCATATAAAGTGCTGGTATTTCTGTGACCAAAAAAAAAGTACATTTTACTGAAAATACACCACAAATGGAGAAAAACAGGAATTAAAAAAAGAAAAAACACTGCAGGCCCAGTCATGTGCATCTTAAAAGGAAAGCATTGAGTTGAGTGAATGATGTTATTCAGGTACTTTTATAAAGGAATATAATACAATACACTATACAAAATCTGCCATTTTATGAATGACTATTGACCCCAGTGAAACAAAATTAATTTATCACAGTGTAAATGACTGGAAATTGCCCATTATAAATGATTTGGTAACACTATACTGAACAGGGCACATATAATGTAGTAGTACATTCTTACTTAAAGAATGAATTAACCAGAAACTAAGTGTTAATTACGCACTGTTCCCATGTATGTTCATCAGTAATGAATCATAACGGTTCATGTATTTTACGCAGTTGCTATATTTGTTCATGATTTATACTTGAGTAGTAACTGAGTTACTAAGTTACTTGTGCCCCCTCAAGGAAAGTGTTGCCAATTATTTTTCCGTGCAACTAGGTTTAGTTTCAGAATATTCAATTCATTAACAAATGATTGCAAGTCCTGAGAGGCTGCAAAGAACTGACTACAGGGTCGGCTCCTTGTTTGGCCTAATTCATGATCTGCTGAATCTGCCAGCTCTACCTATACTTCTACGAACATGCTGACAGAATTCCCATCATGATCAATAGGGAAGAACTTGTGATCAGGATATGTTTTCATCGGGGTCAGTGTTTTGCTTGCAGATGTGAAATTTAATGCTGATTGTACTTCCATCACAAAGTCACTGTTCTCTTGGGCCTCACATCAGCTGATACAGAAGACTTCAGCAGTGTATGTTTCAGCAGAGGACTGTGAGGGATGGACAAAAGCTGCAACTGCCAAATTAGGCCATCAGAGCACTGGTGAGCACTGGCACCTGAGCCACAGCAAAGAGAATACAGAGAATCAGTCTAGATGTAGTTAGTATATTGAGTATCAGCTTATATATCATATAAATATAGTGCACAGTGTCAGGTGTATCTTAAGATCTACTAGATCACTTTAATTACTGTAATAACTGTGTCCATTCACAGGTAAAACTACATATTTTTAGCATTTATTATTACTTATTGATATTTAAAGGCAACTAATATTACTTTTACTATTACTTTTTAGATTACTAAACATTATTTTCTGAGCTGATACATGTCATATTCACAGAATGATCATTCAGAACAAATAATTGCCTATGACATGTGAGTGAATGAATAGCTATCATAGTTGATATTAGTGAAGATGTCTAGTAAATACGTGATCCATGTTACCAATGTAAAAAGTGAAAAATAAAATTTGAATTGAATTGGTGAATGACATCAGAAAGATGCCACAAACTAGATGGGGAAACGTCACCAGCAACTCAACCTAGTAGGAAATGATAGTTGACCAGGTAGCCATATTATAGCTATTTCCTAATAATGGATAACATTTGGAGGATCAGTTGTGTAACCACTCCTGATTCAAAATGCATAGCATGTTACACCGGTTCTTCTCTCTATTGGCTCCCTATAAGTGCTTGCATCAAGTTTAAACCCTTAGTGATTGGGGTTCAAATTGTAAATGGAACAATACCTCTTTATATCAAGCCACACCTCAAGATCTAAGC
>JAODKL010000038.1:2709763-2723682 GCA_026780765.1 Petrocephalus schoutedeni
AGACACATACTTCCTAACATCAAGAGCTGCTTTTGACCACTGGACTGCTGTTGGGCATATGTCTTTTGGGTGGAGAACCATTCCAGAAAACAGGGGGGGTTACTCGTAGAAATATCCCAAAGTATTCTGATTTCATTCAAAGCTACTCAAATATTTCTCATCTTTCCTTCTTCTGCCATAAATACACAATCTCTGATGTCCCGACCCTTAAAAGTTCCTCTTTAGCATGATTAATCTGTACTAATTGAAGCAGACAGTGAAAATAATTGGAGATCATAGGTTTCATCTGGATATGACCAGTCAGTTTATTTAAGGAATGCACATCTACTACTTTTGTTATTAGGACAGGGCACTATTCTTTCTACAAGCACAAAAACCTAAAAAACAAATATAGCAGACTAACATCTTCCTTTTGATTACAGCAGAATGCTGCACATATGTACCCATTTACAGGCAGAACGCATCCAACACACTAAGCAGCAGTACAGGTCAGCATGTGACTATCTTTCTGCGTTATTTCAGAGATAAATCAAATACAAAAGAAAAGAATCACAATTCCCCTTGCCTCAGCAATCATATATTTAAATGGCACACATACATTAAGGCCTCTCCACAATGACATCTACCCATTTTCCAGTATGTCATCCACATAGCCAATTAGTAAAATAATAATAATACAATGTCTGAGCAACTGCAGATTCAGTAGAATTAGGACATGCCAACTAGGCTAACTACTCTTATAGTATAAATTTGTAAACTACAGACAGAGTTGAGGTATTTAGTTATGTGACTATTGACATTAGGTTCTTAAATTCTATGGAAATTACCAATACACATTGTTTTCAGGCAAAGATGCCTCCATTTCATTTCAACATTTCAGGTGTTGAAAGTAATTTGATTTCCACTGCTTTTATTTTACAAAAAAATAAGATTATCTGCGAAAAAGAGCTTCAATATTGCAGTCTTCTCCACTTCCTCCACAGCTTTCTCATAGGTTGGTCATTTTGATGGACAGAAGGGACAGGCGTTGTTCCTGCTGGACTGCAGCCAAACACTGATACACTGAAATTAAATAGCAAATAATTTTTCATTTAGTTCTATGTATTAAATTACAGCATTATGATTTGAACTGGCAACCTTCCAAACAGGCATAGTCCTAACTGCAGTGCCGTACACCACCAGTGTGACGGCACAGTGCTACCCAGCTACCCACTGTGCTAGTCCTCTCCGCAGCTTTTGGACTGTGCCAGTAAACCAAAGCATACAAAAACACATGCAAACACCACATACCCTGGAGGTAAGCCATTAGCCAGTTTAGCTCAGCTCAGAATTTTGAAATGAATAAAGCTGAGAATAGCATTTAAGATGCATGCCTAGTGAGGAGTACAAACAGTGTTCTCACATGATGACTTCTATAGACTAGAAATGATAGCAACAGTAATGCTCACCTCCTTGTGTACAATGTGAGAACAGTTCATAAGGTGCTGGGTCCCAGCCTTTACTTGGATTTGGCACATCAGACAAAGCTTGTGCCCAACTGCAGACGAAGTCTATGAACATTAAAGGGGTCAGAACTCCTTCAAAAATAAAAAAAAAAGCTTCAAGGCAAAATACAAAGAGATTCATAAATGTAAAGTATGCAAGTATGCGAGTTCATATCAGGACAGAACAGTCATACAATATGATTATGCAGTACCTGTGCAGGGCTCATCTGGAAGAAGTTAGCTGGCCCCTGCAAATAGAATTTAGATATATCGGGATGGCCTGATTTGAATCACAGGCTGATAAAAGGTATTAAAGAACCAACTAGGTGTACAGTGCTATAGGAAGCCTTGTAAATACAGGTATAGTACATAATTTTACATGGATGATGTGTGAAAGTAGACAGATACATCAAAAGTGTAGCTCACCGGTTTATCACTTTGGCTTAATCTCTGCGCTACTAGCTGGTTCAGCTCTTCAACGGAGAGCCCCGCCATAGTGCCCCGAGAAGTCTTAATCTGCTGCAGCACAGACATCAGCTGACTCCTGACAAGGTGAGAAACAAGCCTTATTGCAACTTTACAGAATGTCTTGTTTTCTACATACTCAGATATGCAAAATACAAAAAAACTGAATATTTTTGAAGACCTGATGATTAAAAGCATAAATAAAATATTTGAGGGCATCACAAATCACATTTTCAGCATGACCAATAAAAAGCAGGGGTGCATTTCCCGATAACTCTTAGCATCTAAGACTCAAAAGGTACCTACAGACTAACAGTGTTCACTTTTCTACGTCTGTTTCCTGAACAATCTCTTAACTGGCAATATGACTTTCGCCAATTGAGTGCAGGAGCCCGCCTCCAAAGACTGTTGTATCACGCAGTTTTATTTTTGATTGTTCTATAAAACACCAGTGTGTGTATGTCATTCATTTTGGGACAAGCAATGGCACAAATACTGAAATAGAAGTTGCATTACTGTCATAAGAGAATATACAATGTGCTTCATTACTGACTACTGAAGACTACTCCAGGGCGTTATTTAGGCAAAATACATTAGACTTACATGTAAATTAACCTGCAGTGTCGACTCTTATCAGCCTCATAGACTAAAGAGCATTCCTTATGAATCTGCATGTTACTAAGATCAATTCACTGTGCATTCAGAGCACGAGGACGAAACCTAACGAAGACTGTAGTTGTGCATCAGACAAAATCATTTCATCATAGAGATCATTTTTTTTTTAGCTGAGTGATGTTTAGTTGTGCAACTGTATCCTTAACGATGTTAGTCTTATTTTAAATGACGCTTTCCCCATACTAATTATATTTATAATATAATTATATTTCTATATTTATAATTATATAAGAATTATATGAAAATCTTTCTTACATCACATCCTTTCACAATGTGTTGCATGTGTGCCCATTGCAATGTCATGATATACATCGCACACCCCACAACTGTTGAATGATTAGAGACCACATTATGTAAGACCATTTTGCTCATTTCAGATGCGTACAGTCTGAACAGTGGGGGCCAATAGCGGTATGAGCTGACAACAACGGTAAGAGACAGCTAAGAGCGCTCAGACCAACCTTACAAGAGTATGCCTTATGGAAACCATTAATTATCAATTAAAGATGTTTTGGGGAAACACGTCAGAGTTAAGGTACAATCTGACGTATCACTAAGAAGGCTTCGGGAAATGCACCCCAGATCATTACCTTCTGCAATATAAGCAGTACCTGCTGCATTGAGAGAACTGGGCTCCCAGATTCTCCAGCACCTTCTCCAGTTTAGCTACAGACTGGACATTGTCTGCGGGAGCTGCTGGTGTGGGTGCTGCCATGCGAATGTGCTTGGGGGATGATAAGGCTTTGGAAGAGTAAGTCTTGCATAAAGGTGCGGCATGTGAGGCTGAGGAGGGTACGGGCTGATGGGCGGAGCTTCCAAGCTGGGGGCTGGGCCACATGTGGTCAGATGGGGCCGCAGCTGAGGTGGGGTGATGCTGGGCAGGAACTGATTGGCCGTGAGATGGCATGTGTGTTGGCTGGCGAGACAGTCTTGTTCCTAAAATTAAGTCAATCTGCAAGAAAGGACAACATTTATAACCTGATTAGGGCTGAGCAATATCAGATCTCAATTATGTCACGAATGCACAATAATCCCCAGGGCTTCAGATGATGGGTGAAACATTTGGACGGACACCAGGTTTTTGGTACTATATGGACATTTACTATTCGGCCCACAGTTTGGCAAGCAGATTAACAGTGCACCTAAAATATTAATGAGGCATATTATGGAGCCCAAAAGTTAGTAATCACTATAAATTCGACATGTCCTTATGTTTGATAAATGTTGGACTTTAAATTGTCCACCACAAAGTACCACCACACCACCGACGCCTTTTTACCTTATCCACAAGATCTCCTCTTTTAAAAGTTATTGTGGCTGCTGAGCTGTTCCTTTCTTCACTGCCACTTCAGTGCATATCACACCGAATAATACCAAACCATAGTATTGCAAAATCTTATATAGTACGCTCTACTAACCAAATTCAATAAACATAAACATTCGACAATTTTATACAGATTACTAGCTTTTGGGTGTCTCAAAATGCATCTCATTAATATTTTAGGTGTACTACTTGCTTAACAAATTGTGGGCATAATTAAACATCTGTATAGTACCGAATAGCTTGTGTCTGGCCAAATGTTTCGCCCGTCAGCTGAAGCCCTGGTGATTATTGCATGTGGGCGATAATCGGGATGTGATATGGCTCAGCCCTAAAACTGATTTATAATACAATGGAACCTCGATTCTCAAACCCAATCCATTCCAGATTCCTGTTCAAGAACTGATTTGATCGAAAACAGAATCAATTTTTCCCATAAGAAATAATGTACAATGTATTAACAGACCCCCAAATGATTGTTTATGTAAACCTGCATAAATACATACCTAGTGCTAAAACTATAAAAAAAAATCTTTAAAACCCATAAATACAAATTTAACTGCACTTTTCCTGTACTGTGGAGAGCTATTCTCATATAGTAGGTGGAGATGCTATCACCGGCTAGCTATTTTTCGTTTCCTAAACAACAACAGTTTTTCTACCTCTTCAGTTGCCTGTGATCTTTGTTTCATGAGCACTTTGACCCCTCTAGCAACATTGGCTTCTTTATGTTTCATTATGGTACTAATCGTCAATTTCGCTATTCCATACTCTGTAGCAAGACCAGACAGGGAAACACCTCTATCATACTTTGCAGTTATTTCGAAGCTCTAACGTGGTTCTCAAAACTATCCAATTTGTTTTGCTATCACTAAGCATCTTAGACTTATTTAAAAAAAAAAAAGTTGACATTTTTTACCAAACAATATGGTCAAGAACCAAATTGTACGAGATTCATGAGACATTCATATCGAATGGGGTTCCACAGTATTTATACATTCATAATTAGTATTGTCACGGGTGATTTCAAAAGGCATAAGAAACAATGACAATGACAAACTGCTGGAAAAAACATTCTTCATTTAACTATGGATCAGCTCTTGCATAACAGTATTCTGAAACTGCTAACAAAATCTACATAAGGAATTACTTTAGTCCGAAGCACAGAGGAATGTCACTTACTGGGGGGATGGGAGGCAGAGAAGGAGGAGTGATCGGGGGCAGGCTGTCCAGATGCTGGCCTTGCTGAACTAAGTGTAGATACTCTGTGAACTGATGCTGTATAAACAGAAACGCAAAGGGCAAAGAGCTCAGTAGCGCACAGATGCAGTAACTACCCAAAGTCACTCCACTCGCTCTATGCATCTCCCCAACATTACCTGCAGGGTATCTAAGTTGGTACGAACAGACTCCACAGTGCTTTCCCATCCTCGCCTTTGCTGCATGCTTTCTTGGGATTCATCTGAGCTATCAACACCAAACGTGAAATAGTAAAACATTAACTAAGACATTTATACACATGGACCGTCTATCTGAAAAATGGCTGGCACCCATACAATCCCCCAATCAGAGTATCATTTAAGAGGGTCAGGTCAGGTTATGTGGAAGGACATGATACAGGGAGAGGATAAGCCTAGCACAGGCATCACAGAGCATGAATCCGTTTCTTTTCACAGAATTTTTTTCTTAATTTAGTCGGTGTACTCACTTCCACAATGCAACGCGAAATTCAAATTAAAGGGTAAAACACCAGTGAAAGATGTATATGGAGAATTAGCACAGTACATAGGACCCTGTTTTTACGGACTTTTCTTACAGTGCATCATGCAGCCCCGTTTCGATCATTAGACTTGATTTCAGTTTTAGTGGATCCGCTCTCGTCATATCACGCTAATGTCACATTCGTTTTAAATCGCTGTTAGGCACGTTAGCATCTTGTACCAATTTAGTGTGCGTTTTGCAGACGTAAACCTCTAATCCCCAAACGTCTGCCTCTACCACTAGAATTCGCTTTCTGCCTGTGAGTTATGCTGAATGTATGACATTCGCTATAGTGTTTCTTCCCAAATGCTGGAAACCCATCCTGACCGGAGTCCATCCCTTCGAGGTGGCACAGTAGCCTGAAAGTTTTTCCAAAGATGACAGCGTCAAAGTCAGAGTTTCTTCTCTTGGCAGACCTTGGAAGACTTACCTGTGCTAGGTAGCGTACCTTCAGAGTGTGTGTTTAGTAAATAGCGTCCTTTCTCCTGAACACGTTAACCAGTTAATTTTTCTTAGAAAAAAACTCTCAAAGAAGACTACTGACATACTTGTTTCACCGTAGAAGTCAGTCATGTTAATCTTCCTCATTCTACATCTATCCATGCACTTTATTTTACTCGTTAAAAAGGTGAAATAACTGAAACATGTTTTATATTCTAGTTTCTTCAAAATAGCCACCCTTTGCTCTGATTACGGCTTTGCACACTCTTGGCATTCTCTCGATGAGTTTCAAGAGGTAGTCTAAACCATTTCAGGTGACTACCTTTCATTTCACCTTTTTTTTGTTAAGTACATAACTCCACATGTGTTCATTCATAGTTTTGATGCCTTCAGTGAGAATCTACCATGAAAATAAAGAAAACACATTGAATGAGAAGGTGTGTCCAAACTTGTGGCCTGTACTGTATTATGGAGTGAACTTTTCAATGAATGCAATCAGCTGATCGCCATAAAGAACAAGACATCGGTGTAAAAAAACAAGACACCAATTTTATTCTTTAATAAAATATATACATGAATGTGGAGAATATTTAATTCTTCACTATTGCACATTTCTTTGCATTAAGCCTTGTTATGTACGACAGTGTATCACAGTGCTTTGTGCATAAATATCATTGTACAGAAATGATTCTCATTTCAGTTGCAAATACAGCCACAGAGGAACCGTCTATAATTAAACTATGAAAACTAAATTACAGGTGATCTTTATCAGATATCCTTTACACTGCTGTGAGCATTTCATAAGAGAGAAGCTTTGTTCTGTTTCAGAGCAGCAAGCCATGTTTGCAAAATCTGGTTTTAGCTGGAGGGGTTTCTGCCTGAGTGAATCTTTTGGTGCAAATGCTTTATGACAGAAACACCCCTGCAGTCACTTCTTCTGTAGAGTAATAACCATAGCCTCACACAAAATCCATTTAAATACTGACATTCATGTTAATATAATTTTGTGACAAGTTTTGTAATGGAAGAAGTAGGCGAAATGCATTTTTTGTAATGGTTCGTAACACATCAATGTGATATTATCCTTGTCTTCTACTGAAGCTTTATTAGTTATGCTTAAAATGTTACTTTGTGGTAATCATATGGTGTGGTCTAGACTTCTGACAAGAGGAAAACAGGCCCCTTGGTTTGTGTGTGCGCGCGCATACAGTAATTGCAATAGAAAGGATAAACATTGATTTTCAGTTTCATTAGTATGGCACTGTAAAAAGATGAAAAGCAAACAAGGAGTGGTCACTGTCATGTGATACAGCCCAGAGGTGGCACTTAGTTTCATTTATAACCCTGTGATTTATGGAGTCTTGATCCAATGTCACAGCTCCTGAGGTATGCTTCGCTGGTGTATACGGTGGTTGGGAGTTTGTTGAACAACACCCAATCAATCATTTTTATTCCCAACTACCATATCCCGAGCAAAAGACAATATAATGGTTTAAGGACACAGAGCAGTAAACTGAAGTTTACTTGTTCACATTTTACATTTTGCTGCTCAGTCCTTGAAACGGGTATTTAACTGAATAGTGAATAAAAAAAATCAGCATAAAAGGAGAGAGCTACTGTATAACATGCTGTTGACAAAAGCACTTGCGAAGCGATAAAATCTTTACCATTTGATGTCATTTGGGCTGGTGGTTAATAGATGACGAAGAGGTGAAAACCTGTGTGCTGATTCTTGAGCTTTATGCAGGTACATCACTGTATTAAAGGTAATAAAGATGCTGGCAGATAGGGCAATCCTGCTGTGAGACTCCACAGGCCACCAATGTGTCAGATATGGGGCAGGCAGGTGGTGTAGTGGTTAGGGACACAACTGTGCAATCAAAAGATTTGAGTCCCCGACCTGCAAGTACAGCTGAGGTACTGTACCGAAGCACTGCTCCCTGGGCACTCATGCAGCTGCCCCCTGCTGTGTCACAATGTCACATGGGTTAATTAGTAATCTATGACTTGCTGTTTCCCTGGGGTAAAATATGACATGTCACAGAGGCCCATTTCTCTTAGGCACTCTTCAAAATAGGAAAGACAAGAGAACATGCCATTCAAGTTAGGCAGAGGTGTGTTGATCCTCATAAGTCAGGAAATGGCTACAAGAAAATAGCTACTTGCCTAAACTTGCCCGTATCTACAGTCAGAGCAATAATTAAAAAGTTTAAAACAACTGGTACTGTGACAAACAAGGCTGGACAAGGACCCAAGTTTATCTTGCCACCACGCCTAGTGACGAGGATGGTACGGAAGGTAAAAAAAAATCTCCAAAGCTCACTGCTAGAGAACTGCAGCAAAGACTGGCATCTTGTGGTCACCAAGTCTCCACAACAACGATTAGACGCTATCTACATGCCAACAGGTTGTTTGGGGGGCATGCCAGGAAAAAGGCTTTACTGTCCTACAGTCACAAACATAAACATGTGGAGTTTGCTAAAGGCTACTGGAACTTAAACTGGAACCATGTGCTTTGGTTGTATGAGACTAAGATTGAGCTTTTTGCCAACAAACACTTCAGGTGGGTCTGAATATGCGGAAAAGCACCTCATGCTCACTATTAAGTATGGTGGAGTATCTGTCATGCTGTTGGCCTGTTTCTTTTCCAGTGGCCCTGGGAACCATGGTAGAGTGCATGGCATCATGAACACTTTGAAATACCAGGACATTATAAATAAAAATCAGATGGCCTCTACCAGAAAACTGAAAATAGGTCTGAAAGCAGGATAAGGATCCAAAACATACGGCCAAATCAACACCGAAATGGTTCACCAGACACAAAATCAACCTTCTTCCATGGCCATCACAGTCCACAGACCTAAATCCCATGGAAAACCTGTGGGGTGAGCTGAAGAGGAGAGGGCATAAGAGAGGACCCAGGACTTTGGCCGATCTAGAGAGATTGTGCAAAGAGGAATGGTCAGAGATCCCTCTCTCTGTATTCTCCAACCTTGTGAAATGTTATAGGAGAAGGTTACATGCTGTCCTATTGGGGGCTTTACAAAGTATTAACAGCAGGGGTGTCAATACTGGCACTGGTGATTTTGTTATAAATAATTATTTATTAATGTGGGATTTTTTTCTCAGTGATTAAATGTACTCAAATAAAAGGTTAGATTTTTCAAAAATGTTCAGTGTTAGATTATGTTACTGCAGTACAAAATGAATTTATTTTATGTCTTTTTACACATCTTTACCAGGGGTGCCAATAATTATGGAGGGCACTGTACTTGTGAGATGCTCTCAAGTCTGTCCCAGCATTCTTAAAGTCTTTCAAGTTGTTCAGAGTGCCATGAGTATAGAGGACATGCAAAGCTTTGCTGATTTGGTAGTAAAGCCAACTACTCCCAATAAACCCTGGCATATCAAGGCAAAGAACTGGATTAATATGGCGGAGATAGTCAGCACCAGCATGGCCAAGTTACCCAGGCTGTAGATCTGAGTTTTGCATAGAAATTGTGCTGTTACTTACAAGCTACCGCTTCAACAGAGCCCACTGTATATTAATTACCCTGCTATTGACGAAGTGTCTTGCAGAATCCTGCCCAAACCAGGCCTAAGAGCTATAATGTTACATATTCCAAAGTTCTAGACAGCTATATACACATTGTGTTCTGCTGCAAAAATCCAGTTCTACATTTATGTTTGCAGTTAAAAGGAAAACTGACTTTTAATCTGAAACCCCACCTAAGGTATACAACTGCACTATTTTTTTTTACCAAGCAGCCTGCTTCTGGCAGCAAACAGTTCATTTGGATTCTGTCACCTCCAGCGAGACGCGGAAGCACATTTGGCGAGTGTGGATGACATAGGCCCCTCTACTCATACTCCGTGTGTGAGCTGTGTTCCAGTGGGATGAGTTTGATTAGATATTTGATTAGATATGGATCATCTGTCCATCTTCTTCAGGCACAATGGAGTATTTTCCATAAGAACCCATCCTTTGCAGACCTGAGAAGCTTTACTGCCCCAGCTCCCATATCTGTTATAGGAGCACTGCAGGTTCCAGCCGGCCGGTTCTGAGGTACAGTTAGTAATGTAATTCCAGCAGTATTTAACACTCACACATTTCCACCGGGCACCGCCCATGTTTATTCACTATATACAATAATAATAATACTAAAAGGAATCTGTAGTGCAACTGTACACTTCGCAAAACCCCAGGGATTCGTCATTACTTATTTTCACAGAAAGACTGCTTATGTAACCACAGAAATGTAACAGATCGGTTCAGTCAGAAATGAACATGTCTCACTGTTTTGTTTATTCAACATATGTGCCTACCTGTACTGAACTGTTTAATTTACATGACTAATTTCTCCAGATCTTTTTGTAGTATTAAATTTTTGTAGAGTATTAAATAGAGACAATTCCTGCAGTTTAAGCACCTTTTTCTTAAGGGTGCAGGTAAGTTACAGTAGTGTACAGTAGAGTACAGTAGTGATTAACTGCACTCCTTGCTTTTTAGCAAATTTTTCTTCCATCCTTTTTAAGGTCTAGCGGGGGGATGTTATATTTTATTACATTATGGGGTCATTTGGTCCCACCCCCCCACGCACTGTTAAAGATGCCTTTCGCATTACTTGACACACTCCGGGATTCTAATCGCCAGTACAGAACGTGCGCAGTAACACTGCTACCCACTGAGGCACTGTGGCAGCTGAAATGGCTGTGATTAGGAAAACTGAATGTGCACATTTGCTTCTCAAAAACTGCAGCTAGTCAGCCTTTTATCTTCCATATGTGCAGCACTGATTTTCAGAGCTCTCTGCTGCTCTCAGGAATGCTTTTTACTGACTTGCTTATTTCTATGTTTAAAAACACTTGACAAGCTCTGCAAGTAAAGCGAATGAAGCTGCATGCAACCCAGGCCTAGAGAGACACTCCCCCAGCCAGTGGTCTTTAAGCCACCTAATATGTTCATAAACACACAACTACACGCATTCTCAAAGACAAAGAACGGCAGACGAACTCCTGTACATTACGTCTGAAGAAAGGTCCGTTACCTGCAGCAGAGGGCTCGCCGACACAGGTGGCTGTAACGGATTGACTGGCAGAGGATGGACTGACAGGTTCGCCCCAAGACAAGTAGACAGGCTGCTGCACGCTAAGACCTCAGCAGATATGCGGTGCTTCTCCAAGAAAGAGAGCCGCATTCTCGGGAGGGCAGAGAACCCCAGATTTGATCTACCTACGTGGCATCTCTTCAAGGAATGATGTGTGATACACTGCACCTCCATAATGTTTGCAGCAAAACTTTAGTCTCATTACCTCAACAAGGACCTACGAGGTTTGTCGAGAACGTACTGTATTAAACATCCACATCAAGCAAATCCCCAAGTACCCTATCTGCTGGATACGGAAACGCGTTACTGATCTCTGAACACATGGTACATCAACAAAAGTATGCCCGCTGCACCTCAAGTGGAAGAATCCCGTACTGTAAATGTTTTTAAGGCGCAGAACATAACCAGCCTTCCAATCACAGTAAATCACATGCCTGTCCTTCCTCAATCAGCACAGAATAATAGTTACGAATTTTTATCAATCACATTCTCATTTAAACAGCACTACAAAAGGACAAAGAAACTTATTGCTAATATTTGCATACTGGCATATTTGTCAGATAGGAACATAGCAGTTTTTACAGTATGTCTTAAAGGAGGGTGGTTATCGTGTCAAGCAGTGCTCTGTACTTCCCACTGATGGTGGGATCCCACTGAAGTGCAGAGCATTAGTCTCCACCCACGTGTTTATGACAGCAGAGCCTACGGAGCTCAAACTCAGTCCTGAAGAGGTTTTGGTGGGCCAGGCAGCTCACTGCTTTGGGAATGAGTTTAGGGCAATCTTAGGGACCTGGGGGATGGGATGTAAGCTAGAGAAACCTAGGGGAAACCATGCTTTATCATTAATAATTAGCAGGGAAAGCCTTCTTCCCTGACTATCTTCCCGTCACCATGACTATAACCTACATGAGACTGGGTCTCTTCACTTCCTCTACTGCCATTCAACAGCTTTGTCAATTTAAAATCCATTCCTGGTCAATTTTTGTGCTAATATTTTCTGTGAGTGAAACAAAGATATGATAAAAGAGATGCTAAAGCAGTATAGCTTACATATGCAATATAGCACGAGGTCTCTCAAATTCCAGAATGGCCTAAGCTCTTAATTTAAAGTATGGTAGGAATGTGCTTCTTTGGAACATGAACTGGAACATCTAGATTTAAAATGAATGCTTATTACGCCTTTTATTCATGTATTTCCTGGCACAGGCTTGCAAAAAGTAACGCTGGCCAGGTTAAAATAAATCATACTAAAGCCACTGAGTCACTTCAAACACGTTTTAGAAACATGTCTGACTATATACTTAACTTTGCAAATGAATACATTTTCATATTATATGTAATTGAATTGTTGTTTCTTTACAACAAAAGCACATTTGAGGTTGATTAGATAACAATGACAGCTGGAAAAACTTAGATCACACTTAATAGCATGGTATTTGGCGTCATTTGGAACACACTGCCTAACACTTCTCACTAATCTGAGCATATGCTATTGGGGCGGTCAGAAAAAAACCTGATGGGGTTGAAGCCGATGTTACGGAACATTACTGACAAACAACATTTATTACTAAGAACAACAGGACAACTCGGGACGTCTAAAACGGCTGAATCATTATCAGGTCAGAAAGTTTTTAATTGCTTTTTGCGCGCTGTTATAAAAGAGCATTCCCATAAAGTATACTTTTCTTGAATGACGCAGATAGTTTTTGCTAGCGCTGCACCTGCAGTTCCGCGACTGGCCACTCGGGCCCCCGCTGGATGCCTCATATTGTTTGGAAGCTCCCTGATGTCAGCATTCTTCTAACTGACATATACTCCTAATGGGCATCCAACCTAAAATGCCTCTGCTATGCCGCTGGGTGATTCAGTTACTCTGAAATGAAAGTCCTTTTTCATGTGCTGCTTCCATATTCTTCCCCACCCCCTATATTTCGTGTAATTGAGTATTTAAAAATAAAATAGGGACTTAAAAGTATGACCATCGATGTGTTGACATTCTGAGGACTATAAGCAGGGGCGTCCCTGCCCATCAGGGTTGGCAGATCATACGGGCGACATAGGCAGCCGACTAGGGTGCCAACTTCTGGGGGGGCATCAACTTGCCAGTTAATTTCAGTTTGCCTTGGATGGGGGCGGCGGTGGTGATGCTCGCCTAGGGCACCAGCTTCTGGGGGGGCACCAACTTGCCAGCTAATTTCAGTTTGCCTTGGACGGGGGCGGCGGTGGTGATGCTCGCCTAGGGCACCAGCTTCTGGGGGGGCACCAACTTCCCAGCTAATTTCAGTTTGCCTTGGACGGGGGCGGCGGTGGTGATGCTCGCCTAGGGCGCCACACCAGTTACGACCGGCACTGCTGCCCAGTTTTACTTATTAATGAGCCCCTCTTAAATGCGGGGCCCCCTGAATCTGCCAGGGTACCCATGGCCCTGAGACACCCCTGATTATAGGCAGCTGCTGTATGGATGCCACTAGTTTGCAGCTTCCCACTCAGAAAAAGATTTTCTACGATTCTCTTAGTAGACATTAAAATGGTAAAATAACATATATGGCATTATGCACTGACCAAAAAAGGATTCAATGTTAATTTGTGGGGGGGGGGGGGCAGCTCTGTGGGTTGGGACTCAGAAGGTTGCGGGTTCAAATCCATGGGTCAGCAGAGGGATCC
>JAODKL010000038.1:2731973-2743154 GCA_026780765.1 Petrocephalus schoutedeni
CAGCACGTTTTGGTGATTTCCCTGCTCAGAAACACCTGGTTCACCTCACCAGTTAATTGTCAGGGTTCACTTAAACCAGATATGCCAGTGCAATACGTCATGTGTGCTGCTTATCAAACAACAGTGACTTTACTTACTATTTTCAGTAACTAAATAATGTGTAAAAATTTTTTTTTTTTTAAATGAAGACCAGACCACATCTTTAGGAGATTGATGCTGACGTCTAGACTGCTCCAAAGGCTACACAAACACTTCCTCACAACTCAGTACGAATGTGAAGCTAATTTATACATAACATTTTAAACATTTTAAATGATATCGTCGTAATCGAAATCATCCAAAAATCCCGAATGAGAACGGCAAATCGATGCTGTAATTACATAGCACTTGCTCTGAAACAGGAGGGCGATCTTATCCTAGGGCAGGGGTCTCCAACTCCAGACCTGGAGAGCTAGTGTCCGGTAGGTTTTCTGTCCTGCCTGGCTTCTGATGAGCCACACCTGTCCCTGAGATTTACCTGAAAACAGCTGTGGCTCATCAGAAGCCCGGCAGGTAAGAAAACCAACCGGACAGTAGCCCTCCGGGACCGGAGTTGGGGACCCCTGTCCTAGGGTAAGCAGATAATCCATGTCATCCCGGACGCTTTGAAATACTTCAGGTTTTACAAACTACTTTAAACCTTAAAAGCTTCTGTGCTTTGCTAAATAGTTCAGTTCTTCATGTGCTACCCGTCCTAGCTCAAATTGTCTGGGATGACACGGATTATTAAGTCACCATGGGCGTCGCTAGGTTCTTTTTACTGAGGCACGTGTTAATCTCCTGGTCACCCAATCTTATCCGCAAGGGGCCGGTGTGTATGCAGGTTTTCGGGATAGCCTTCAGGTCAGCTGTTCAAACCCTGCTGTGAGGACACTTTACCCATCAGTCTTCTAATTAGTAACCTAATTACGGAGTTGCAGCGATAACCCGCGCACACAGCGGCCCTTTTTGCCCACCCTAGGGGGCACCAGACAGGCATGACCCCCCCGCGCCACGAAGCCCATTTGATGGGGGAATATGGTACAAACTGACCAACTTCCTGTTATAACCAGCTAACAGCTAAATCCGACCAAAGGCGCCGTACGTCCCACGTCTCAGTCATTGTGCCGAGTTCAAAATACGCTCGTTTTAGAAAATATTTATATCATGAAAGTAATGCAAGTATTATATGAGGAAAAAAACTTACAAGCGACAGGTTTCGCTCCCACCAAGAAACAGAAAGCTGTGTCGCGGTGCCTCGCGCACATTCCGGAAATGGAGCGAACTGCTGGGCCTTGTAGTTTTTCTGTCCCAGCGAGTCTAGGCATTTTTTTGATCATTTGCTTTTCGTGCGTGTAGTAGTTACTCGGTGAAGCCAGGAAGTGCACAGACATCAAAGTCGACTGTAACTTTTTTTTTTTTTTCAATGAACTGTCAATATATGCTTGATGTATTTTGAGGGCGATCTCCCCAAAAATGAAACGATGATACAAAAAATTTTTAGTTTTGTTTAACAAATAACCCAAGGTTGAATTTATTTATATTAAAAATTAAATGAAGAGCTCGAAATAACAAATTGAAAGTACATTAAAGCAAAACGTGTGCACATTTTAGGGATCTTGTGACCCTGCTCAACTGAAGCACTATTTAGTATAATGTTAAAAATACCTGTCCAATAGCTCATTGTGCTAACAACATAAACCTCTGGGGTTTAAAACCCCGGAATCACACATAAATCGTACCTCTTCTCTCTACTGTAAACTTTTTTGGAGTAAAGCGTTAAATATAAATGAGTTGCATGTACATAGTACGAAAAAAAATTGAAAAATATATGCATTCACATAATTATTTCAATAATTAAATAAATATAGAAATTAATAAATATTTGTTATTAATGCGTCCTTTTATTTTTAAATAATTTAATAAAGGGAATTACATTTCATAACAAAATGGAAATGTGATTACTTAATTCAAACTTTATTTCACAATAACTCAACTTTTTGCAACTTTACCCCCTTCCTGATTTCTTGTTTTTATGCATATTTGTCACATGCACATGTTTCAGATTCAATTTTTATATTAGACAAAGATAACCAGAGTAAATAAACAATGCAGTTTTTAAATGATGATTTTATTTATTTAGGGAAAAAAGCTATCCAAACCTACCTGGCCCTATGGGAAAAAGTAATTGCCCCCTAAATATTATAACTGGTTGAGTCACCCTTGGCTGCAAGAACTGCAATCAAGAGTTTGAGATAATGGGCAATGAATCTTGCACATGCAGTGGGTGTGCAGGAATCTTGGCCCACTCTTCTTTGCAGAATTGCTTCAATTCAGCCACATTGGGCGGTTTTTGAGCATGAACGGCCTGGTTAAGGTCTTTCCAAAGCATCTCAATTGGATTTAAGTCTGGTCTTTGACTAGGCTACTCCAAAGCCTTTTTTCTGGTGTGTTTTGGATCATTGTCCTGCTGCATAACCCAAGTGCACTTGAGCTTCAGGGCACAAACTGATGGCCGGACATTCTCCTTCAGGGTTTTCTGATAGAGAGCAGAATTCATGGTTCCGTCAATTACAGCCAGTCGTCCAGATCCTGACTCAGCAAAGCAGCCCCAGACCATCACACTACCACCACCATGCTTGACTGTTGACTTTATGATGTTCTTTTTATGAAATGCTGTGTTAATTTTACGGCAGGTGTACTGGGACACAAACCTTACAAAAAGTTCAACTTTTGTCTCGTCAGTCCACAGAATATCTTCCCAGAAGTGTTGGGGATCATCAAGATGCTTCTTGGCAAATGTGAGATGAGCCTTCATGTTCTTCTTGGTCAGCAGTGGTTTTCACCTTGGAATTCTCCCATGGATGCCATTTTTGCCCAGTCTCTTTCTTATTGTTAAGTCAAGGACAAACACTTTAACTGAGGCAAGTCTAGTCTGCAGTCATTTAGATGTTATTCTTGGGTCATTTGTGATCTCCTGGATGAGTTGTCGATGTGCTCTTGGAGTGATTTTGGTAGGCCGGCCACTCCGGGAAAGGTTCACAACTGTTGCAAGTTTCCTCCATTCGTGTATAATGGCTCTCATTGTGGTTCACTGGAGTTCCAAAGCCTTAGAAATCCCTTTCACAACCATTTCCAGACTAGATGTCAATGACTTTGTTTCTCATCTGTTCTTGAGTTTCTTTAGATCGTAGCATGATGTATTGCTTTTTGAGATCTTTTAGCCTACTTCACTTTGTCAGACAGGTTCTATTTGAGTGATTTCTTGATTGACCAGGTCTGGCAGGCCTGGGTGTGGCTAGTGAAATTGAACTCAGCTTTCCAATAAATGGGGTTGATCACAGTTAATTCATAATTTACCATATAATTTACCACCATTTTTCACATAGGGCCAGGTAGTTTTGGATCGCTTTTTTCCCGTAATAAATGAAGTCATTATTATTAAATATTCAGAATTGTGACGCACTGTTTCAAAGTTTATGGGATACATGTGTGTGTATGGAATAAATGAGCGATCCTGCGGTGAGGCTAGCTATAGCTCCCTGAAGGATACTGTGGTCTTTATGGGTTAGTTATTCATCTGGATAAGGCCATAGGGCCAGGATTTGGATCACTGTTGTTGCTGGAGCAGGACAGTAGGTCTGTTACCATGATCTTGCATCTGGGGTTGCAGTTTAGGTTGAATGATATTGCTGATCATTGCCTCTCTGACCAAGAGCAAAGTTTATGCTGCTTGTGTCAGATGAGGCCTCCCATGATGATAAATCTGCCATTGCTCTCAAGCTGCAGCTAGAAAGACTCTTACCTTACTTCTGTGACAGTGAGGGCCTAAAGAGTAAAGGGCAAGGAACAACTTAGGTGGAACAGCGCAGTCCCAACAGCTGCAGAGGAGGTCTAACAGATAATTATGTCCCCATGAAGAGACAGTTTGGAGGACTGCCACCCTGATGGGACAGCCAATCCCAGGTGACTATCTGTGCTGATGGACCTGTGCCCGGCTCCCTGGGGAAGGCGGTGCTTCCCCTCACCTGGTGACGGCAGCTCCTCTGTCACCACCACCCTTAAATATACGTATATACTCATATGTACATTTTCCCTCCAAAAGGGAAATCTGGCTACAACAACGGTCCCCAAAGTCCATCAAAACAAAGCCAAGCTCCACTGCCATAAAGAAAAAAAGTTGCCAACCGGTAAGGTCCCCTGATGACAAATTTTGCCCTCCAGGGGCTCGATCTCGCTGTCTGGATCCCATTGAGTTTCAGACCTACACTCCCATCTCCTATTCCTCCTAGCCTCTCACAGTGCAAAAACAAAAACCAGACTACAATCATCTTTTCTCAGGGGATCGTAGCATGAGTCTGTAACTATGAACTCATGCTATATAAATTTGCTAAATTCTGCAAAAACATTCTCAACTACTGTACTTAGCATTTAGGCTGTTTGGATAACATGAGACCATTTGGGGCAACTGGATGACTGCTTCTTAAAAGAATATGTAAAACAAGATTTTTTTGCTTAAATCAAACCATATAGGTGATGAATTTAAGGGGTTACAAGGATGTAGATAGGAGGACACAGTTGGCAGGTACAGTGGTCATTGTGGGAAAAAGAACTTTATTAACCAATAGGCAGGACTGAGAGGCAATATCACAAAAAACACGACTGCTGATCATTTAGTTTTAAAAGGCAGTATTGTGACACGCAACAATCAAAACCCAAAAACTAAAATTGTCTATGGAAACGGCAGACCAAATTAGAACATGCCACAACTACAATGTAAAACATAAGTTATAAACAGCATCATTATTAAGCAAAACACCTCAATAATAATAATAATAATCATGAATGGCAAGTGATGAAAGCTCCCCGTTCATATATACAATAACAATATACAATACAGGTATATCTGATTTTTGATATTGTTGCAGAGAAGTTGATACCATTAACTCACTATTTTGGTTAAATCCAGTATACAACAATTTAAAGATGGTAGTCACACTCAAATATCTCTCGAAACACTGAAGTAATGAGCAATAAAATCTATTACAGTCATGCATTGCTTAAAGAAGTTTAGGTCATGATAGACAGTGGTGCCCGAAGACTGTAATTTTGTTTAAAAAAGTCTTACTGCATAGTGCCTAGTGACGTTGAGCAATACAATGTTCGTGGTGATTCTGGTGCAAACATACCTACTGTGCTGACAGTCATATGAAATTACAGAACACACTATTATGTGCATTACATAATAATTGAGAATGATAAACAATTATGTCACTGGTTTACATATTTAATCCTTCTTTGCTATATTATACCTTATCATTATTTTATAGAGTGTACTCTTTTTACTTGGAAGAAAAAGTTTACTGTATCCTAGGCCTGTAGTAGGCTATACCATCTAGATTTGTGTAAGCACACTCAATGTTCGAACAACAACAAAATTGTCTAATGTCACATTCCTCTGAATCTATCCCTGTCATTAAATGAAGCATGACTGTACAGGCATCCAACTCACATTGATCTTTTGATTCTAGATTTTTAGGTATTTTTATTTTCAAGTATCTCTTCATACAGATGCTGTCTGAATTTCAGCATATTTTCCAGATTCTTGTACTGTAAAACCTCCTGTATGGATAACAATCTTACATCTTTGGGAACTCTAAAGGTAGAGTTGCCATCCAGAGAAGAGATCATCTGCAATGACAATGTGAATGAGCTCCTCAGATCAGAGCATTGTGGGAATATGCAAGCATTCCACAAACCAAACCTGCCTCTGTCACCTGAAAATTTAAGGTCTTCGGCATTTAAGCTCCAGTAATCAAGGCATTTTTCAAGACTGTTTCCGAAAAGCTGCAGTTTGTTGATTTCACTCAGAGAGGTCACACATTGTTTCATATTATCCTCTACTGCAAATGCAACAGTTACAAAACTGGTGGTGTCTTGTACATTCACACTCAGGGAATGCATAAACACACCAGAAGGTACATGAAGATTGCTGCTGATCTCACAACCACTGATAATTGTACCTTTTCCTACTGTCACATTTGCACCAAGTCTGGAATACTCAATCACTGTCCCTGGACCTACAAAGCAGCTCGGATGAAGGACACTGTGAATTATGCAATTTCCTGGCATTACACTTGGGCATATGCTGAATGCAATGGAAACCAGATTCAATTCTGATCTAAAGTTATCATCTTGTGTCAAATGGAAAAGGTATTCTCTAGTAGTGCCAACATGATAGAATTTAGAGTTATTGAGAACAATAACATTAAGGATCTTTCCCTGAAGCCTCTGAAATATAGTTTGCCTAACTTTTAAAAGATTGCTTTCTTCTGTTATTACATTGCTTGAGTTCTGGGTATATGCTAATGTGGCACCAGGGCCCAATGCCTGCAGGAAATCCCCATAGGCATCAATCTCACAAATTATAGGCCTGATGTCTTTCAGCAAAAGCAGCAGGCATTTGGCTGTTGCATAATCTATATAGTATGTGCTGTCAGTATAAACATGATCTATTGCATTCATAGCAGTTCCATTGCACACTGCACCATTTTCGTACATTTCTTCAATGCTTGGTTTATGGAGAAAACGGTAACAGGACCTGTTTTCCATTTGGGAAAATCCAGATTCTTGCTTGGATTCCAGTACAAACACTCCATGAGTAGTCCCGATGGAGAGGGGGGAAGGATGAGCTAAGGCAGTAAAGCCAGGCTTATCAAAGACTATCTTCTCAGTGATTGCAATGTTGTACAATTCAATGTCATCGGCACAAGTCAACAAAACCCCAGGTTTCATGTTAATGGGGAAGTCTATGTACGTTGACAACTTAAGTTCAAGCATCTGGTATACTGGGTCACCAAGTGGTAAGGCAGTAAAGATTTTTCCTAGGGCACTGGCATTCGGAAGTCTTTGACTCAGTCCTCCTGGGATGTGGGAAAAAAAAAAAGATCAGAATAAATATGGTACAAGATTTTTCCAACCTGCTTCCATTCACAAAGTAAAAAAAAAAACCAAAATGAATAAATAATTGCACATACCTGCATGTATAATCATTATTTTAAACTTACTCAGACTCTTCCCATACTTATCTTCCAAGTATTCTAAGACATATAGTGTGGAGCCGCCATTGCCTGAAGAGCAGTAAAGATATTTGATTAAATTGCAGCCTAGTTAATGCCTAAACTTACAGTTATAGATTAATTCAGAATTAGCTACCTACCAATTTTATATCCTGGAGGATCAGCAAACACATGATAATGAATACCAAGTGGAAGTTCTCTTCTATGCAGTTTCTCGGAAAGTTGCAATTCGTATGCCAGTTTCTGGTCTTCGTCAACAGCTGTGACAACAACAATATCCCAGAATTCTCCTGTTCGTACTTCTTGGCCTACAGATAAAAAACAATTCTACTACTCAATATTTTTAAGGGTTCCATCAAACACCCCACAGACAGACTTCATATCTTATTCTTATCTTACGAGATTAACAAGTTGGGAAAATATATAGCTTTTGTGAATATGGAATTTAATCCTCCATTAAATAATTTTTTATCGAAAGCATACATTAGATGATAATTGGCTTGAAAAGTTGCAAAGTGTGGTATTTATTAATATTTGAAACATACTACCTTATTAGGGCTGCACTATGTTGGAAAAATTTCCTATATCGTGATAAGATTTTTTGTGATACAGTGATATTAATAAAGCAAAAAATGAGTTTTTTGCTTTATTATTACCAAAAATAAACTATAACCAAATAGAATTTTTATCTGCAATTAGTTGCTTTGGTTGTTGCAAGTTGGGCTGACAAATCACTTGCTTTTGCTCCATAATTTTGAATGTCTTTTAGTAAAAAGATCTTCACTTTTCTCCTCTTCAGTCATTTTGTTAAATTTCTCACAAACGAGTCCAACAGCAAGGATAACAGTTCATGCAAATGCGGCCCACTAGGTGTATTTAATCACCAAGATTTTTAAATACAGTTAAACCTCCCTTATCCGGGCAGAATGAGACCAAGGGGTGCCCGTAAATAAGAAATGCCCATAATTGAGAACCCCACGACACTCCGTATGTGACATTCATCACTTCCGTCTTCCGATCACTTGTTTATTATTGTTGTTGGTTTACTTTTCTTTGATAGATATTACTGTGTATGATTTGTTTGGTTTATTGGATCTCTGGTTTTCGCTTTGCCCTTGTCTGTACTTTCGCTTTGGTTTACTTGCTATTTGGTTTCAAACTCTCGCCAGGTTTTTGACTACCGTCTTCGCGTCCCTCGGACTCTGACGCTTTGATCTATGTGTGTGCGTCAGGTCCATAGGGAGTGACTGCAATTTTTGTTTTGTGAGTTTATGTTGTATGCTGTTGTTTGGATAGGGAGTAAGGTGTAGAATTTGTTGTGTTTTTGTTTTCTCTACAGTTAGGTAAGTTAGCTTTGGGTTGCGTTCGGAAGCTGAGTTTTGTTTATTGTTCTCGTTATAGTCACTCCTGAGTCCTTTTCCACCGGGTTCATTTGTTCTGTGTCAGTGCCATGTCAATAAAAACAGAAAAATCACAAGCACAAAAAAATCAAGTAAGGTCAGGGCAGAAGAGGGAGCATGCACTGGTACAGCGCCTGCCACACGACGAAACACCTCAGGATTTTAGCTGACAGCCCCCCCAGGTCAACACACGATCCAGTCCTACCCTCCAGAAATAACCACCTGTCTGCCATAGCCAGGTGTTACATGGGCGTCCCCTTGGCCTTGTCGAGCCACTCAGGTCCTCAGCAATGAGGATCCTGCAAGCTGGATCGCCCTCAGGGAAACACGGGACATGGCCATAGTGCCATAACTGATTCGGGACACAAAGTCAAACCAGCAGTACCCAAGTATTCTCCATAGAGACACAGTACCAAAGGAGTCTAGTCTTTGTCTCAGCTCACTGGATAACATCCATGTCACACAGGGAGCACCAAGACCTAAAGCCTTGGACCTTTGTCCTCTTACAAAGATATCAGGAGCGCCACACACTTCTTTCCAAGAACCTCATGACCACTCCAAGCTCTCCCATTCAATCTACTGATTTCATAAGGAGAGTCACCATGGCATGAATGTTGCTACCAAAGTAAGTGAACCTCTCAATGAGTTTGACATTCTCTCCGCAGACAGACACACTGCTAAAATGTGTGCTCAAGAGTCATTAAAAACCTTTATCTTCATTTGATCCAGATTCACAAGCCCACACCCTCAGACCCCTGATAAGAACCTCCATTGACTCAGCGAAGAAAACGGCATCGAAGGCAAAGTCAAGAACAGTAAATACTTCCTCACCAACAGATGCCCCACAGCCTCTGGACACAATGACCCTGTCCAGCAACCAGTCTATGCAAGTGCTGAACAGAGTAGGAGCACAAACACATCCCTGATGAACCCCACCATCCACTGGGGAGAACGCAGAGGTTTTCCCTCCACTCTGCAAAGCGCTCACAGTACTGGTGTACAGTTCAGCACAATCAATTGAGTCAAATGCTTTACAAAAATAAAGACTGGCTGTAAAGAAACTAAGCGAAGTTAAAAAATGACCCAAAATAAACTATAGTGAAATAGATGTTTTCATTATCTGCATTTAGAATATCAAATAAGTTGGTAGTTGCTTTGCTGCAAGTTGTGCCGACAAAATTCAAGACTGGCTGCAAAGAAACCCTGAAGAATATTCATGTTTGCATTTAGCAATTACCCTCAGTGCCAGGATGAGCATGGTAAACTTCTTAGGTGTTAAACCAGTCTGTTCTGGTTACTAGTAGGCGAGCAAGTCATCATGGGTCCTGTTGAGGGTGACCCTAGCAAGAATCTTACTCAGTTCTGAGAATAGTGTTATCCCACTGTAACAGCCACCATCCAGGGCCCAGTTGTTCAAACGTAATCTAATGGGATTTTGGATAACCGATTGGATTGAATCTTGAAAATGGGTTGTTCAAAGAGAAAAGGGATTCTGAAATCAGATCAGATCACCTAATCCAATCTCAGTTTAAATCTGGATCAAACCTTCACTTGCTGCTGTTCAAAAGTTTGTTCGAATTGGGATACATTTGATCCAAAAAATCAGGATAATCCTGATCCCAACATAAAGGTGGAATCATTGAGGATTCCTGGCATAAAATTAAATAAAACTTGAAAATTGCAAGCAATGTTTGCTGATGATGTACTCAAACAAAATCTCAAAGCTCTACTGTCCATTGTATTTTAATGAAAATGACAATAATTACCATTACTCAATTCATCAATCAGAAGTAATGTCTTACAATTGCATCCCTAACTGCATGTCCAGCCTGTCCCTCATTTGAAGAGAACACTGGAGGTTGCTCTGGAGTCTTTATATAGATTGCTCTATTCCTCTGTTCTTTACATAGCCAGTAGGCTACACTGTGGGTTCCATTTAAAGCACTACTATTTGGTAATCCTGAAAATTCTGTATTTGGATAACAGTGATCTAATCCGGTATTGCTTTGAAAAACCAGCATGAAAGTAAAATGGATTACCAGATCCTGGATAGCAAAACAAGGGATTTCAAAATCTGGATCACTTTGATCCGGATTACATTGTTTGAACAACTGGGCCCAGGGCCTGCACAAGGCTGGGATGGGCTACAGGACAATAGGCAAACAGCTTGGTGAGAAGGCAACAACTGTTGGCACAATTACAGTATTAGAAAATGGAAGAAACTGAAGATGACTGTCAATCTCCCTCGGACTGGGGTTCCATGCAAGATCTTGCCTCGTGGAGTATCAATGATCATAGGAAAAGTGAGGGATCTGCCCAGAACTACACAGGAAGACCTGGTCAATGACAACACCTGACAAAAGTGTCAAACCAGTTGGGGTACTTCTTTGGTACTTGGGTACTGTGGGGTGTAACTTGATTGGTTATGTAAATAACACGTTTCTGAACCATAATGCGTCCACCCTCAAAAAAGTTACGAACTCGGAAAACAACAATGAACGAAGTAAAAAAAATAATAATTACGATCTAGTCGGAAGAACAGGTACAACAAGATCAGGATGGCATAACAAGACATTTAAAAAGTATTATATTTAATATACTAGGCCGGCAATGTATTGGAGAATTTCCAAATATAGCGATGTGATTTTGTTATAATAAATATTGGGGTATTTATAAAGCAAAAA
>JAODKL010000038.1:2746732-2758354 GCA_026780765.1 Petrocephalus schoutedeni
TCAGTATTAGTGTTTGGTATTCAGTTTCTGAATGGTTTAGGCACAAGCCAACAGTTTGGTGACGCTGTCTGAGCCTTCCGTCACAATTTTTTTATTATTCACGGTAATACCGTATATCGAGGTAAAATAGGGAGGAGGTTTGACGGTATCAAAATTTGGATACCGCCCAAGCCTAAAATGTAGCATTACTATTTCAGACTATGATGGAAAAAGTACATTTATTACCATTTGCATTTTAGGCATTTAGCAGAAAAGTATATCGCACTATAATTGCTTCACAGTGAGAGAGTGCAACCATTTTTTCTGTGATCTACTGCATTTAGGCAGAGAATAAGCCATTACCAGATAAATAAGCCATTACCAGAAATAAAAAATACATTTAGGGAAATAATTCACTTCAAGCAAAAACAGTCAAGGCAGATAAGGAAGATGTTTGAAACCTTGTGCAGGCATCTTCTGGGTTTAGGAATACATGGTCAGTTGCAGCCACTATGGAAAGAAAGTTTATCGTTTATCCTTTATAATTATAGATTGCTTAAGACATCGCAAAACATGTTTTAACCTACTCAATATCTGAAACAACTTGTTCATATTAATAACACTGGATAAAGAACAGATATTTATGCTATGAGATAGTTTAAATGACATTTAAATATATTGTATGTTTTACAAATATTTAATGTAATATTTATAACATTAATACTTAAAGTATTTTATTTTACCTCTTGGACGTTGACCTTAATGGTTCCATTGTTGTCCTTATCAAGGGTTTTGAAGGCACCTAATTTTAATAGAAAGAGTGTAGGCTGAATACATTACTGAACACACTAAGTCCACATTAAGCAAACAGTCATAGCAGTTCAGAAAGAAACTCACGGCACATGGCATCCAGTCGCACCAGGCAGCCAATGTAATTGTCAAAGTCCATGTTACCATTCTCATCACTGTATCTGCGTATAATCATCTCAAAAAGCTGGTCATTGAGGGGGAAACCTGGAAGGTGGAGAAAAGCGAAAGGAAGATCAGAAAGACCACCGTCAATGTATTGTTTAGGATTACCATTTTTATCCACAACCCTTTAGTGATTGCAAGGGTACACTTCTACACTAAAAAATAACAGACCCATATGGTAGGTCTGAACTAAGGAAGGAAGTCCAGGACAGCACACAAATTCCAAAGTTCAAAATGTTAAATTTTTTAAATTAAGATTTATTTTTTTAAACTACGTCACTGATGCAGTAGATGGGACAATATATTAAACAACATTTCATCACTGGGAATAAAATCGTATTAAAAACATTAGGGATCCTCAAGTCCTGTGAGATACAAGCAACTACAAATGCAGATTTCTTCACTTTCTGGTATACCATCCATCAGTTTAAGTGACTTCTGATTTAATACCTGGATTAAGTCATATTTGGGAGTCAGCGGTGTAATTAACATACACATAGAAATAGAAATCATATCAAGTTATTTTATTTTCTAACTTTTGATAAAACAAACAGCACGGAATTCTTGTGATGTCACATGTTTGAGATTAAGATAAAATAATTTAATATTAGATGTAAAATATGTTCTCACCTGCAGCTGTAAAGGCAGCTGGCAATTCATCCGCTCCAATGACTCCAGAGCGATCTGCATCATATGATTTGTAGACGCCCTGAGAAAATGTCAATCACCAAAGAAAACACATTAAACAAAGACAATGTTATTACTCGCTTACACTGTTCAGTGTCTCTTCTGTGGGGTGAGGGAAAGAGCAGATGATAAGAGCTGATAGATATACTGAGGTAAGTGAAATGAAAGGGGGAATAAGCATAGGGGACAGAAAAGAGGCTGGCAAAAGGACACAGGAAAGGACCTGAGGACCAGGCTGGGAAACACTGACCTATGGTCATGTTTTTTTTCTGTGGTCTCCCCATGTGTCCTCTTAGAAAATGACTTCAAAATCTCCAAATTTATGCTGCCAGGGTTCCCACAAGCTGACCGATAAGCTGCCACTCCAATATAAGCTCAAGGGCTGTATCTTGCCATCAGACAGATCAGACTAGAAACTACTCAAAGTGTTCAAGTCTTTCATTGGCAAATACCCAATGTATCTTACTGACATCTTTTCTACAATTGGTATATAAGTAATACATTATTCTGAGGCAGTTTACGTGGAGCTCATAGGACCTGATATTACAATCCTAATATTCAGGACATGCTTTATTTGGGGATGGGGTAGGGGTGGGCGCCCTGCTTCATCAGCATTTCGTTAATAGCCCCCAAACACCTCCAGAAGGCTCAACAGCAACACCTGCCATCCAGGTGTGCTCCTCTCTGCCATTACCCCCTCCGCTTTTACCCCCATGCTAGTCACCTAAAAATATTTTTAAAAGTCAGTTTTTCCCCCCAAAAGTGAATGCCACTGTAGATTTTTATAAAACTGAGTTCCCCCTGGTGGGGACTGAAAAAATAGTCCCTACAATGTGACAATAAGATTTTTATCACATTGTGGAGACATTCATCCATTCAAGTAAGGCACACTGTACACAACCCACACAAACACACACTTACCTGCCATTTCTTGATGTTATTCCAAAGATGTTTAAACTCATGAAAGCCAAGTTTGCCAGTGCTGTCACTCTGGATGAAAATTCAGGAAAAAACTGACAGAAACAAACAGCACTTCTACATTTCATTCTGAAAATCCGAAAACACCAATATTGTGAATCAAATTTCAATTTGAGAACAAGTGACTTGTATTACTATTATTACTATAAATTTAACCGAAACAAATGTCTCATGTACAAAACAGTTCAGCGTACCTTTCATTTGGTCAGGAAAGCAGTTTGGAAGATAAAATGAAGGAACTTAATTTCCAAACACATATTAAGTTAAAGTTTAGCGTAATAATGGCCTATGTGGACCATGCATCCTGAATGAATTATGCTTTAATATAGGCCTATCAAACATCTCTCAATATAAATCATACTATACAACCGCAGGGTGGGGGGAAAAAAGTTACATGGCTTTTTAGCTGAATTTTAGATTAATTTTCAATTCATTTTTCTTCCAGCCTGTAGCTCACCATACTCCAAACCCTTTCTTTTGGCAAAAGGATACATCCATTACAGCTACCATGCTCCGGCAGGACTCGATGCTGAAACCATCCGTCTTCAGGTCAGAATCTGAAATTTAGCCGAGACAAGTCCATGAGCACTTCTGCAAAGACTCATCAGGCTAAAAAAGTTTTTTTTTTAAGTTTTCAATTACTTTGTTATACAGGGTCTGTTCCTACTTAATAATATTAGTGCCCCCCACCCCACAAAACAAAAAACGAGATGAACAGTTTTGTAAACCAATTGTTTTGGTCTACATATACATAAACACAAGATCACAACGACAATCTTCTTGAATGTTTTTGTATCATATACAAAAAACAGTGAATTTTAACAACCCACACACTGCAGTATGCTCTTTATCACTCCATGTTTATGACAGCTAAATTCACTAGCAGTTCTAGGATTTGCCCCAATATCCAGCCCAATATCAGATACCTGGGTACAATTTCAGATATCCTTGGCTTCTTTTTGGGCAAGATTTGCAAAACTATAATTTTCTAAGAAGTTTGTATTAGACACTTTGGGGCTAATTTCAACTTGAAATTCAAATTAAAAGCAAGTTGTTGTCAATAGAATGTGTATCGGCTAAGTACAATTTTCATCTAGATGAAAATACAAGATGTGTTAACTTACGTTTAGATATGATTCTGTTAAGGATGTTCATCAGTTCATTAGGGCTGACTTCCATATCCTTAACAAAAGAAAAAATGCAAAGTCAATAGAAAAAGCATTAAATCCATCCATCAACTGCTTATCCAGCACATGGTCATTTTGTCTACCCAAAGCAGTACTGGGCAGAAGGCAGGGGAAGACCCCAGAGAGGATGCCAGTCCATTACAGGGCACAGGACCCCAAAAACATATGGATAACACACAAACTGCAGACAACAAGCAAGGACAGGATTCAAAACCTCAAGCACAGAGCAGATTATTTAAACTTAAATTGTGAACTGAAATTATATAAGACATTCATAAAATAAAATATTTTCCATATTCCGGTCATTTTTTTGTGTGTCTGCAGAAAACCGTAGTCAAGAATAAACAAATTACTCTCTCCCAAAGTGATCTTGCAGCACTCTTCGATTTTATAAAACGCTGCTCATTCTCAGCTCTGAATCGAATGAGCCTTCTAGTTCCCTCTGTACTCCCTTGAATGACCGGAATATGAGAAATTAAACAGATTGCAGAGTATATTTTACAATGCATAACAGTAGAAGCCCACTGTAAACAAGCAGGAAAAGACTGGGTTTGTGGTGACTTGCAGCACATCAGTAATAAATTAGCTAGATAGTTACTTAGCCAAAGAATATGAGCTCAACAGTGCTCTGTAGCAGCCCTGACAGTCTGCACTAATACGAAGCGAAACAGCAAACTGGCTGCTCGACTTTTGTCAAATTCCCCATGCACAAATAGCGACCATACCAGCAGTTTCTTTGTGTGTTTGTGTGTGAGTGTATATTTGTTGTTTATGCAGAGTACCCGCTGCTTGACTTTTGTACTGCACGCTAGCGATTTTTTAATGAAGAATACAACCATAAGGCTGAAAAACAAAGTCAAACTAGACAATACACTGGTTGTCATAATTTGGAATTCTTTATTAACGGAGAAATTATTCACAACTGTACGTCACTTTTCGTTCCGCAGCCATGTCCTGATTGTTTTTCGTGTCGCCTTCTCCTACCCCTCCGTTTGGAATGAGCCTCTGAAAAATCTCTGTTTGAAGGGGTAGTTAGCCCTTCCCCTTACCCCTACCCCTCTGTCTAAATGAGAAATGGGACACCCTACCCCTACACGTAAACGCGCAAAACAGAGGGGTAGGGCCAAAGGGAGAAATGGGATTCACCCTTCATGCAATAATAAGAGACATTCACCTTCAGTTTTTGCCAATACTGAATGAACACTGAATAAACATTAAACACTGAATGATTTCTAATTTCAAATGCCCCCATTCTCTAAATTTCTCAATGGCAAATATAGCCATAAGAATTATTTTCTATAACAGGAAAGATCCTCTTGCAGCCCCAAGACATAGAAGTCTACCCTGTAATTCTTGCCAAGTAGATGAACCGGAATAGATAAATGACAGATCTGGTATTTTAATATCAGCTTCCAACAGAAGTAAGTGTTAAAAGCCTATGATTGTTCTACAAGCAGAACACCATTAACTGGCATAAGAATGGGAAAGCACTGTGACTTTCTGGCACCCAGTCGAGGGTGTCCCATTCTTCATGGGATTGGCTCCATGCTAAAAATTCCCCTGCACTGGATGAGCAGTTTTGGGAAACAGATGGACACTGATTTGAGGAAAAATGAGCAAAAGGATACTTACATCACCAGCAAGCTGCTGGAAGACTCTGCGAAATTGCTTCTCTTCTTCACTCTCATTTTGGTCAGCATATGCCAATGGCCTACGGGGTGGAGGCTGCAAAGTACAGAGCAGATTGTCAGCACTAAAACAAGGCAGCTCTACTTAAATATGTCCATATGAAAACATAAGCCAAGCATAATATAACAGTCATTTTTATATTTGATCAGAATACATTAAATGAAAGCCATTCACATTGCCAGTCAACACATACAGTCCTCTCATAAGATTAGATTATATTAATGTTGTTTTTGCTTCAGAATAGATTAAGGCTTTAGGCATTGGCCATCTGAAAATATACTTTCTATATTTCTGAACCTTCAGAGAAACAGATTCTGCTGGGCAGATCCAATAACATTGTCGCACAGGAAATAAATTTATCAGAGTGTATTAGTCATCTTTTATAATCTTGCAAGATAATGTTTTAAAACGCTGTATATAACTAGTCAATTTCCTTATGAAAGTTAAATATTTCCACATATTTAGTGGAATATGAAATGTATATCACAGGGTTTCCAACTCTGGTCAGCTGACTGGAGTGAGATTTTCTCCAAACACATGCAAGTGTATTTACATGTAGATAACAGTTTAATTACCTTGTAAATAAATAGTCTGTAGGGTTGGAAAACTACCCCAATGATTTTGATGAAGCTAATTTTAGGTTAATAATGCAATAATCTGTCACAAGATTTCTTGCATGAAAGCCTGAAAAGTGTCATGCCAAATGCGTGAGAGTTGGCAACCCTGATATCAAGGATCTCAGACTAATCAATTATAATTTGATCAACCAGTCACCGAGTGTATTTTGTGATTCATTATTCATTTTAAATCAGCTGTAGTTCATTCTCCATGAATTATGCTGCAAGTCAGGTCATGGGCCTGAATTACTGAAGTGTATTAAAGGTCTTTGTAAAATATCATTGCATGAGCTATATTTATTTATGTAATAAATTATCAGAATTACAGCGTCATGACTCAAATCCAGTATTAGTGTGGGCATTGATCTAATTATTAATGCCATCTTGCATGAAATGTGCATGACTTCTAATTTACTCACCTTATATTGGAAATTTTATGTAATGCCATAACTGCAAACAGCTTGTTACTGGTTAATTCTGCAGAACATCAATACATAGTAGTACTGAAAAAGCACCACCCAATACAACCGTACCACTATCTTAATGTCCTGAATGCAGCTACAGATCCAGCTTATCTTTTTAAATAAACAGCCTAGTAAACACATACACTCAATATCCATATCAAGCCCTGTAAATGTGTGTTGCATGGTACTGTATAATAGCTCATGTGCATACCCAAACTACTCCACCTCCAAATATCAATGGCATTTTGTTTTCTGTCTTTACAAATAAAAAGTAATATTTCTTAAGTATATTACTATATCAAAGAAATGGGAAAAAAGAATTGCTCACAGGTTCAGAGGGTACAAACTGGCTGGGGTCAATATTGCTGCCAAAAGATGATACATAGATTAGTTGCCAAGTTACTTTAAACTATTTGACTATTGCAAGCCCAGTGATAATATACCATATTACTCAATATTTAACTACAAAACAACAGAAATCCTAGAATAATTTACAGCTACATTACCCGGAAGAAATGTTAATTTGCAATTCGTGGTATGTCGTGGCTATTAGGCATTCGAAGCCCTATAACACACATACGAGAAAAACAGCAGACATGGGAAGTTCGGTTACCTGACAACATCCAGGAGACCACCAATTAATTTTTTGGCCAGATTCATCTTGTAAGGAGCTACAACATACAAATGAACAAGGCACAAGAGAACAGTTAATGTGGAAGCTATTAAGCTGCATATTCTATTTATTAATCATAATTATGGCTTAATAATAGCATGATATAACTTTCTGCCAAAGACCTCAGTGTTATACTACAATATGTAATCTTCGATATGAATATTTAAATAATTATGAGGTACACGGCCGCGCACGGTTTTTATGCCTTGAAGGCAAAGGGAGTTTGCTAAAAAAATGTGTTACGTACTTAGCTGGATGGAGGGCTTGGCCTTTTCCTCGCGTTTTACGCAAAATAAAAGCTTACCATCCAGCTATTGCAGTATCACAAAGTAACAGATTAGCTTTTAAAAATTAACGTGTATCACATAATTTATTTCCCAGGTTAGTAAGAGCCTTGATATACCGTTAAAAACTACTTACCTCAGGACTTGCGTTTTGTCAGCAGTGGCACGAAGAAAAAACACCCTACTTCCGGTTTTCAAAATAAAGGTCTGTAAAAAATAAAAGTTCTTTTTTTTATACAGAGGGTGGCACTCTGGCCCCACACTTCCGCCTCCATTCTGTGTGCGGACTTTGCATATTCTCCCCGTGTTACCTTTGTTCTCTGTAGGTTTAGTATTCCCATTTCTCACTTTGACAGGGTTCCCCAAATTCTATCGCGAAGGGCCACAGATGGGGGGTATGGGGTGAGATTAGAAGATTAGATGATAGGTGGATGGATCTGTTACACAGGCGGAGCAGAGGGGCGGAGGCGAAGAGACAGAGGGCAGGCGAAGGGCTGGAGGCAGAACCGGGGCGACCCACAGCCCCAGGAAACCTTACGGCACGTAACACACTGAGATTAACCTATTCAAGGTTTTAGATTTTTAAATGTTTGATTTTTTTTGTTAGATTTATAACAACACTCCCTTTTGTACTCAGGCATGTCTTGACATTAGGAGTCATGCAATTCTTTTGTATCCTTCTTGAAACAAACATTCTTACTCAGGGGTCACTGGCTAGCCTTGGTAACACCTTACATACAATTCAAAAGAAACTTCCCTAAAATACTTGTATGAAATATTCAAGAGAGTAACAATACATGGAAGAGAGATGAATACATTTATTGAAATGGGCTGAATCAAAATTCACGAGTAGATGTTCAATATGTATAACATTATGATAATTGTGGCTGTGAGTTGGTTATGGCTGTAACTGTAACACTGGTTACAGTTAGTCATAATTGCTGCTTTGTTAACATTTTGGTTTCCTAATAAAGTACACCAGCAACAGAGTGAATGTAGACAAAGACTTTCTGTCAGCTCTGTTATAATGATGCCAGATATTTTGCTAAAAATACAAGCAAACACACTAACTAATCTGAGACAAAATCAAAACCAGAAGCCAGGTTTTTCATGGTGGGATGAGGTGGAGAAGGAACAAGTGTCACAGAGGAGTCCTTTCGTTCTCTTCTACTCAGCCATAAATAACCATATTCAAGATTCAAGATTCTTTATTTGTCACAGACGTCGTTATACAGGTACAACACGCAGTGAAATGAATCCTGTACCGATCGTGCTTTGTCCAAATAACAAGTCGCTAAATTAAAGATAGAACAAAATTTTTTTTTTCTTTTAAATGTGCAAAATATACAGACAGTCTATTTGTCATTGATACTGGTGCCTCTTTCTCTGTCCTGATGTCCTCTTCTGTCTCTAGGATGCAATACAACTGAGCAGGAAAACAGCAAAGACAACAGAAGCATTGGAAGTGGTGTTCACTGAATCTATGACTGAATCGCTTCCTATATCACTGGGCCAAGCAAAACTGTTCCTGCATTCTCTGTCTTCCTCTCGTTGCCCTGTAAATCTACAGGGGGGCAAGGTCTGCCTTTCAAACTCAACAGTCTCTTGTCTGTCTCTCAAGCACTGTGCCTGACCTCCCTATTACTATTAACACACTGCTCAGCCAAATGGCAAGGCAAGGTTATTTATACAGCACAATTCAGATACAAGGCAATTCAATGTCCTTTATAAAGACCGAAGAATACATTAAAAAAAGATTTAAATAAATTTTAAAAGAAAAAAAAACGAAAAGCCAAAACTAAGAAATAAATAGATAACTGAATAGAAGTTCCATTGTAGTGACAGAGTATGGCTAAACTGATGGGTAGTATAGAATCTGAATGCTGCTTCAACGCTGCTCGGCCTTGATTCTGGGAACACTGAGTAGGCCTTTCCCAGATGACCTAAGGGGTCTGGATGCTTCATACCGTTCTAGTTGATCAGAAATGTATTTAGGCCCAAGACCATTTAGTGCTTTGTACACAAGTAATAACATTTTAAAATCAATCCTGTGATGCACTTGGCGGGGGGGGGGTAGCATGGTGGTGCGGTGGTTAGCACCGTTGCCTTGCACCTCTGGGACTGGGGTTTGAATCCCACCCTGGTTGCATGTGTGTGGAGTTTGCATGTTCTCTCCATGTCATTGTGGGGTTTCCTCCAGGTGCTCTCGTTTACCCCCCACAGTCCAAAAACATGCTGAGGCTAATTGGACTTACTAGACTGCCCATAGGTGTGCTTGTGTGAGTGAATGGTGTGTGAGTGTGCCCTGTGATGGGCTGGCCCCCCATCCTGGGTTGTTCCCTGCCTTATGCCTGTAGGCTCTGGACCCCCTGCGACCTGAAATGGATAAGGTGGATTGGAAAATGGATGGATGCACAGGACACCAGTGCAGTGATTTAACGATGGGTGTGATATGTTCTACTTTATGGTGTTAGTGAGGACTCTTGCGTCAGCATTCTGGATGTGCTGCAGCTGTCTGATTGATTTTTTACAAACACCTGTAAAGACACCATTACAATAGTCTAACCTGCTAAAGATAAATGCATGAACAAGCTGTATCTTTTTTAGACAGACATCATTTACATTTTGCTATGTTTAGTAGCAGGCTGATTTTCTAATTCACTTTATGTTACTGTTGAAATTAAGGTCTGAGTCCAGAACTGCACCAAGGTTTCTGGCTTGATTGATTTCAAGTTTTTTTAGGTGATTAATTGTCATTGTTGACATGCCACAGTGTACAACAATGAAATGTGTCCTCTGAATTTAACCCATGTGACATTGTGACACAGCAGGGGGCAGCTACTGCTACAGCACCCGGGGAGAAGTGCTTTGGGACCGTACCTTGCAGGTCCGGGACTCAACCTTTTGATCTTTGATTACATGATAGCATCCCTAACCACTACACCACCTGACTGCCCCAAAATACAGATTGATGGCACTGACCTTGAACCCATAACTAGAGGGTTCCCCACCACTGGACCACGTGCTCAACCCACACCTGCAGTCTACCATGTACCATTTTCTGTGTTCAGTTGTAGAAAATTCTGGCATATCCATTTCCTGATTTGTTCAATGTATATATTCAGTAAATCTAAGGGACCATAGTCATGTGGTGACACTGTGATGTACAGTTGTGTGTCATCTGCATAATTATGGTAACAGATGTTGGAGTGTTCTATAATCTAAGAAAGGGGGGGGGCATGTAGATTTTGGATAGAAGAGGCCCAAGAACTGACCCTTGAGGAATACCACATGTGATTTTTGTTCATACTGTAAGTCTCTCCCACTTTTCTTGTCTGTCTTGCAGTATCTTATGGTCAACCATGCCAAACGCAGCTCTGAGATCGAGTGAGATTTTTGAATCATCACTGCTTATATAAATGTCATTTATGACCTTAACAAGTGCAGTCTTGGTGCTGTGTTGTGGTTAAAATCCAGACTGAAAAGCATCTAAGTAGTTGTTTTGTACCATGAAAGAATTAAATTGCTGAAAAACAACCTTTTCAATGATCTTTCCTAAGATATGTAGGTTTGATATAGGCCTATAGTTACTTATTACAGAGACATCTAGGTTGGGCTTTTTCAAAAGAGGTTAGATGAATGTAGTCTTCAGGATCCTTGGAAAAATGCCTGACTGAAGAGAACTATTGATTATTTGTTACACATCTGATGCTGTACAGTCAAAAACATATTTAAAGAGCCTTGTAGGTACTGTAGAGTGTCAAGGCAGCAACAAGGCTTATGGTGTTGAACACCTTCTGTCAAGATTGCATGATCCAAGAGTTGAAAATGTGGTAAGTAAACTAAAGTAGTCTTAGACAAAGGCACAGGAGACATCAGGATTTTGCCTGAGATGGAATTACAAACTGTTTGTCTTATTGTTATAATTTTATCTGTGAAAAAAGATACAAAGTCATTGCATGATTTGGTGGATAAAATGTCAGGAGGATGTGATACCGAGGGGTTTGTCAGTCTTTAAAGTTAGATATGGTGTCCCACAGGGATCAGTGTTGGGCCCACTACTGTTCACTCTATATATGCTACCACTTGGTA
>JAODKL010000038.1:2758454-2773210 GCA_026780765.1 Petrocephalus schoutedeni
CAGAGAAAATGTAAAGCGCATTGAGACAATGTAATGTTGTGATAATGCGCTATATAAATAAAATTGTATTGTATTGTATCAACAACAGTTAATAAGGTGCGTGCATTATTGCTGTTTTTATTAATAATCTTAGAGAAAAAAAAGTCTGTCTTGCCCTTTTTAATTTTAAGTTATAGATGTCGTAGTGAACCTGGAGTTTGGCTTTTCACCACCTGTGCTCTGCCTTTTGACACTCTTGTTTTCGAGCCTTTACCGGTGTGACATTTCTCCATGGCTTTTTTTTCTTAAGAGACAACTTTCACCTTCATGGGTGCAGTAGCATCAATAATGTCTGTAACTTTACAAATGAACCCATCCACAAAATTATTGATAGGGGCTGTAGGTTGAGATGGTGTCAGTGTAAAAGCCTAGGTAAATGATGCAGATGTGTTTTCATTTATATTGCGTTTTCTGATTATATCCATTTTAACTATGCTGATGTCAGCAGAGACTGGCGCTTTTAAGAAAACTCAATAATGATCAGAAAGGACAACATCAGTAACTGCATCAGTAATGTGTACAACTTTGGAAATAACTAGGTCCAAAATATGTCCCTTGTTATGTGCTGAATACACACCGCAGACAGTAGTTTGACTAAGTAATCGAAAATGTTTGCACTATATCTTGGAGGCCTATAGATTGGATCTCAACACAGGAAGTAGAGAGCTAGATATTCAAAAAAGCCAAACTTTTCATATAACAGCTGCTTGCACTGGTATACATATTTAAATAAGGTGGCTACTCCACCTCCTTTCCTAAGTACTCTGTCCTCACTGATAAACGGAAGTTTGGAGGAGCAGATTCCACATGGACTGCTGCATTATTTTCACTTAACCATGTTTCAGTGAAAAACATCAAATTAAGGTTTTTCTTGATAATAGCATCATTAATTAATAGTGATTTGCCAGCCAAAGACCTGATATTCAGTGACGCTAAGTTTAATGTATTAAATGTATGTCTGACCCAGTCTGTGGCTGGTGCATAAGTTGAGTCCAATTAGACAGGCTAGCTGTGCACTTTGAGAACACTTTGTTCACCCTCACTAGTGACTAGTGGCACAGCCCACACCCCTAGTGTGGGCTGAGCCAACAGCAGTGGATCCATACCCAGTAAGAGGAGACAGCCATGAGGTAAGAGGGGCGGTTGGCTAAGGACCCGGTCTGTCCTAGATGTCAGCATGCCCTGTAATGCCGACAGCACGGCGATTGCTCTTCCTTTGTTTGGGTAAGCAGGAACTTTTGGTGCCATCCAGTAACAGCCTCATTTGAAGACCACTGGTGCGCTAGCCCCTGTGGTGAGTCATTGAGCATAGGTTCTATTTATAGAGGAGAACATTGTGTGACAGTGAGGATTCTGTTAAACGAGGAGCAGAAACGGTTGTAGGCAGTAGAGGGGTCAGTCCCTTATGTATCAGGTGCTTGTGATAGAGGTACAGTATGAGCTGGAAGAACTTATATATGTGTCTGAAGGCACTATGAGCAATTGTGGTTTCCCTCTGCACAACTGTACAGAATTCCACACCTTCCACTAATTCAGGTTGAACGAGTGATACGTGTCAAGGGCACCTTGGCTCCAAATGCCTTATCCTCTTCGTTAGATGGAATGCATGAACGGATTGTCTAGTAATGCCCCCCTGGTTGAGAGAGGGAGCACATGCTCAGAGAGTAGAGCGGCTGTCCCCTTATCTGCCTTCTAGCACCCTGATCCTGTGAAAAAAACCAGCGCTTCATAGTAGTTTGTTCAGGATCTGCAATTGTTGCTGCCTATGTTTGTGATCCAGTGGTTCCACACCCTGCAACTATAATTTCTTACATTCCCACAGCATCTCAATAGCTAATGGCTCCCACTTTCTTTAGCACTCCCATACACTCTGACTTTAGCACTCCCATACACTCTGCACCAATGGCACTCACTTACACTCACTTTTAAAGAGAGAATGTGTACTTAGTCAGCAATGCCGCAGGGGCATTCTGAAAACCTAGAGATTTTCCCTGCTGAATTGTATAAAACCCTCCAGCAATTCCATCCTCTTGTGGGTGGTACTTTGGTTCAATAAGTCGATGACTTGCTACTGTGGTCTCCCACAGAGGATGCCTCCTGGGTAAATATGCATGCTCCATTGGTTTTCCTAGCAGAAAATGGCCATCATTTAACTAAGGAGAAGCTCTAGCTGGTCTCACAACAAGGCATAAGCCTTGGCCACATTAGAACGCCTAAGGGGTGCCAACTCAGCAAAGAGAGGAAATTGGCTTAAATACCATTTAAGTTATTTTATTGCCAGGTAACCTAGTTGCTTTCTGGACTAGGTTAGACTATCCAAGTATCGACCCTCGTGATTATGTTGAGGCTGTAGACCTCGGTCTGACGTCGCTGATATTCCACTGCCTGAGCCTGACCTTGTTCTTTTTGTAGATGGGTCTGCCCAGTTTTTTCTCAGGTCGGCCTTCCCTTTGCTGTCCCAAAGTTTTTAGATTGACAACAGTGTTCACTGTGCCTACCGTCTTGTGAGTGGTGGCTCTGTGAAGCAGGTAAAGCAAACAATTTAAGCAAAACTGAGTACAATAGTGGGAAATATATTAATGCATTTAAGAACCAACATATGAAGAACCAAAGTACAAGACTAGCCCCATGCATCTCCATTGGCCTACATACCACACTCATTCATTTGGAAGATCAAAAGTCATAGACTAGAATGCTCATTGTGGACTTCAGCTCCTGTATATAAACAGACCCCAGGTGGAGAAAGTCCCCTGTTTCAGATTCTGGCGAGTCAACATGTCAGATGACCTCACATGGGCAGTCAGTACTACCTCGCTGGTTAAAGAAGGCACAGCAAAGGCTATACTTTCTGAGATTCCTTAAGAAGGCCAGTGCAATGACACAGCTATTGGTGAACTTTGATCACTACACTATGGAAAGCATCATCATGCTCTGCTTTGCTGTGTGCTTTACCACGTGCTCTGCTGCTGACAGGAGCCCACTAAGACAAATCACAAGCGCTGCACATAAAATCACTGGAGCTGAGCTCCCCTGGGACAGCATCTAATTCACCCATAGCCCTCAGAGAGCAACCAGCATCATCAGAGGCCACAGACACCCCTGTAACCACAGTGCCACCGTCTTTTGCACTACTGTCACATTCTTTCACCTGTTGTTACTGCTGACTTATTGCATTGTGATTCTGTAATACCTGGGGTTAATATGACGTAGAAACAGAATAGTGAAGTCACATAGATCAGACTTAGATTAAATGGATCTCTATCTATTGTTGGATTGTAATTAATGTATGCCTTTTATCATTTATAAATAAACTCTGTTTTGATTACTTCTCAGTTGTCCGAGGTTTTAATTCCAGTACGTTCCCGGTAGATGGGGTGCACTTTCCTTTCTGGGACCCAGATTTAAGCTAGACCACTAACCCTGAACGGCTTTAGGTCTTCGGACCGCTGTTTGGCACAGATAAGTTGAAATCCTGGTCGTTACATAAAAAACTGTTATGCAGCCTTTGAGTTGAGGGGGAGGGGATAAGAACCATCTATTATCTTAATTAACTGCCCCAGTGTGGCTGCAGTGAAACAGGCTGAGCCTTTGAGGTGCTATATTCAGTTACTCAGAGTCACTGGACCTGGCTGGCCAATTAAGCTGTCATTGCATTAATTGTAGCAAACCCTCAATCTTGAACCAAGGCCAGACTGGTGTAACTCTACAATGTGGAATAAACAAAAGTCATGGTGCTTTTCCACTGCTACTAGGAACTGAATTGTAGCCAAGCCATAACCACGCTGACATGGCCCTGCTTATTAGCAGGAGCGGAATGAATTCGTAATTCAAATGAGTGCACGCGAGTGCTAATTCCACTAGCATTTGCTACTTGCATAACACGGCAATTCTCACATATGTGCTGGTGGAAATTAGCACACGGTAAAAAAACAACATTGTGCTCGCATGTAGCAAATCATAATGCACACCTTGTGAACATTAAATAAGCATCCCTTCAGTTTTATGTTACTGTCGCCGGTGGAAAACTGAAAGTGAGCTGGACCTGAGCTGTAAGTAGTCTCTCTTCGCGATACGGCTGAGGTTTGGGCTGGTTCCTGTATGCCAGTGGAAAAGACCCATTAGTAAGCCCAGAAGCAATGTGGACAGCATAAATTACTTAGAAGTCATAACTATAAGACTGGAAACAATTCTTTAATTGCACTGGAGTCTTTCAGAGCCATCGGCCGTCCAATTAGATTCCAGTGTTCGGCCAATGTGTGGCTCCCTATAATGACAATAAAGGTATTCTATTCTATTGTATTGCTAGATTTATTAGCACAATTCTGTCATTCTGTCAAGAAAACTGTCAACATAAAATTGCAAGATTCTGTTGCAAGATAAGATAATAAAATCGGTTGAGACTGGGCACCCTGGATGACAATAGGGTTGCTTACAGTCACAGATATCTAAGATATCTTTTTGCAGGTGAAAGTCCTGCTCCTATAACAAATACCCCCTACAAACTCGGCGATGATGTCCTGAATAATGACCTGAGCACTGGCACTAGCCTCGGTGAAAGGACACTGTGTCAGGTAATTCTGATGACAGCAACGCCAGTTCCAATGGAAGGACGAGGTAACTGGGTCCACGCCAGTCCCTGCAGGAAGGTACCAGCACCTGGAAGAAGAAGCTGCCAATAGCTCCCTGCCAAGGACACCAACTCAGAGCTGCAGCAGTGGTCATGAAGATGACGATGGCGATACCCCCAATGATGTGGACTTGTCTTCTGTTTGGGGATTGAAATGATTGCTCCTCTGGGCTTTGTGATCATCATGGTAGTTTTATTATTCAGCCTTTTGCTGTATGGGTGTTGTATACATGTTGTATGCATGTATTAAACGTGCACATCAGAATACTAAACTACAAATGGGGATTTTGCCCGCTATAAATGTAATGTTCAGCTACCTATGTGTGAGGTGGAATTCCCCTTTACAGCCACTCGGAAGGGTGCATTTTGATGAGCTGTCATTTAACGTTTGGTAAGTAACAAAAAGCGGAGTGTCTGAGGTTAAAACGACAGGCCATGGTCTGAGGGGGTCACATGGGGCAGAAGAAATTGTAGTTACCTCATGGCCTTGGAATGTAATGCTTGTAAATGCCCTTCAGCCTTGTGTGGACAAATAACAGACACGAGTTTTAGCTTTGCAACTGGGCTCAGTTCCTTAGGTTCCGTTGACCTTGCTTCCTCCATGACGGTGCAGAAACATGTCATAAATGAAGTAGCTGATATAAATAACTGTTGTTTGCGTCAGAGTCTTTGAATAAGTCTAACTTGAGCAGCTGATTATCAAAGCGCTCTGTAGTGTTGCGATGAAGGTTATTACACCACCCAGACTGCTGTGGAATTTCCAAAACACACGGTACCACGTATTTGAATAACCAACATTTCTTATGATTTCATACAACCTATAAGTAATACAATTTAATAAAATCAGTAAACATTTCTGATCACTTAAAAGTGAATCTCTGTTTTATTGTTCTTATGCATTAAGCTAATATTTTTGATGAAATGTTAAAATTGCCCTTTCATACTTTTCAGAAGGGAAACTGGTTCCAGCCGCTGTCAGTTTCCAAAATAAACTCAACCTATTGTGCTTCTCAGACCCAGATACTGGAAACCAGCTACAAACAGGGACATGCTGGTTTTGTGAGAAAATCCCTTACTTCTGCTGAATAAGTTCAATCTCATGTTCATCTTGTCATCTTTTGTTTATACAATAACACTGAAGACATTTTAAATAAGAAGCAGCAGTAGTAAATGCACCACTTTACCGCTGTGACTCCGTGTAAGTTGCATAGCCATGGCAGATTCCCGGTACTTCCTACATCCTGAGAGCTACACCTGCTCCCTTTGCACGGACGTTCTCCGGGACCCTGTCAACATCCCTTGTGGAGACACATTCTGCCTGGATTGTATAAAAATGTACTGGGATCAGGCTGACCATGTAGGGGTGTACAGCTGCCCCCAGTGTAGGGCAACATTCACCCCACGGCCCGCGTTGCAGCAGTATGTCACTAATTCAGGACAAGATTGCCAAAACCGGCCAGAGCAGCCAAGTTTTCCGGCCCTCCAGCACGACACCCTCTGTGATTTCTGCACGGGTCATCGAAACAAGGCCATCAAGTCATGCCTGATGTGTCTGGCCTATTACTGCGAGGCCCACATCAAGCCCCACTACGAATCAGCTACCTTCAAGAGGCACAAGTTAGTCGACGAGATGGGACACCTGGACCGCAAGATATGCCCTCAACATGAGAAAGGTTTCGAGCTCTTCTGCCGTTCTGACCAAATGTGCATCTGCGTCCTCTGCACCGTGCGAGAGCACCGCGGTCACAACATTGTCTCTGCTGAAGAGGAACGAGCTGAAAAACAGGCAAGCAGCATTGGATTGGGTGTGACTAAGCAGTTATTCACTGAGAATGGAAATTAAGCCATAATGCAGGTTTTTGTGACATTTGGTATATTCAGTATAACTGGATTCATTTTTTATAGTACGTGATCTAGACAGGTTAGTTTTACCCTACTGATGATGTGTTTGAAAAACATCTAATCTAAGTCGTTTCTACTATTTCTGTCAGAATTTATTTCTTAAAGGAAGAACATCATAGTAAAGAGTGTGATTATATTTTATTGCGCTAATAAGATATTTGCATATTTAAAAAGAAAAGCAAAATGAAGTCCAGCGATGCTATAGTTTGACTAATCATTTCTATACTACGCCTTTCTTTGCTATGTGGCTGTAGAAAGCATTGATTGTGACTCAAGCAGATGTACAGAGTATCATTCAGGAGCGGCTGAAGGAACTTCAGGAGCTTAAACACAATGTAGAAACTCTCAAAGTAAGCTGGACCTCGAACATTTTTATATTTTATAAAAAGGTCAACGGGAAAAAGTTACTAAGTCGCTCATTGCCGCTGCCGCCATCGGCCACCTTTAAGCTACCTTGTCTCGTTGTTTGACAGAGTCACGGTCGGAGAGCCATAGCTGACAGCGATAAGATCTTCGCGGAAATGATACAGGCCGTGGAGCGCTGGCATTCCGAGGTCACCTGCCTGATCGAGGCCAGCGAGCAGGCGTGCATGACGCAGGCCCAGAGCTACCTGGAGCGCTTGGAGGTGGAGGTTATGGAGCTGCAGCAGAGAGATGCAGAGCTACGGCACATTCTCAGCACTGAGGACAGCATCCACTTCCTGCAGGTGTCGGCTCAGAGCTCCTGCATATCAGAAAGGACAGTTTCACTACATGTACCCCTAATGTTGTTTCAGTACTGGTATCACGGTGGCATTATAAAGATTTCCGCTTTTCATACAGCTGACACTTTTCATGAGCTGTGCACTCTGTTTCTTTCTGCAGAATTTTCCCACATTGTGTGTCCCACCAGAGCCAGTAGTCCCAAAGGTGGTCATTAACCCAGAGTTCTCCTTCCGAGACGTCACCAAAAGCGCGACGAGCATGAAAGACCACCTGGAAGACATCTGCAAAAAAGAACTGAGCAAAATCTCCAAGTCAGGTGACAGAAAGTTTGATGCTTGATTGCCCAAAATATACTTAACCATAAGAAAAATGGTGTTTTGAATGACAATTAAAAAAAAAAAGTTTTATACCAATCAAATGTGTTATTTGCAGTCAATGAAACTCCAATTTACATGCTGTTATCCAGGAGTGGTGATAAACAGCTTAGAGGTAAGGTTCTCGCAGAGATTTTAAATGCAAAACACCTAATAAAATAAGCTCTACATTTTAAGAAGGGAATTTATCAACATAGCATTAAATATATCTTACATGTATTTTTATACATTCATTTTTAAGTTCCATCAAGAGTTGACCATCAAGAACCAAAAACAAGAGAGGACTTCTTAAAATGTGAGTTTTGGGACACCTTACAAAAACTGCAAATATTTCAAACATTAAAAAGTAAAATAAAAATTTTGAAAGCAGCTGCATTATCGTCTGCAGTACATGTAGTTAGTACAATTAAATTAGTTGTAGTACTATGGTGTCCTTTGCAAAATAAGGTTTTTGTTTGTTTTTTAGATTCCTGTCAACTCACCTTAGACCCCAACACAGCCTACAAGGAACTAATGTTATCAGATAGTAACCAGAAAGTGGCACGAAACAAAGCCGCCCTGTTTTACCCAGACCACCCTGAGCGCTTCGACGGCTTCTCTCAGGTGCTTTGCAAAGAGGCGCTCAGCGGATCCCGTTATTACTGGGAGGTACAGTGGAGTGGAGAGTTCTCCATTGGTGTGGCGTACAAAAGCATCAACCGCAAGGGGAAGAACTCCTCCAGCCTTCTCGGTTACAACGACAAATCTTGGAGCATGCTGTGCTCAGACTCTGGCTATTCTGTGTGGCACAACAAAGTGGACAAAGATCTCCCGTGCTCTTCGCATGCTTCACGGATTGGAGTCTATTTGGATCACCGGGGCGGCTCAGTGGCATTTTATGCTGTGTCTCATTCCATGGAACTTATTTACAAGTTTCAGGCAAAGTACACCGAGCCATTATACGCAGGGTTTGGAGTCGGCTCTACGGTTTCCATTTGCCGCTTGAGAGACAGTTTTTCGAATCTCCACTGACCAAAGTAACAAGATACAAATAAAGCCGATGTATCTTGAGTGGCCCATCAGCCAACTCAAAACAGTAGGAAGTCAGCATGGGCTAACATCCCTCAATGCACATACACAGTCCTATTATGTCCATGTCCAGATAAACTGAGCTGCGCTGAAGTCTAATGCAGAAGCAACGCAATATTAACACTATGATGTATGTGTATATAGTGATATAGTGTGTGTGGTTTGGGTGTTTGAATCCCGGCTTCTTTCTGAGTGGAGTTTTCATGCTTTGTCTTTGTGTGGGTTTTACCATTCGAACCTGAGGCTCACGATGGGTCATTTTTATTTGCCTATCCCTGTATCTTGTTTAGTTTGTATGTATTTGTGTATCCCGGAGAACTACATACCTGAGCCCTTTCACACTGATTCCAGCCTGTTGTTAATAAATTTGCGGTCCTGGCATACAGCCTGTGTCCTGTGAGCTTTACTTCTGGCCTTGTCATGCCCAGGAGATGTTGCACATCTGCCAAAGCATCCGCAAAAGTAGGTAAGGGGGCATGTGCTGGGACAGCACGCTGCCACACACCAAGACAAGCCAGCTCAGGGATGAGAACCCGGCTGCAGCCATGCAGTGGGTGATTCCTCAGCACCACACTGCTCAGACGGAGGGCCAATCCTGCCACCAAGCCCCCAGATTTTTCACAGAAGTTAGAGGACCTTCTTGCAGGGCCGGATGCAGGTTAAAATCATACCCAGGACAAAGCCATTGCAGGTTAAGGGCCTTGCTCATTTGAACCAGCTGCCTTCCCATTACTGGCACAAATCCCTAGCCTCAGACCCACCACTCCGCCCAACCGCTGCAAAGCTCTACACAAAATCTAAATAAAAAATACACACAATTCATGACTGGATGGACTCTCTCACATTGCACCCCCTGGGAGTTGTCAATGGATGCTACATTTGATTTCAGTGTGGCAAGGCTCTAAAGGGTCTTGGTGATAATATAATTTTAAGTATATGAAATATACTTTAAAAGGGTACAATATACACAAGTGAACAAACAACTGCTCAGATAAACAACCCATCATCCCCTGAAATGGTTTAGGAGACATAAGGTGGTACTATGTGGTCCTACACAGGTTCACCTCATGAAGTGTGAAATTTCATAAAGACATAGAATGGCCGAGATGCCCGAGACACCCCTTAGGACAGGTTTGGGAACTGCAGTGGTGTTCTTCTAGCCCTCCAACTAGATGCCAGTAACTTTTTAGACATTTTTACTAGTTTTTATTTGGTTACTACTATTTTGTATATGTTCTAATATAAGATTTTCTTTTGAGTAAATGTGCACATACTACCCAGATAAATAGCTTTTAAAAATTCTTTTGACTGCCTAAGACTTTTGCACGGTACCTTCTATTAACTTAAATATGCACAAAGGAATGTGTGTAGAAATGCAAAAAATCCACTGCGTATAGTAAAATTAAAAATGAAAGAAAAACAGCTAACTGAAACACTTGGCAGCAAGGCTGGGGGGCAGGTTGTGGGAAGCTTGGAGATCCAGAATGAGTAGCCATCTTAGGGATGCCCCGTGGGCCCCAGGACACCAATCCATCCATTTTCTGAAAGCACTTATCCTGGGTTGTGGTGGATCTGGAGCTATGGGCACGAGGCAGGGTACAACCTAGGACGGGGGGCCAGCCCATCACAGGGCACATTCACACATGCACAGCCTCAGCATGTTTTTGGACTGGGGGGGACCCCATGACGACACATGGAACCAGAACAGAGACTTAAACCCCAGTCCCAGGCGTGTGAGGCAACAGTGCTAACAACTGCACCACCACGCCACCCCGACCCAGGACACTGGATGGATTTCATCTGTCAGCTGATTTGGGAAAACCTGAAGCATCCCACAGAATAAAGCAGAGTCTGTCGACTTGGATAGAAAGATCTGGTCTGCTTGGCATGCTGCCACCAAAACTCTCAAAATATATTTATTGCTGTGTTTTTCCTCATTCCAGCAATCAATAAAGAAACCCTTCAGATACTTTTATTAGCTTGGCTTCCCTGGAGGGATTCTGCCAGCTGTCATCATGCTGACAGCCAACCAGTTCTTGGGCTAGAAAATGTCGAAAGATGAGATGATGGGCAGGGGAGTGATGTTTGATTTGGGTGGCATGGATTTATGAGGCACATGACCCATATATGTACACCCCCCATTGCTTATTAACATTACTGATAATTACTTAAATCAGGAAACCTTGGCATATCAGTCCCAAAAAGACAATTTTTCAATATATACAGTTGAAATTTTAACAGAAGATATTGTAAAGCCTGCAGTAATTTTCTTTCCTTATTTAATTAGATAGTGTGCCACTTGGTCAGAAATAACAAGGCTAAATTCTGGGGGAAAGGGTGAGACGGCAGTAAACATGAATCCCCCTGTCGTTCTTGCAGGATTAGAATGCCCCACTCAAATATCATTAAATAATCATGTTTAATAGATGAATTGCCTAACTATATTGCTACTGTTAAAAATTAAATTGGCATAAAAGCATCGCTGAGTTTCAGTTTAACTTTTAACTTTACTTTTGAAATACACCAAATACAGCACATAATAAAATGAAAGCAGAATTACTGTTTAAGTAAAATAATACTGCATTTATGTGCTGCATAATAAAATGGCAAAACAATAGAAAAATAAGGGCAAAAAGTGAAATCTCAGTGGCAGATTGTACAAATTTATACGTGCTTTAGCCCCTCCTCAAGTACAACTAATATTAACAGCTTGATGTGAACTTGGAAAATTCCTGTAATCAAGTCCCCTTTGTGGGAGCCTCACTGAACTTTATTTGCCCAGTCTCACAGTGGTTCTCAGAACCTTAGGGACATGCCGTATCGTTAAAGAGACACGGGTGCTCCGAGTTAGGCAGTCCCCAATGGAAGCATGTGTTGCTGACAGATTGGCCACCCTGTCAGTGAGGACGTCCTGATTCACACCCTGGATGCCATGGAGAAAGTACTTATACATGTCATGCTGAAGAACCAGAAGGCTGCAGGGCTCCACGAGCAAGGAGAGCAGGAGGCGGCTCTGTTCAGTTTGGGGAACACCCTCCTGTTAAAAAAGGAACAGACTGAACCCCAATTCCTAAAACCATTTAAGTCTAACCCACAGTACACATTCAAAGGGCAAAGCATGATGCACATTAAAACAATTTATGGATTAATTCCTTCCTGGGGTATAACTGAGGCGCTAACCAACACAAAATAAATACAACACACACATTCTGAGCACCTGACATTATTGTACAAACTCATGGTAAATCATTATAAGACACATTTAGCTCTCCTCTGCTTTTCCCTGCTCCTGTAATAACCCATGTCCTTAACGATAATGCAGATACTAGTCAGATAAAGGACATTCAAAAACAATACTGTAGCTGGTAGTGGGGATTACTGACTTTGAAGTTTGTTGGTTGTAATCCCAGGAGAGATTGGGGCATTGCGCCCTTGACTGATGCATTTAACCTGATTTAGTTCAGTTATTCAACAATATAATTATGCAAGTTGTTATCTCATTTGCATAACAGTACAGTTATGCAACTAAATGTAAATATTCTTCAAAGATGTACAGAGAAGGTTCACCCAAGAGATTCGTTTCTCAAATCCAGCACACATCTCTTTGGGGATCAGAACAGTTTACAGTAATCAGATGCTGCTTTTAGTACTAATATTGGCAGCAGCAAAGTCTGTTTTACATTCAATCATCCGGTTTATTAAAATTTACTCTTGATTCTACCTATTGTGAGCTCAGAATTTGCAGAAGAAATGTTCAGCAGTTCTGTTTAGCTAAAATTTTTGGGTGTTTCTGAGTAAGACATTTGTGTACAATCCACAAATGTATTCAAAAAGAATAAGGCAGATGTCAAGTACAGTACAGGACTCGTATTTAATTATACTTATGGATACACTTTGTTCAAGACTAAGAATAGCTGTACGCAGTTATATTTACATGAATTACTGCTCTGAAAGTCAATGAGGAATAAAAAAGTATTGTGTGTTCACCTGTGCATTGTCTAATGGATGGTAGAAATCTAGAAGAGTATAAGACCCCAGGCTAATGGTGGTCACTGTGGGGTAGTAGAGTGGTCCATCCTCATGTGGCTGAGAAAGAAAACACAAAAAACATCAAGAAAGTACCAAGATGCACTTTCAAACATCGGTGCTCTGGGGGAAAAATACATCTCGTGAAATACTATTGTCAGGTTGTCGTGCACATATTCTCTTTTTCATCAGACCCTGTTGCGTCCATGGTTCTGAATAAAGAAAAACATTAGAGCCAAAATGAAAACAGCCTCAAAGCTACCTTTTTTGCAGTTTTGCTGTATCACCTGCGATAGTAACACAATGTACCTTTATGTGGTTACAAGGATCCTGGAAACCTAATCCAATGTAGAAATGTAAGTGAATAAATAAAAATATGAAGACAACGAATCATCTGACTAAGGGACTATGTGAGTCAAGGTCGTGAGAAAGAAACTGAAAAGATCATATCAAAGACCTGAACAATACTGGGCTTTGTAGCTCTACTTACAAAGCTGTTTTATATACAAAGATATTCTTCTTTAAGAGAATTGTCCATTGTAAGACAATTGTACATTAAGTGACATTGCTGATCTGTGCTAATTACTGTATGAATATATCTGTAGTAAAAATGTATAGGTCTGTTCATTCCCAGTGGCTGCTGGGGGTGCTACACCCAACACCAATACTCTTCACAGCAACCCTTTCAAGTATTCAAAATCTGCAAGAATTATTTTACCACAAATCCCATTAAGAGACAAAAGTCTCAGAGAGGACTTGGGCCAGGAACTTTCAAATTCCTCCATTTTCCAATATCTTCTATACCATTACGAATATATAGAAGGCCCATTAGAGGGTCAGACAGGCAATTTATGCATTATTATTACCCTAGACCCCAGAATTTAAATTTTTTAAAATTTTGAAGCAGGTTACTGCTAAACAAGTTTTTAAATCAGAAAATGAGAAAAAAAAAGATGGTGATGAGAGTCAGAACCAATTTAACGTGTTAGTGATACCCAATTGTGAGTTACCCACTTTCGAATCCTTGTATGCTGCTTGTGGCCTGTCCAACACTTATGTCCGTTACATGCAGCATCAGCTTAATGAACAGGCAGAAGTTACAGAAAAGTCTTTATGAGTCCATCAACTCTACATTAGTCTCTTAAGCTCTACTTCTGAACATTCAAACATTTTAAAAGAATGACAGACTTTTATAAACAAGACCAATTTGTGCAGCTCAAACTGCAATTTCCATTTAGTCCATTAGACCCTAGCACAGGGGTGGGCAATCTTATCCTGAAAGAGCCATCCTGTGTGCGGGTTCTCACTGCAACTCCATAATTAGATTACTAATTAGAGGACTGATTGGCCGAAAAGTCAGCTGACCTAAAGGCTATTCTAAAAACCTGCATATACCGGTCCTTTGTGGATAAGATTGCCTGCCCCTGCCCTAGCATAATAAAAATTAGTATTTATATTACTTCTGGAGAAATGAATAATTTCATACCATGATTCCTTCCCCTGGCTTGTATTCATTCACCAAGACATGATTGGCAGTTTTCCCAGAAAATGCTCCAAGGTCAGAAATCTTCTCAGTGTATTTCTGAAGCCAGCTGGGCAGTTTTTCTGAAAGCATGCCATTTGGATGAGGCAGCCCACCTGTAAAAAGAGTCACTCATTGGTATGGCTACCCTTTAAGTAGACAAGGGCAACAACAAACCAAAAACAATAATACAAAAACAATTAAAGCAGGTTACAGTGCAAGATTTCACTGTAGATTTCTTATGTGGCTAAGATTTCACTGTTCTCTAACACATTAAGTGCATTAAGTATTTATACATTCCAAGCAATAAATACGTTAGAAGCAATTCACATATTTAAGAACATAAGAAATATACAAAACAAGAGGAGGCCATTCGGCCCATCAAGCTCGCTTGGGGAGAAATCTACTAATAGCTTAGAGTTGTTAAAATCTTATCTAGCTCTGATTTAAAGGAACCCAAGGATTCAGCTTGCACTACGTTATCAGGAAGACT
>JAODKL010000038.1:2773739-2784252 GCA_026780765.1 Petrocephalus schoutedeni
CCATATTGACGACAACGTTGTACAGAAAGTAGCTATGGTTTGTCAGGAATGTTGCTAGATTTGTCGCTAGGCGCTTTGTTCAATAAACATGTTAAGTGCATATATATTCCCTTTTTTCTTGAGTCTGTTTACTCATGCAAAATGAAATGCAATTAATATAGGTTTAAAAAATTAATATTTAATCGTGATTAATCAAAATCAATCCACAGCGACCCTGTGATTAATCTGATTAAAAAATTTTATCATTTGACAGCACTAATATATTTACACACACACACACACGTACAGCAAACAAATCTTAATACTGCTCAAAAAAAATCGCACTAAGATACTTTCTCCAAATCATTCACCCCTATGTTGCATTAACAAGACATGTTTTACAACCGATAGTGAAATTAAAGGACTAAGTAAAATTTCATCAGTAATATATTCTAAAACGAGAACAAATTTATCAACAATTTACATTCACTTCAACATGGCTGAATTAATTTTACTATACCCCAATTCTGAAGTCGCCGGCCTGAAAGCTGGGTCCACTTTGGTTTTGGGGCTTTGTATACCTTAAAAAAATATATTTCAGAAAATTATCAATTTAATCAATTTGTAATAAACCTCAATTTAAGAGACTGAGATCAAGAGCACTGCCACATTACTAATAGGTACCAGCAAGTAAGTACATTGACAATTGGAAAGTGTAAACACATGCCAAAAATGTTTTATATTCTACTTATTTCTCTGCCCAGAAATGTCTCATTTAAATTTAAGAAATATCCCTGGGGGAAATGTTGGGGAAACATTTGAGTGTTTTTGCCCACCATTGCCTTGTCATGATTTCTCTCAAAAACCACAATGAAATGCAACTATTTTACAAAGGTTCAACCAAATATATTGGTGAAATCCAAACAATTTCCTCATAGAAGCCAATTAAACTCTACCCTCATAAAGCGTAAAAAGTTTCTCAGGAGATTCGTAGTCACGTTACACAATCGATCTGATCCTACTGTGGAATTTTAAGACGAGGTCAGATAATGATGTAAAATGTTTGCATCTTCATCTGGTACCAAAATATAACATTCCGACTTAATAAATCTAACCTGGTCAATTTTCAAATTTTACTGCCAGTACGTATGTGATATTAAATGCTAACACAATACAATCATCAGGTCACAAAGTAAGTACATTCATTAACAGAAAATAACAGAAAATTACTTGCTGTAGAAGGTATGCTTCTTCGTTTTTGGTTATGAACTCCGGAACATAATAAACAGTAGGAGGAGCCTTGAAAAACAAAAGTCACATACTGAATTATCCTAATCATAATTAAGAGAAGATAAGTTTGCATTACATTGAACTGATCATATACATGAACGACACATACTTTTTAATTTGAAAGTGACATGGTGGGAATCATCCCGTAACCTGTGCTGCTTTGGTAGACGGATCGTTCACTTAGCTATGGCTAATATACTAGCCTCATCCTTTTTATTTAAATTTAACATGACAAGTGCGAAATCACCTAATCACTGGAACCAGGAAACCCGAATCACCGGCTGAAGCTGGGTAGTGAAGAGAGTTCGAACAAAACGTGCACTTGCGTATCCTCGAAACCGACATTTACAATCAGAGTTAAATATATATATACGCACACATAAGAAATACTAAATAATAAAAAAGTCTCACAAACGTCGTAATTTTCAAAAATGCAGAGAGCGAATAAAATACCTCTTTAACAACAAAATGTTCAAGTCGCTCGAGAATTTCCACAGGCGGTTCTTCCATATTGCCATTCAGAAAGCTCAATTAAACTATAAAAATCAGATGCTCAGTTACCACACAGCCTTACCGCAAACAATTATAAAAAACAGTTATATAAGCTGAAACCATCTCTGATATATTCTAACCGGGGTTATAACGTTATAACCAAACCATTATAACCCAAACAGCCGCCATTTCCGGGGAGAAGGGAGCTTCCGGCCATCTGTGCGGCCTCAGAGATACCCGACGCGAGTCTCTTTCGGGGATTCATTCGCTGATATTCACCAACATTCGCTCGGTAGGAAACGAGGGCGAAATCACTAGACATGATTCGTGAAAATTATTCATTTTTAGTGAGGCTGGATGTGATTTTAAAATAACTTCATTTCCGGTAGCCAAGTGAGATTACATTTCAAAATAAGAGTACCCATTAAAATAAATACATATATAATACACAATTTAAAGCATACACGCTTTCTATACCCTCTTAAAGCAAACGTCAGGATCAGTAATTTAGCTACATTTGGAGCCTTATAGAATTATTCCCTCAGACTTCAGTATAGTTAAACAGATGGAACATTTAAATAATCCCTCCGTAATATGTATATTAGTTCTGTCACTGCGCTCGGGGGCCAACGAGTGATTAAATGTCATACTGTCAAATTTTCGAAAAGCGCTAAGCAAATTACTGTATTAATGTAATTTTTCGGGCATTTTGCGGAAGTGTTAGCTATCGCTTCGATTTGTTTCTGCAGACATTGTTTCGCCATTAGGCCTAGTGTCGTACGCGGCTCTGATAAGTGGGTTAGGCTTGAAAAGGCATTTAGTTATCATGATGATAAATATAATAACTTTTCCTAGTACTTAAAATAGTTTAGGTTATTGTAAACCCGTTTCTGCCTCACTTGTCATTGTAGTACATAAAATCTGACAAAAGACGTCATTGGCTTGATATTAAGAGGATATATAGAGGTCAGCCAAGCTACATTACTGTCTTGTGCTTTTATTTGCATTAGAGAATCTATGGACAGGAAAGAGAGACGCAAGAACAAAGTGATGGCCAAGATGGCAGCATCTTTCAGTCATCTACAGTTTGCTAGTAAGCAAGAGGTGGGCTTGAATTCAGGGACAAGTGTCCCGACAGCCCTTAAGATGGCTGCTACATCAGAGCTTGAAACCCCAGGGCCCTGTAGCACCAAAGCCTCAAAGTTAAGCCAAGAGGTCACAGATCTACTCCCTCTAAACGATGAAGAGGGGTCACAGAAGAAAGACTTTGATGGGGAACCGTCTGAGAGAGACCCCTACCATGAAGCTTGTACCCCATCACAGGGTTGGTCTCCGAAATGTAAGGACTGGATGTGATGTCACTTTCTTAGAAAAACCACATATATTATAGAGAGGTGTGCTGAATAAAACAGAAAGCAGGAATGAGACTATCAGTTTGTGTTTTGATGTTCTGGTTCTTGGTTTATTGAATTTGGGAGAACGCTGGCACTTAAATAATATTTTAAGACAGAAATTGTATAAATGTGGACCGTCTGGGAGTCCTTAAGCACTGTGTTGAAAAACACTGTATTGATGATGATTCCATAGTACTGCTTTTAGGAAACTTTGAAATTTTTTAAGTTAGCGGAGAGATGAAGAGCTTGATAGGCGTAAATCAAGTTGCTTTCAGGATTTGAGTTGCTTGCGGACAAATAATTATTGATTATGTTTAATTTGAATAGGAAATAAATCTGTGTATAAAATCTGGATAGATCAGGAAAGGGCGGCAGGGGTGGCACGTGCAGAAGGGGATGTTAGAAGGGAGCTGGAATTGTCTGGTGTAGGATAAAGAAGGCTAGGATATTCACATGAATACTGCCGAGAGGGTTATGAGATTTCTTTGTGTATGTGTTTTTTGATGAGTGAAATATTATAGGTGTAGAAGGTGAAGTTCAAGTTCTTGGTAACTGGGAAAAGCAGTGATGGTACCCTCAGTAGAGTTGGAATTAAGTTAATTATCTAAATGTTGGCCTTTGTGGTAGAAGAGCCTCATCATGGCTGATTGCCCCCAGATTTCAGCTTGTTTCATTTGCCGAAGTACCTGGGGTCTCCAGAGTGGTGAGATGACCCATTTTTGTACATACAGGTTTAACAGTTCTAAGAAAAGGAGGAGAAATGAGGAATGTAGAGCAGCTCCTGACCTGTACAGTTGGTCTCCTGACCTCATTTGCACACTTATTTACAACTTCATTTGACATCCTGCTTTTACACGCTGAACTTTTTGGCGCTTTTTATTCATATTTTTTTTGTCACCTGTAACTATTATTATTGTGCATCTTACAGCCTAGTTGTATTTATTGTTGCTGTAAAGCCTGTTCCCTTGAAGTCAATAGTTCTTTCTGCCTTATATAATCTAATCAGTCGTCTTGTATAATGTTCTCTATATTTCTGTCTCTTACCCAGATGGGCACAGCTATCGGACAGCTGCTGTCTCTCATGAGCGCCTCGATCGCCTGCTCCAGGAGTGCCCTCAGTTATATAACTGCCGTGGCTGTCTGGCTGCTTTTGTTCTGGAAAGAGGTATGTTTTGACACCCTTGACATTCACAGTGTGGCTGTGCACTTACTGTTCTGCTTGTTGAAAGTGAAATGTTCATTATTGTAATCTGAGTCTGGTGTCTCAATGCTAAAATTATGGAATTGTATTTGTTTTGTAAATTAACTTGAAGATGAATATCATATGCTTGCTGTTTCAGGTGTTTTCTAGTGTTATATTAGCAGACTTGTTTTTGCACTTTAAAAAGTAGTCTTTCAGTAATGTTTTAGTATTTATTTTATGGCATGTGGAAAAAGTCAGGATATTCCTGAATTTTTATGGAATACTGGCTGCCTTCTTTAAAAGTTTCTGTGTCTGAAATGTGTATTCCTTCCCAGAGGTGGTTGGACCTGATGGAGATATTTATGAGCAATATGAAACTGTGGCTCTAGGCACAGGCAGTACAAGCAACAGTGGCTGGCTGCCTTTTAGTGGGTGTGTGGTGCACGATTTCCATGCCATAGTAATGGCTCGCCGAGCACTTCAGAGGTAATGCACTTTGTGTCTTTCTGTTTTCACTAATGTTAGCTTGCCCAGGGGGGTCGGGCAGCCTATTGGCCTTGGACCCCCAGAGTTTATTTCTCCCTGCTTGGTTTTCGGTTCCTCTCCTCTGTTGTCATCTGGCTTTGTTTTTGTCTTTCTTTCTTTCTTTCTGTGAAAATGAAATATAAGAAAATTAATTGAATTTGTGGGATTGCTCTGTCAAGGCATTCTAGGGTTTGAGGTTATAAACATAAACTGATACTTCAAACAATAGCATGATAACAGTGACATATCTTGTATTTTTTCCTGGTGTTATCATTTTCTTTGAATACAAGGTCAAGCTGTTTTAATAATAATAATAATAATAATAATAATAATAATGATAATGTTTGTTTGATGTTCTCCAATGTCAAATCACTGCCAGTTACTCATTGGTCATTTAGAAAACATCCTCTGATCTGGTAGGCCCACTGACCTACACTGGCTATATAAATGTTTCATGAATATGTTGTAAATGTTTTATATAAAGCACAGCTGTCATTGAAAAATCATCCATTACTCATTGAATTTGCATTCCATTCTGGAAAATGTGTTTTTATTGTTATTATTATTTAATTTAGTTTAATTCCCACAAACTGTGTGCCTTTATTTTTTTAAACCAATTAAAGATTTCAAAGGGCAACAGTCAAAAAGCAAGCAAATGCACAATCCTTGTAAATGTGAGCCACATACAACCATCTTCTGTTCTTCTGTAAAATACTCGTAGTATATGACTGTATTTGCCCTGCAATGGACTGGCAGGCCATCCAGGATGTACCCTTGCTTTGTATAGTGTATTGCCAGGGATAGGGTCCAGGCTTCGCCACAGCACTTTTAGGAATAAGCAGATAGAAAATGGATGGATGGTTGAATGTAACAAGCATTAAGGTTACTTTTAGTCATTGCAAACTCGAAAAGAACAGCACTAAAAAGTGGAGGATGATAGTAAATTCATTAAAAAATGATTTTATTGAAAAAAGTTTTATTACCGATAGACTTTGACATAGCTGTTCTAATTTGTATGATTTTTATATATTTATATAGTTAAGGACCTTGCCTTTAAAGAATTTACTCTGGATTTGGATTTGGTCTAGTGTAGCCATAATTCTGTGAGTTATGTCTGTGATTGCACTGACTTTGCTTTTGCTGATGGACACTGTAATATTTCTTTTGAGGGCAGGTTCTTGTTCAAGCAACTTCTCCTTTTCTTCAGTAAAGACCCAAAGTGTCAGGAAAGGTCAATTTATAGAAGCTCTCCTGAAAATAATCTTCTTCAGCTCAAGCCAAGGATCTACCTGCACCTCTATACCAGCAAAAGCCCTCTAGGTGCAGAGCAGTGTATTGTCCTGTAAGTATGCAAAGGTTTCTTAAATAAAAAATGACACATTTCTGGACATTTTCCTGTACACATGACAAGGACCAATTATATAGATTATAATAAGATAAAAGACTTATTTTGTAACTTCTAGTAAAATTTTGTAATTGAGGGCACCTATGTCATAACCAAAATTGGAAAGTACCTATGATTATAAAAATGTCTATAACCATATATGATGTAAAAGCCATATGTCTATAACCATATGTGATGTAAATTACATCCATCTGTGATGTAAAACATGTTTGGCAATTCTTCATATTTAATGTAACCTTGGAACCAAAAAGTGAAATTGGAAAAAAAAGCTAATAGAACAAATAACTGAAATTTAAAATCTACTGTACCTGGCCTGCTTGAGTGCACACCTGCTCCCCAAACTAATACTTTGTGGAAACACCTTTTCCCTTTATTTCATCAGTAAGTCTTTGTAAATAAGTTGTGGTCAGCTTAGCACACCTGGCAGTTTAATCCCAGTCTTCCTTGCAGAAAAGCTTAAAGCTTCTTTAGATTGCTACCTCTTGTGCACAGGTTTTCTTTGGGACTGAGTTCAGGGCTCTCGCTGGGCCATTTTAAGATTTTAGCCAAATAAATCCATTAATGAAAATCAGTGTATGGTTTCTCTGATAATGCATCTTACTTTGTATTGTCTGGTTAATTTAGGCCTATCTGATGGTTACAAAGGTTTGAATCTGAAATGAGCAGTTCTCTATAATGATATCCACCACTAGTTTTCATAACCTTACCTTTCTTGCCAAGTTCATTGCACATGTACATTCACAGTCTTTGGAAATGTATTAATGTACTTTTCTATTCTTGGGTTTCACTACAAATATCATTATTCTACTTAGTTAGAAATTTCTCACTTTAGTCAATTTTGGAAAAAGCGTCATAAATGAATATTACCTTGTTCCGCGTGGTACCCTTTCTCTTTTTCAGAAAATCAGCCAGTAGCAGCTACACCTCCCTGGATCTCCACTGCCATGTTATGGGCTCTCTGGTTCCTGTGGCTTCCATAAGCCCCAGTGTATGGGCTGCAAGGATATGCTGCATGTCAGAAAGTGACAAGCTGAGTCGCTGGACAGTGACCGGCCTGCAGGGGGCACTGCTAAGTCACATCATCCAGCCACTTTACATAACCAGCATAGTTATTGGTAAGGTAATTACTTGTTAAGGTTTGTAGAATGACTAGTTAACCTTAGTACTACTACTTTTCATTTTTACGTATTACCTGTTAGGTTTGCAATCATATCCAGTTTAATTAATTTACCTTATTCAGCCGTACATATTGCCCAATTATTATATTCTTATTAAACTTCAGTCTTAGCTTTTATTTATTTACAAGCTAGAAGACTTAATTTTTATGCACTTTACTGATTTTCAGTACACTGCTCATGCATGCTTCCTCACACAGGCAATGCCAGACGCTGCTGTGAAAACGTATCAGCCGCCATCAACAAGAGACTAGCTGGGGAGTGGGTGGACCAGCTAGGCCGACCTTTCTGCTGGAGCAAGGTGTTGGTCTTCAGCACGGGTGATTTGCCAGAGGGGTGCTCAGAGCACTGTAAGAACTTCAGCCTTAACTGGAGTCTTGGGGACTCCACTGTGGAGGTTTTGGACAGTACAAGTGGCAAAGTTGTTTCGGGGTAAGCCCATGCATAACAAAATTATTAATGTTGTCTGTGACATTTTTCATTTCATTATCCAATCTATTTTGGTATATATTTTATTTTCTGGTTATTAAATAATCTGTAAAGATCTGTCCAACTGATCATTCTTCAAAGGTATACAATAACTCAGTAATAAAGTAAGCAAACACCATATTCTGTATTTCCACAAAAATGTTTACTGAATGGTGTGCTTATTTGTAAACCGATGTACTCAGTTGTGAAATTTGTTTCATTATTTAGTTCCACTTATCCAGATATGTTTTTTATTTGTAGAAGGTGTCAAAAAGTTCAATTAAAATATTTTGGTATTGCCTGCATTTACACGTTCCTTCCTTGCATAATATGTTTGTAAATATTGAAAATGGTTGCACAATTTTTAAATAGTCATGGTAAGTTTCATATAGTTATTTTCCAAGTGTGTGTAAAGCCCTAGTATTTATGTGAAGTGTCATATTGGCAATTTTTCCTTATTTTATTTGCCATCCATCATGGAGATTGTTCTCAGAATGTACGGCGTAATAGGCATAATACAAGGGTTATAGTTTTCCTCTAAAGTCACGGTTATTTATTCTTATAATATAGGTATTATTATTATTTTCTTCTTACACATTTACAGTTTCTAGATTTCTATATATATATATATATTACATTTCATAAATTTGTTTTACAATTGGACTGGTAATACCACTAGAGTATAACTATAAGCATAGAAATTAAATGTGTAAAGGCATCCTGAAATACATGTAAGGTAACATTTGTTTTTCTGGTCTCCAGGTCTCCCTTTATAAGTGGACCTGGCCTCTCCAGCAGATTATGCAAGAGATCTTTCTTTGCAGTCTTCAGAAAAATTGCCAGACAGGGGAACCATCTAGTCCTACTTCAGCTCCCTACTTACCGAGATGCTAAGGTTTGTGTGAGATAATAATTTGTAATTCATGTTAGAAACTAATACTTATCCATAAGATAAGAAAAATAAGCATTATTACCATATAATATAATTTCCTATATATGACATTTGAAAAACAATTTGGAAAATACTTAATAACATTCAGCAATAACTGTCAAAGGACCAGTTTTAAAGATCGCTTCATTAGTGTTGACTTCATATATTTTAGATGGCTGCCTGCCCTTATCAAAGCGCTAAGGCTATGTTCAACCAGCACTTCCTAATCAACAACGCAGGCCCCTGGATCTCCAAGCACCTCGTGGACTGTTTCAGCCAGTAAAAGACTGCAGTGTATTTGTACGATATTCATAATGCTGGGTTCTGTGTGATGTTTTTTGTTGGAAGTAAAAATATAAGTCAAATTTTTCATTTTCTTGTGTGCTATTTCCAACAGAATTTTTTGTTGCTTTAAATTGGCATAACTTTGTTTAGTTCAGTATTTGGCTCAATGTTGAATAAAGAGATATTATTAAATAATTAAAGAGTCCTTTATTACAACAGCTGAAATCGGTGAAAAGTATTTTACTTGTCAATTTTTTTGTAAATTGTCATACATTATTTGGACAAAAGTTTTGGGACACCTGCCCATTACACCTACAGGAACTTTTATGATTTTTATCCCAGTCTAGATCCATAGGCATCAATATGCAGTTGGTCCCCCTTTGCAGTTATAACAGCTGCCACTCTAATGGTAAGTCTTTCCCCAAGATTTGGAATGTCTGTATAGGAATTTTTGCCCATTCATCTAGAAGAACATTTGTCAGGTCAGGCACTAATGATGGTGTGACGGCGTTGAGGAAACGTCACTCATATTTGCATCAGCTGCTGTCTCCGCCAGGCCAGGAGGGGGCGCTGGTGGGGGAATCTATCCCAGAAGGGGTATAAAAAAGCATAGGCTGGCTAGGCTGCGGCGGAGTCGAGTCTGGACTTTTAATGGCGATCGGACTTGAAGCCAGTTGATAATCGTGGTGTTGGGACTTTGGGTGCAAGTGTGTAAGCGGATGTGGGGTGCAGGGCTGTAAGGGCAAAATACAGGAAAAGGGAAGACCTCAGTGGTGGTCCCTTCCCTCTGTTTTTACATTTTTTTTTTTCTGTTAACGACTTCGCCCGTTGGCTGTACTGTGGGATCGAGGTTTGTTACAATGGATGTGAAGGCCTGGCTCACAGTCTCTGTTCTAGTTCATTCCAAAGGTGTTTGATGGGGTTAAGGTCAGGGCTCAGGTGCACATACACAGACACGCACGCACATAAACACACACACGCACTAGGCTCTATTGCCCTATTTTATCCCTCTTTCTCCTTGTCTGGGTGTGTGTGTGAGAGAGTGTATGAGTGTGGCCTCCACCCTTTCCTCTTAGAAGCAGACACGGCTGTGACGAAATTTCCGATTGTTCCTGTTGGTCTGCTTAGGTATTATTATTATTTTTTTTCCCTCTGGTATTAATGTATTTAATTCCAGAAGCAGAAACGGGCACAAGCGAACTCCCTTTCACAATGGTACCATTGGTTTCTTTGTATGTATACTTTGTGTGTGTGTCCCTGGCTCTTATTTTTCAGACACAGCAGCTGGTGTGAAGATGCAGCGTCCAATAAGAAGATGCAGAATCTGTCCTTTTATTACTCTTTTCTTTTTTGCTTTTTTGTTATATACTATTCCTCTTTCCCTTT
>JAODKL010000038.1:2784352-2796247 GCA_026780765.1 Petrocephalus schoutedeni
GTTGGCACAATAAAGCACCCAGACTAACACCCTGGTTGCTAAACTGCCGGACACGACAAGGGGAAAAAAAAAAAAAAGGTCAGGGCTCCGTGGTGGGCCAGTCAAGTTCTTCCACACCACACTCACCCAACCATGTTTTTATAGACCTTGCTTTGTGCATTGGGGCATAGTCATGCTCAAACAGAAAACTGTTCCCACAAAGTTGAAAGCATAGAATTGTCCAAAATGTCTTGGTATGCTGAATAATTGAGTTCCCAACCTCTGAGAGGTCTAGCCCAACCCTTAAACAACAACCCCATTCCATTATCCCTCCTCCATCAAATTTTACAGTTGACATAAAGCAGTCAGGCAGGTAACGTTCTCCTGGCCTCTTCCAAACCCACACTTGTCCATCAGACTGCCAGACAGCAAAGTGTGATTTGTTACTCCACAAAACAGGTTTCCACTGCTCCAGTGGTGGCATGCTTTATTCCACTCCATCTGACGCTTGGCATTCTACCTGGCATGCAACCTTGTATGCCGCTGCCCGGCCAAGGAAGCACATTCCATGAAGCTCCTGGCACAGTTTTTATGCTGGGTTTAATGCCAGATGAAGTTTGGAATTCTGTAGTTATTGAGTCGACAGAGTGTTGGTGACTTTTATGCACTATGTGCCTCAACACTGGGCGACACACTCAACACAGTAATACCACTTATAGTTGACCGTGGAATATCAAGAAATTTCACAAACTGACTTATTGCAAAGGTAGCATCCTGTGATAGTATCACACTTGAATTCACTAAGTTTTTAAGAATGGCCCATTCTTTTAGAAATGTTTTTAAATCTCAATCTCATTGCTTGGTTAAACACACCTGTGGCAATGGGTCTGAATGAAAGACCTGAATTCAGTGATTAAGAGGTGTGTTCCAATACTTTTCTCCATATAGTGTACATAAAAAGCATACACCCCCCTGTAAAAAAATGCAAGGTGTTGTGACTGCGATAAATCATTTCAAAACCTTTTCCACGTTTAATTTGACCTATAACCATCCATCCATCCATCCATCCATTTTCCAACCCACTTATCCTGTTCAGGGTCGCGGGGGTCCGGAGCCTATCCCGGAAGCCACGGGCACGAGGCGGGGAACAACCCAGGATGGGGGGCCAGCCCATTGCAGGGCACACTCACACCATTCACTCACACATATTTGGGAACTCACACAATTTGGGAACTCCAATTAACCTCAGCATGTCTTTGGACTGTGGGGGGAAACCCCACAACGGCACGGGGAGGACATGCAAACTCCACACACATGGAACTGGGCCAGATTCGAACCCTGGTCCCAGAGATGTGAGGCGACAGTGCTACCCACTGCACCACCGTGCCGCCCCTGACCTATAACCAGTACAATTTAATTGAAAAACAAATCTGTTAGGGGGAAAAAATTCAAAACATACAATAATCTGGTTGCATAAGTATGTTATCAGACAAGTTCTGCAAGTGCTCCCAAGTAAAAAAAGAATAACCTTGCAACAACATTAAAAGTAATAAACAACACGAAGGAAATATGTGAATATAATTGGATGACCATATTAAAAACAACAATAATAGAAATATATATATTATTGTGTGAGTACTGGTACATGTAGTTTACTTTGACTTTTATATTACAATACAAGAGTTTTGACATGTGTAGTACTGTGTATGCTGTGTGTATATACAGCCTATACCAGTACTCTACGTATTTACAGTAATATATGTGGATTTGCCTAACAACTGCGCAGTTGAAACCATATGTGGTCAGTAAGTGAGGAACGACTGTACTTGGGTTTCCTTTGGGTGCTCCAGTGTCCCACTCCAAAAGATCCAGTTAATGGAATTAGCATCTATAAATTGCCAGAGTGTGTGTTTGGGTGTGTTCTCTCAATGGCTTCCTGTCTGGGGTGTGCCCTATTTACGCCTTGTTATTCTAGTGATTTATTACAGGCGTGTGAGGACACTGAACTGGATAAAGAGTTATGGATGTACAGGCAAAAAACTGTACTAGTCAAAGGTTTGGACATGTCAAGCCTCCAAAGGAGACTGATAGCGTGTCCCATCACATGACCTGGCCACCTGACCTAAACATTGTAGAAATGGTTTTGGAGGAGTCTGAGCAGAGAGTGAAGGAAATCAGCCAATGAGTGTGGAAACTTCTTCGGGACAACTGGAAATTCATGGACCAGCAGGAATTTGAACCAGCAACCAGAGTCACACCCCCTGCCTCAATGGCCAGCACTTTCTTGATCATTGCATAACTCCATATACGTTATTTTATAGTTTTGATGTCTGCATACTTATTCAGAAATGTAGAGAGTAATATAAAGAAACTGTTTTGGGGTAGGTGTGTCCAAACTTTTGACTAATACTGCAAGTATCTCTTTGTTTGATCGGTTGATTGATTGAATTACACCAAAGAGTCAGAACCTCACTTCTCTCAATAGTTCCTCTGACATTCCCTATGTTCATTCTCATAGTCTATGGGGGCCAATCACCTAAACCAGGGGTGGGCAATCTTATCCGCAAAGGGCCGCTGTGTATGCAGGTTTTCGCTGCATCTCCCTAATTAGATCACTAATTAGAGGACTGATTGGCTGAAGAATTCTCACACCAGGGTTTGAACAGCTGACCTTAGGGTTATCCCGAAAGCCTGCATACACATGGCCCTTTGCGGATGAGATTGCCCACCCCTGACCTAAACTATGTTTCCTAACAACAATGTTAGGAACCCTGTTATCATACCATCTAGATTTTTTCCCAGTCCATTCAAAACGATTACATGTAATTTTATTAGATGTAGATGTGGGTCACCATCAATATCCATAACTTAAAACAGACATGGGTAAATAAGTTAATATCTATTCAGCACTGGCATGGGTATAATTCATCGCATTTGTGTGTGTCCAAATTACCTGAAGAAATCCTGTCCTAAATCAAAACAGGTGCTGGCATGTCAAAAATCAAAATATTACCTAAATTTAATTTAAAAAATGCAAATGGGAAGAAATCTGTCTCCATGTCTTGCAAGTGTTGTCTCTTGCAGTGTTTTTTTTTTATTGAGTATTTTGCAAACTGTTTTGAAAAAGAAGGATTATACAGAATGGAACATTATAACTATATATTAGATGTTTACTAGGTAGCTGTGAGGAGGAGTTAAGAGGGAGAGATAGGCGATTGCGAAATTCGCATTGATTCATTCAGCTAATCTCCGCGTCGTATTCAGCATACGAACGGTATTCTTGCATACCTGATCGGACAGCCGGAGCCCATCCCAAGTTCGGTATTGTGCCTCTTTGTTTTGTCCCTGACGCATACACGAGCGGTCACCCCTCGGTCCCTGCCTAGTCCTTATAAAAAGTGAAAAGGAAATTATGTGCAATGATGTCAAGCTTCTTGAGTCACAAATTGATAGACGTCACCTTGTTTTTATATGGAAGAGCTAGTTGCGCAAACAAGCGTTGCAGACCGAGGCGGTATGGGGATTTATGGGAAAAATTAAGAAGTCCCATTTAAAGTGCTAACACAAATCGTAGTTTTTTTGTCTACTTTTGTCTAATTAAACTGTTGCCCTATAAATAAAGCCCTAATGGAAATTCTGTTATAAATGCGCGGTTTTGTTTAGTACTGTAACGATGAAGCAAGACTCACACCATATTTACGAATTAAAGGTATTGTGAAATGAAACTATTTTACATTAATATATAATATATAGGCCTACTAGAGTGACAATGTGATTTTCTAACTGATCAACACGTTAGGGCTCTGAAGGGTAGTTTTAATGTCGCCTCTTTGTTATGACAACTGCCTGCTGCATGTGTATTGCATTGTGGTGAACCAACCTACAATATATAGGTACCCAAACAGGTTTTCGGTGTCATGTTACGGCTTGCATTTGTAAATAAGACTAAGGTGTGGGTTGGTCGTTTTTATAATTATTTGTTGCGACGGCTGGTATAGTTACATACTTCAGTTTTACTTTGTTTCTTGGGCAGAGGTAAGGTTCAATATTTTGTTTCTAATTACTATATGCTGTTTACATTATGCTTTGTAACGTGTCGGGAAGAGAGTTCATGGTAATGTTTTCATTTGTACGTCAGTTATCTATTAAAAATGAGCTTATGGGTACTTATGAATGAGGGAACAGTCGTCCCTCCATATTCGCGAATTTAACATTCGCGGGGTCAGTTATTCGCAAACAATTCAAGGGGAGTATTTTTGGACTTGGGATAAGCCAAGACATGAGCAATACTGAAAATGATTTGGATCACATAAAATCACATAGTATATAAATATTAGTGCTCTTTAGTATTTGATCGCGTAGGTGAATAATATATTTTTGATATATATTTTTAAATATATTTTTTAAATATTAAAAGTTTTTTTTGGAAAGAAAGAACTGAGGTATCTAAGCATTTTGACTTGGCAGCCAGGCTCACTCACATGTTAGCTGTCACGTTTCAGCGCCGTTCATTTTTAAGTTTTAGTAATACACCCAAGTATTATTCGCGAATTTTCACATTCGCGTTAATCTTTCGCCCCCAATCCTCGCGAATCTGAAGGGGTGACTACTTACGAATGCAAATTTTTAGGTGGGATAGGTATGTCAAGTTTTGGGTAACGTTTTGTCTATAAAACCTGGAAGAGTAGATAAGACACACAATGTTTAGAGCGTAAGAAGCAAGTTTATAGTGCAAATATCAGTATTTTTTATGTAAATGATGTCTATTTTTGTTGTTAGTGTGTCTTACGCCGTAAAAACAACAGATGTTTCATTACGCAGAAAAAAAAACAGATTCTAATCAGGTAGCTAAATTGATAACTTGTGACCTTACATACATTTTAGTCATATTTGTATTCTCTTGGTAACAGATAAAATTGTATTAATATTGTAATATTAATATTGAAGTCATTGCACAATGGTAAAATACAATATCTGAAACTATTGTGGATATTTTTTATTGTTGATGTTATATACAGTAAGTGTTTTTTTTATATAAATGAATTAAATTCAATTATAAGAACTATTTTGCCTGGAATCCTGCATCAGGTGTCCTCTTTTATGGAAAGCAAAATATGGTCACCCTATCCTGCAGTCCAGCGACATGCATTTTTAGGCTAATTGGAGTCTTCAAATTGCCCATTCAGAATGGTTTTGTGTGTGTGTGTGTGAGTGTGTGTGTGTGGGTTTGCATAGATCACATTTGAGAAATTTCCCTACTTTTGGGGACATCTTTTCAGGTCCCTATATGGATAACCTCAATTTTATAAAAATCTGTGGCAATCAAAAAAGTAAAAAAGCCTAAACTTTTTGTTTGGTTTGGTTACTTATGGTTAAGGTTAGGGCTGGTTAGGGGTTAAGGGTGTCGTGATTGGGATTAAGGTTTTTCCCATAGAAATGAATGCAAGGTCCCCATTTAGATAGGTACGCAAGTCTCTCTCTCTCTCTCTCTCTCTCTCTCTCTCTCTCTCTCTCTCTCTCTCTCTGTGTGTGTATGTATTGGACTGTTACGCTTCCCATCCAGGGTGCACTCCAGCCTTATGTCCTGTTCTATCTGGGATAGACCCCAGAGTTTTCTGACACCCTGACCAGGATAAGTGCTTAGAAGATGGACAGATCCACATTTCATTGTGGATTTAAATGGGTCCTTTACTTCAGGGGTATCAAACTCCAGTCCTGGAGGGCCGGTGTCCTGTATAGTTTAGTCATTTCCCTGTTCCATCACAAATGATTAAGCTGAAGAGCTGTGTGGTAATTAGCATAATGGGCTGTGAGGAGTTGAATCAGGTGTGTTAAATGAGGGTAAACCCCAAAATGTGCAGGGCTACAGCCCTCCAGGACTGGAGTTTGACACCCCTGCTTTACTGTAACAAAGACTAAGTAATCTGATATTATTCCATAGATTGAGTGGAATAGTACAGCAAAATTCAAGACTGTTATACTGTATATCAAGTTTGAAACTTAATGTTTAAATGGTGAGTTTTATTATTTCTAAATGTAATCATTTATTATATCAGATACCAAATATTACTTTTTTATTCCTTTGTGTTATGTTATTAAAATATAGGAATCCATACCAATACCTTATTGTAAAATAATACGTTATTATATGAAAACAATTGAGAATTCCTTTATGAAATCATTCATTTAACCATTGACCACATGTGCTAAAATATCTAACCCTAATTGCATCCAGAAGGTGAGAACCGTTTGGTGATGCTAACCAAATAGGTTTATCAAAATTCTTTAAACTGCTGTACGTGTTTGTAGCTAACATAAAAAAAGTTCAAATAGAGTTTCATATATTCTCACATAGTGCTACAACAAGCCCGCAACCTTGATGGAGAGAACAGTTTGAACATTCAAGTGATTAATGGGCTTCATTAGTCACTTTCTGAGAAATTCACCTCAAATGAACTTCTTTTCTAATATTGATTAATTTGGTCAAGAGCTGCAGGGACACCCAGCATAGAATCATCTCAGCTGCTGTTACAGCTGCCAGGCAGTTAGTGATGGAGATTGACAGGCTATATTGTGGATGTAAGATGTCACTAACTGAGATATTCCGAGATCATTTCTGTCATTCGAATCTGAAATCTTATTAGGTTTCATAACTAATTTCTTAAGTATATGCAAAATTTATTAGAGTTTTAAGAAGAACCAGAGTATGGCAATATGCAGAGCTTTTCTGTCATGTTCATTATTGTCAATCAGTACAGACTAGAGAATACTTTGAGCTGCTGCTTTCCATTTATGCTTGAGTTTGTAGCATATTAAGAGCATGCATAGTTTTATTATCTGTCTGGCTGTTTTAATAGTTTGTCTTTGTTGTTTCATAATTTAAAATCATAATATTCATTACGTAATGAGACCGTTGCCTGTAGGGAACCATATATCATTTATACATAAATAGAATTCACATGCAACAACTGACATTTGGCCAGAGTAACATTCAGCATCTTAGGTTAAATCCGAGTTTAAATTGCAGGATCGCTAAGAAAACGTAGTAACTGGGGATGTTTTATTAATCCATTCTCCAGCTGCTTCTTTGGTGCAGGGGGTCTGCGCCAGGCAGCACAGACACAGAAACTCTTTGGTTGGGATCCCAGTTCATCCCAGGTCTCTTACACAAACAAAATGGGCAATAGGGGGTGGTGCTTGGGACTCAGTGTGCAGTTATTTTCACTTGTACAAATGGCAAATATCATAATATTATCAATTTATCAACCCTGAATAACCCAGAAAAACCCACTGGCAAGATGCCATATTCTGTACCAGCTCTGAAAACAAAACAATATGTGGTATAATTGTACGGTTACATCTTACATCTTTAGGCTGGGGGCATTATGCAGTTTGTATGCAGTTTGTGGGTTTCCTCCTACAGTCCCACAATGTGCAGTTGGGTGCACTGGCCTCATTAAATGGGCTATAATGTGTGTGTAGCCATGTATATATTACATTGTGCAGACCAAAGATAAGCTGATAAGATAAAATCATAAAATAAGTATTACAAAATAATTAATATATGACTGTAGCACATAATAAAATAACAGATTATTAGTGCTTAAAGTGACTTAGTATTAAAAAGTGACAGTGTTTGGAAAAAAAGATCACCTGCAGAATGGGGAGGAGTTGAACAATCTTATAGCCACCAGTAGAAAGGATTTCCTGTGGCGTTCGGTTCTGCATTTAGGTCATTAGTCTTTTGCTGTGTGTACTCTGATGGCCCATCAAGGAAGCACGCATGGGGTGAGAGGGGTTGTCCATGATACTGAGAAGCTTTTTCAGTGCTCTCTTCTCATACACCTCCACCAGGTTATCCAGTCTGACACCCAGGACAGAAGCCTTTTTAATCAGCTTGTTCAGCCTGTTGGCATCAGCTGCTTTCACCACACTGCCCCAGCACACAGCTGCAAAAAACACCACGCTCTCTACCACAGAGTGATAAAACATGGTCAACGTTGTCCTACAGATATTGAAAGATCTGAACCTCCTTGTAAATTAGGCCGGCTCTGCCCTTTCTTGAGGACAAAGTCGGTGTTCTTAGACCAGTCCAGTTTACTATCAATGTGTACCCCCAGGTACCTGTAGTCCTCAAGCACCTCAACACCATTCCCTCTGATGCTGACAGGGGTGGGAATAAGAGGCCGCTTCCTGAAGTCTACAACCAGTTCCTGTGTCTTTGTGCTGTTTAGCTGTAAATGGTTCAGCTCACATCCACATAATATGATAAAAATATGTTATTTTGACTTTGCAGGGACATTTGTTTGGTTCCCACAAACTCAGTTTTATAAAAATCTGTGACTGCAATAAAAAAACTAAAAATACCAATAGTATTGTATTTTGTTTGGTTATTTATGGTTAAGGTTAGGGCCAAGTAAGGGTTAAGGTTGTCATTGATGAAATTAGGGCTTTTCCAAGAGAAATGAATGGAGTGCACCCACAAAAATATGAATACTAACATAAATATCCCCAAACTGTGGTAAAATCAGAAACTTCCTTAATTTTGGGGACAGTTTTTCTGGTCCCCATCTGGATAACCTCAATTTTATAAAAATGTATGAATGCGATAAAAAAAGGTTAAATGTCTTATACTTGGGTTGGTTACTTATGGTTACGGTTAGGGCTGAGTAGGGGTTAAGGGTGGCTGAGGTTCTATGGGTATTTCCCATTGAAATGAATGGACAGTCCCCATTTAGATAGGTACACGGGTCTGTGTGTGTGTGTGCATGTGCCCTTGTGCTCGCACGCCCTGTGATGGCCTGGTATCCTCTACAGGGTGTTCAAATAGGCTATCGGCCCTCACTGTGACCTTGCAGTTTTTTTGCCAGAAGACCAATCTGCTCACAATCTGACATTAGTAAGATTAAATCTATGCTCCTGACCAGAATACTCAAACTGCTTACAAAATTCTGTAATCAGTTAAGCCACTTACTAAAGACAAATGGGGAATGTATACAGGAACCACTTACAACAAAATACAAAGTTCTTTCTGCATAAAATTTGCTTCAGTCAGGATGGCAAACAAATCTGCATTACATGGGATAGGAGGATGCAACAGGGGCTTTCTTGCTGTTTTGTGAGTTTCTGAGAGAGAGGAAGTAACAGGCAGTTCAGGTTTAGCAAAGGCAGCTGAGTGCGCAAGTCCTGACAGAAATGGGGAGTGTGTGGTCTGGCTGGTGTCATATATATATATATACATATATATATAAAGTATAATGAGAACTGAATACGTAAACAAAGGTCTGGTCGGCTGACACTGCTCTCCCAAGGACCATACACACCCTCTACCTGCCTTTCATTGCATTTATAAAAGGCTTTAGCCCATCCCATCACTTACTGTATGCCTGTTTGTTTCTCCCTGTGCTGATGCTAGAACATCAGCCCCTCATTTTCACTTCTCCTTGCTATTTTCATTTGACCCATTTCCAGTCCCATGACCCCCATGTCATGATCCCTTTGCTGTCATGTCCAGTCTTACAATTAGTGACAACTGAGTTTGGTTTGATTAAGAACACACTCAAGTGCACCTGACAAGAGATAACAGATTGATATGCCTCAACCAAATAAAGAATTTCTTTATTTGGTTCCCTTTTGTCTCCTTGAGGCTAGGCTATTACAATTCATTATACACCAGAGTCAGCCAATTGTCCCGTGCCTGTTTACAATTAGTCCAGAACACTGTGGCCAGGCTCTCGACATGCACATGAAAACATCAGAATCAGAATCAGCTTTATTCGCCAAGTGTGCTGGGGCACACAAGGAATTTGCTTCCACCAGCTTGAGACTCCCTAGTACACAGACAGTAAATAACACAATACTAACAATAACAATACCCAGACAATAAATTGCACTAAACAAGAAATATACATAATAAAACATCATAATTTCACACCAGTCTTCTTCTTCTCTTCTTCTCACCAAGCTCCCTCTTCCTGTTCTCTGCAGGATCAAGTTTAAAATCTTATTGTTTGTTTTGTTTTGTTTTGTATTGTTTGGTTCCGCCCCTCCTATTTTGCTGACCTCTAGCATCTTTATTCTACGTATCTCCCAATCACTTACGTCTTCTAATAAGATGTTGCTGGTCGTGCTAAGGTCTAGACTTAAGCTCAGAGGTGGCTGTGCTTAGGGATAGCTACCCCAAGCTTTGGAATGGTGTATGGTTTGGAATGGTCTTTGTATGAGAGCTGCACCAGTTTTGGCCACATTTAAATAGACTAATTAAATCCAGACAAATACATCTTTTCAACAAATATATTTGTTTATTCAGTTTATTTTATGGATTTATTTTCTCTATTTACAGGAATTGTACAGCATTTAAAGTTTTAAATATAAAATTGACTTGACTGCTATCATTCTTGATTTTTACATCAAATAATTAATGCATTACTTAAATAACTACAGTCAGACCTTTTGTATTACAGTTTTCCCCATCTCACTTTCGGTAGGCCTATTTGGGCAGGTTTGAAATTAAGTTTTTTAGGAGTTTTGGGGAGTTTTGCAAAAGCTGCAGGCGACACATAAAAATACATAAAATATATGTACAGTGCAGGTTTGGAGGATGCTGAGTGCATTTACAGCAGCCTCTTACGTGAAATCCCAGACTGATCTTGCAGTGGACTTTGTTTCTCACATTTCTCATATATTTTTGTGCCGTTTTGTGCTGAACCCCTCTGCATAAGGTGCTTCATTCGCTTCGCTCACCAAGGGGACCAAAACATTTTACATGGTTTTTCTGGATCACGAAATCCCTGCAGCCTTAACCCCTGTAATGTGTGTAACTGGTTTATATAAGCAAAGTGTTTGAGCAATAATAAAAATACATATTCAATCACTGTTGAGTGCATGTCATGAAAATGTAAATAAAATAAGATAAGATACTGTATGACTTGTTTTTAAAGCCTATGAAGAGAATATACATTACTGATTATGTTCATTTGTATTTTCATCAAGGTTTCTGACCACAAAACATGGCTTCTCAACCGAGCGTGGAAATGCGTGTGCTTCAAGCCGTCCTTCTTTGGGCTAATTTTGTCATTCTGGTGAGTTTTTATTGTTTACTATTTGTACCAAGTCTTTTCGCCATAACTGTTGCTGTACTGTAGCTATGTATATCAAATGCTGCAAGCCTAGTTTTTCTATAAGCCTCTTAAATACTATAAAAATATTCACCAGTGTTCACCAATGCGTATGGTACATTTGTGCAAAACTGTTAATATATCCATAATTAGTAACATAATAAGTTTCACAGATATTGAGAGTACATAAAACAAAACATTTCAACAAAAATATTTTCATGCATCCACACATAAAAGCAGAAATAATACCTTAACAGGGGGAGAAGACAGCCATGCATAGAAAAAACACAATAACACAAGTAGATAGGGCAAACTAATGCAGAATTCGAATACACCACAGAGACCCTAAGGGGTCAAAAAGACAAGGACACGTTAACACAGGGAGAACCTCAGGCATACACAGGGGATGACATCAATGACCAGACTGGGGAGCACAGGACTGGGAAGCACTCTTATACAGGACTGATGAGGGAGCAAACAAGAGGCCGCTGGAGTGCTGCCGGTAGTACCACAACATTTCTTATTGTAATGGAACCATCAAATTAATAATAATTTCTGAATCCCTATAGTCCCATGTTGAAATGATATATTTGTATTACCCTAGGTTTTAGTTTCTCTTTTAGTTCTGTGGCATTACAGGTATTTTTTTTCAAAGAGGGCAACATGCAAGAGGACATCCTGGATAGCATTTAAGACCACTGCAGTGCACATATATACAGTACATACATAAATACATACATACAGTCATACTCTGGGTGCCAGTTGACCCTGTGCTGTGATTCCAAAACTTGCTCTCACC
>JAODKL010000038.1:2839225-2851151 GCA_026780765.1 Petrocephalus schoutedeni
AGGCAGTTCTGAAGGCGAAAGGGGGTCAAACACCGTATTAGTATGGTGTTCCTAATAATCCTTTAGGTGAGTGTACATATATATACACACAGATACACATATATGATAGCCCTATTGCTGCTGGTAACACAGATGAGTTTCATATGAAACACTCATCCTCTGACGGTGCTTTTATTACACTGGCGTGCAATAGCACCCATAATATTAGGAAAGCCAGACAACTGCTGCAATTTTTATGTATGTTGCACCATAACCTTTATTTTTTATTTATTTATTTATTTTTATAAAGGCTCATGTTGTTTTGATTGTTGTGACTCTTGTTTCTTGGTGTTATATTACCACAGTTGTCTGCACCTGGCATAGAATGCTGATTCAAAAAAAAACAACAACCATAATTTTGTGTTGCATCAGTTTCCGTCTGATTCAGAGCTAAATGTGAAACAGTCTGTCCATTTAAAACCCTACGCGTGAGCACTCTGTTCACGAGACGCTGGCTCTATGTATTATGTGTCCACGATATAGAAACATGCATTAGGTTCTCTGTTTCTTATTCACAATTTAATCACTTTATGTCTTATATAATACCTTCACAGATTTTCCTATAGTGCTTACATTTTATAAATGATTATCAATCTTTTTTTCTCTTCTCTGTAATCATACATGGTCACAAGTTCACACGCTACTAATTTTAATACCATTATTATTCTATCAGTGCCTTTCCCATAAACCATGATGACAATTTTTATATTCTAGAACATTTCAGGAATTTTCTGATTGCTTGTCTACTCACCGAGTATATTAATTTTACATTTTTATCTTCTAATTATCTTGCTTGATGTGGTCAGGGTTAAGTACAGGAAATGTTTATACTCATACTTGTTATTTTAGAAGGTGCCATTTCAGTTTGTTGATAAACATTTCAGTTTGATGTTCCTTTCCCCTCTTACTGCAGTCATCCGTATCTACAGAGGATATTTCAATGGAAACAAAGACAGGACATTTATAATTCTGTCATTAGTACCTATTGTAATGATGCCAGGACATTCAGAAATGATGGTATGTTCATATCATTCAATTGCTTTATTTTTGGAGCAAGATATTCTGGTCTGCAGATAGGCATACATGAACATTATTTAACTGAAAAGTATAGAAAAAATAAATCTTACATCATATAGATACATAATTCAAACATACCAGACACTTTACATAAAAACAATCAATGATTAGTTGAATAAACAAGGATGATATAGGAGACAGGGATTACATTTAAGGCTACTTGAAATGTTTAAATCATAAATGAGATATGGACTGAAATGTCTCTGTGTATATACATTTGCATAAGATTCTCTGTAACACCCCAGCAAATATAGAGATATTGTAGTTTGTAATCAAATATCAATCATTATACAAGTATAACTGAATTGAAATAAATTTTTATTTATACATTTTCCCAACATAAGATCAAGTTTGAGGGAAATCATTTCTTGAGAGATCTTAGGATGTCATATTAGTTTTTCTGTCCTTAAGCACAAATTTTATAAAATAAAGATATATTCTAAACATTGTAGTCTTGTAGGGTATGTTGTTTACATTAAAATGGGGTAATAGCTTAAATATCTTAAAGCATGATGTCAGTCAGATAAAGTCAGTCCTTCAGAAGGTTCCAGGATCAGTGGTTAAAAGACGGATGAAACTTAAACTTACAAACCACATTCACTGTTTTGTGAACAGAGCCTTTGCCAAAGAAGGGGAAATTACTTTATAGTCATGTACATAGAAGGCCCAGTAGATCTGACTGAGGTTCAGCAAACAGCTATCCAACAGCTATGCACATCCTGTTTTTAATTCAACAAAGTATTATATAACTCACTTAAACACTCTTAACAGGTTAAGTTAGAAACCAAAGAGGAATTTATACATCAATAGCAATCAGAATCTTCACTACGTTCACTATGATGAAGATGGAAAATGTGTATAAGTATTCATTAATAAGGTAGTGAGATTAAATTTAACGTGATGAGTGTAAGATTTCAAGAACAATGTTACTTGGAACCATTATCATCTTGATTCTTTGTAAATTGTTCCCTTTTATAAATAAGGCCCTTAAAACATTGCTCAGATGTCATCTTTTTGTTAAAACACAACTCCAGCATGTTTTTATGTTTTTATGCTTGTCAGTGAATTGAAATATAATGGAATCCTCTTTCACTATTCAGCCACTATCTCCGGAAAGCCTTCCTCTCAGCTGCATTACCAAACAGTCCACTATGATTTGCTTTGCAGTTTATTTCATGAGTAATTTATTCGTAAATTTCCTTTTAACCTGGGTTAACTTGTAAGTACCTTATACTATGAAATCAGCAAAAATTAGGTATAGGTTTTTAGTGTGTCTTGAGATCAAGATAAATTAGCATATTTTGAAATGAAAGTAGGAAGATATATATAGTAAATGTAAAGCCATGCTGTTCGATCTCGTGCATAGAGCAGTTTTAAGTAAAATTTGTAAAGGCATGCAAGGTCTCTTCCAGTTACTTTTTAAATTCCTCTTCCAAGGTTTTTAGGTTTTTAAAATAATTAATTCCATTCATTTTCAGTGAAAAACACAAAAACAGGTCTTTATAAATCATCATGCTGTTTGGTTAAGCCTAATTTACATGACCACATTATTCCATCAATCTAAAATCATCTTTTTCATTAAATATAAAAAGTGACTTTAAAAAATGGCCAGGCCAAACAGCAATTTTTCTTTTTTGCGACACAAAATTGGCAAGTGGCCATATGATTCTCCCTTTTTAGTTAAAGTGGGTACAGGTATCTTCTTATGAGCCTAATGCTAATAACTGTAAGGTGAAATCTTGTTGGAGACTGAATTTCCATTATTTATCGTGGGAAAAAATAGTAAGGACTTGATAAATTGAGCTGAGGACACACAAAAATTAAAAAATTGAGCAAAATTTCAGCCACATATTTGACCCATCATATACGGAAAAAATTTGAATCAAAGACTCATAAGGGATACCTGTCTGTCATATAATAAGCTAATTAAATGAAAAATGCATGACTCATAATGATCAGAGACAAGAGTCTTCTCAGTTCCCAAATCTCATGCATTATAAACATCCCACCTTGAAACATTCAATCCTGGAATACCCCAGAGTGACTTAAAACATAACCACACCCATCTTTATACTTTATACTGCTGGAAGCAAACTATAGACTCCCTAATTATTGACAAGAAGTGTGAATCAAATATATATGTTTAAAAAATTCTACCTCAAAGAACCAATTTCTAATATTCTTTCTTTTTTATCATTTTCTCAGGCTACATTTGGCGATATGTCTTCTGTTCCTTTCTGGTGCAGCAGGGTAAGATACCCTGGAAAATGAAAAGTTATGAAACTACCTGTGAAATCTGCCACATTATCATTAGACTACCCAGCGGAAATTGATTTATGGCCTCTGGTGTGCATGATTGGAGTTATTAGTTTGGGTGGGAAATGTGTGCAAAATACCTGAATACAAACATCATGTACATAAAGAACATTTCTATAATATATATTTTTTCTGCTTTTTCAGTAAACGGATAAAATGTTTACATTCTGTTGAGTCAAGTCACTCTGTCATACTGCAGAATGACATAGTTGCGTTTAGCAGAAGTATCAAAGATTTTAATCATTATTTAGTAATCATCATAAATATTATTGCTGAAGCTACAGAGTTTCTCAGCATTGCTGCATGTAACGGTGCACGATTATTTTTGTAGTACTTTCTATCACTCATGCATGCATGCAAATGAGACAGGAACAGGATGCACATTTTAGGTTACGTGTCATTATAGGTCTTCTACTCCAGTATTGTTCTGTAAGCATGCTTAATTTTTTTTTTGGAATATGAGTGTATTGTCATGAGTACAGGAAACAGTTCAGAGGCATACATACCATCTACATAACCTCTGTAGCATCCAAACCCCAACAGAAATGCTATTGCCCTCATCCCAACAAAATAAATATTGTTACTTCATTATCACTCTTATATTAATTGACAGTTCATTATATAGCTTTAAATTATTGCACTACTTGGCACATAGCAGAACAACCTCTATTCTAGTTGTTAAAAAATAAGGTTAATGTAAATAAATTATCTTTCCTGCTTAAGGTGGACTTCATTTTCAAGAAGCTCAAACAGGAACAAATAAATAGATAAATAAACAAACAAATAAATACAGACAAATAATTTATGAAATAAATATGCATATGCAGTATAGAGGAAGCCTAGACCGCAGTCTGCAGTTAAAAAAAACACTGAAGCCCATGTTAAGATAATTGTTTCATTTTGACAATTCTGGCTTATTTTTAGTTTTAACTCTAGAAACCTGAGTGTTTTCAGAGGAATTCTCCTAATGAAAATCAGTGACACTTAAAATTTATGAACAAAGGGGTAGCTTATATTTTCTGGGTAAGTATAAGGGAACTTGTCCACAATGACACTGATGCACGTCGCCTTCTTACATTCTTCCTGCCAATTTTATTTCATCTCCTGGCAGTCTAAACATTTCCTTTCTCAGCTGTCTTCCCATTCATAGGTTTCATTTATGCCAACAAGGAAGGAAGAGGAAGATGTTCTGTTTAAAACTTAAAAAAAAAAAAAAAGATCTGATAAATTTCCAATTCTGGAGACACATGTCACACATAAGCGGACTCACTGGACTGGGTCCTTCCGAGGTTTGGGGCTTGTGACAGATGTGAGACATCTTTCTTGCGCACCTCACAAATGGACTTGCGTCGAGCCTGTACCCCTCGAATAGCTGTTTTAATCTTTCGCCAGCCGAGGTGGTTGAGTTCAGCTAAGTTGAGCAGCACGCAAATACCACTGACTGCAAACATGAAGACCAGGAAGACTGTTTTCTCAGTAGGTCGGGAAACATAACATTCCACCTCTTTCACACATGGGTAACGGTCACACTCGAACATGCCTGGAACGTTGAAACCATACAGGAAGTACTGGCCAGCCAAGAAGCCTATCTCTAGGGCATTACGGAAGACTACCTGAATGACATAAAATCGAGAAATGCCCTCTTGCCGGCGAACCTTTGCACTCTTTGTGTGTGTGAGCCCCCGTGGGGCATTGGGAATCTCTTTCATACCCAAACACTCATGGTCTTCCTTCCCCATAGTCTCCGGGTTCTGCACGAGAATTCCATTGATATTGCGCAACTTGCGAGCGTGATCACCGCGTCCGTGATCTCGCTCCATGTATGGGTGTAAGAACGAGTAGCTACGATCACGCTGCTTGGCGGATTGGTGGACCGAGTAGGTGATGAAGCAGAGACTTGGGGTGCACACCAGGATGATCTGAAAGACCCAGTAGCGGATGTGGGAGATGGGAAAGGCCTTGTCATAGCACGCCTGGTTACAGCCTGGCTGCATGGTGTTGCAGATGAACATGATCTGCTCGTCTTCATAGACCTTTTCACCCACTATCCCCACAATCAGGATACGGAAGATGACCACCACTGTCAGGAGAATCCTTTGGGGAAAGAATGAACAGGTTTCAATTAGGGAATGTTTACCAGTGAGAGAAGAACAGATAAGGACACTGACATACATGTGAATAACATGAGACCCTGGTAAGACATAGTATAAAGTAAAAACAAGTACAGACTGTACAGGTCACTGCCAAATGGATTTAGTATGGTCATTAAGCAAAGCCAGATGATAGTTCAGTATGTATGTATGTTCAGTATGTTTCTGCATTTTATTCTGTATGTTTGAACCTACACATTGCAGGTAGGCTGTGCTCAAATATAACACAGAACGCTCTGCTATGACCAATTCTGAGATGATATTTGGAATAACAATTAACTGTGATCTGTGATTTCTCCCTGAATCAATATTTTTCAAGCTAGTAAACAGTCAAGGAAGACGTTACAATTCCAGTTTGAGAAAACATAGATTCATTTTTAAATCAATGACTGAAACTTGTATGTTGTCCTGTCTTTTTAATGGTGGGAATTTTATGTTTAGGTGATTCTGGTGTTCATGTACTTAATAGATAAATAGATAAAAATAACAGATTATTTTTTTGTAATTTGGAAGCATTTTTAACCAGATACTACAAGCTAACTCTGTTACAAATAAATGTTCATTTATTATTCTGCACATGTGAATTTTGCATATGTATACTGGTGGGCCAAAACATCACAGCACAAATCACAGGTAATTTTAATGATGGTTACGCGGATAGAACTTGCTGTTCCAACACGTCCCGCAAATGACCAACGCGTACAAGGCCATGCATGTGATGCAACTGAAAAGAGGATTCATCAGAGCAGGCAATCTTCTTCCATTGATTCAAGGTCCAGTACTAAAGTCTCCATTGTAAATGCTTGTGATGGTAGACGGGGATTAGCATGGGCACTGTGACAGGGATTAGCATGGGCACTTGGCTACGCGGCCCCATACACAGCAGGGCTCGATGCACCGTGTGTCATGAGACATTACACCTGTGACATCATTAAATTACCTGCGTTCTGTGCCACAGTGGCCCTTCTGTTGGTTCATACCAAACAGAAAAAAATTCACATTTCACATGTGGCTCAGCCACCCTCCGGGTGGTTCACGATGTTTCTCTCCTCAGTTTGAATATTGGCTTAATGTCCAATATATCCCACAACTTCATATGTGCCATTTTTACGACACAATCAATGGTTTCTGCTTCACGTGAGAGTGGTTATAATATTTCAGCTCATTGAATTGTGTATGTGTAATATACATATGTAATGTGTATACCTATTTAGGAGCCTCTATGCAACTCCAACTCAAAGAAAAAAATAAATCACAAAAATAGAAAAACATTTCCTAGGGTCTTTGTGTTAAGACAATTTTATATTGCATTGTAACATTTTAGTATTTCAGCTGGGCAATTGCTCAGCAAAGTGCTATTACTTCCATAGCCCGAAATGCCATCAATGTAAGCTGGTGACATTGAATTACCCTGTGTGACAGCATATCTAATTATACATGTGTGTGAATGACCTACAGTGTAGAGGATTGCATAAAAGGTATGCCTTTTCTTATGCCCTAAAGGCTAGAGACACTCAGAAACCTATTTGGATAAGTGGTTATTGCAAATGGATAATTGCTATAAATAAACTAAACTGCTATGAAGTTTACATCATACAGCGTTTACCTAAGAAGATGGATTTATTTTGTTACTTAGTTTGTTTGTCTATATCTGCATTTTCTGCCACAGTGGCTCTTCTGTTGGTTTGTACCAAACAGGAAAGAATTTGTTCATATCTCACGTGTGATATCTGTACATAAGGGGTCAGCTTTTAAAGTTATAAAATTTGCTAAACATCACAAGTATTTCTAGAAGGTTAAACACTTATATCTGTTTTTCCTGTATTTTCAGATCCCTTTTTGGTGTTTAGAAAATAGTGTTAAGCAAATTGAGGGTATAAATCACTAGGGACCACACCTATTGCTGCTCACAGAACAAGGCATGGACCTAGTAAGACTGTAAAGGGGTTCTGCCAGGATGCTGCCCCAGACTGATGCCATTGGTTCCTACAGGTGCAGTTGGGTCCATGCAGAGGTAGTTAGTTCAGGTCCAAAAAGTAAAAAATCCAGACAAAGATTTTGATTCACCCAACCAGTAGAGTCACAGTCAGAGAGTACTCAACTGATTGGGTAAAACAAAATCCGGGTCTGGATTTTTTACCTTTTGGTCCTGAACTATCCACCTCTGCTTCTGTACACCTAAAAGCTCATTCTACCTCATCCCACTAACCTTAACCGGGATTGAGATCTTGCAAACAGACAAGCCAATGCATTAAGCTGAATTCATTATTATGTTCATGGACCCGTTCCAGGACAAATTTAGCCTTGTGGCCCCAGGCATTATCCTGCTGAATTAAAAAAAAACAATGCACAAATGGATACACTGTTGCCAAGGATAACACCTGATTGGCAATGATGTGCAGGTATCCTGTGGTTCTAAGTGCTGTGCCGCTTCTTGTGAAAGGGATCAGCGCGCCACAGAAATACCTCCATTCACACCATCACACCACCAGCCTACACTGTTCAATGACATATGCGACTCCTGGTTTTCTCCATAGCCTAGTCCTCCCATCAGCAAAACCAGGCCATGTTTTTTCCTGTCCTCATCCACCTTACCCCAATGCTCCAAGTCTAGTGCTGAAATAAATGGAATGCTAAGTCAATAGCTGCTCTGTCCTCAGTTTTTGATGACTTGTGCATTCTTTTATGAGTCTTTCCATACAAGTATTGTACTGGATCATCAGTAGACTAACTATGGGCCTCCTGCTGGTTTACACCATTTAACTCTAGTAAAATTAGTAATTTTTAACCTTTAGCCTATCGACTGGGTGGGTTTTGGATGCACATGCAGCAGTATTGCAAAATTAAATTCACCTTGCTTTTAGCAAGCAAGCCCACTCTTTCTTTTCAATAATGGGGGGGTTGGGCAGCCAGTTGACCTTGGACCCCCAGAGGTTTTTTTTTCCTTCCTTGCTTTCACAGTTTTTGGTTCCTCTCCTCCGTTGAAATCATTTATTTGTTTTACATTTTCTCTGTCCTACTCTGTTTTGCATTACTCACTACATTCTTAACCCTGGGGAACCCACGGGGTCATGTATGACCCTACTTTTTATTTCTGCCTTATATTTAACCCACTCACCAAAGTAAAGATTTTATTTTTTTGGGTCGTATATGGTACAAAAAAATTAAACAAAATGGAAAAACGAAAAAATATATATATATATTTTACTTTGTTTTGATGAGTGGGTTGAATGTCAGGCAGAAATAAAAGGTCAAATATAACCCTATGGGTTCCTCGGGGTTAAAGACATTGTATATCCTGACACACCCATGTAATGCGCATTGGGGCGACTTTGTTGTGAAAGGCGCTATATAAAATAAAATTAAATAGAATTGAGTTGAATTTGAAGGCAAATATTTGTTCCTTTTCTACTCATGCCCATTCACAATCAATGTCTAGGTTATCTCAAGCCTCAAAAATTCTTTTAATCTGTCTTCTCATCTTAATCTACTATGACTGAGATACATTCAACATCTGAAAATCAATTACCTGCATTCCTCTTATCAGTTTATTTTAAAGAGCGAGTATGCGTCCGTAATCGTTTATACACTCACTACACATAAACAATGCCTGTGGCACAACAACGAGGACCGCAGACCTTTCGAGTTTGTACATTATTAATGAATGGATTGTATTTACAGTGTGCTAGTGTGCAAACCATAAAAAGCTTAACCACCTTTGAAATTAATGATATCTCTACATAAACATTGATTTATAGACTATACCTCTGCCTGCATACTATTTTATGCACACAGAGAACACATTGTGCTGCATAGAAATGTAATTTTGTAGGTTACATTCTCTGCTAAAGGAAGGCATCCCATCCAGGGTGTCTCCCTGCCTAGAGCCCTATGCTGCCTGAGACAGGCTCTAGACTCCCTGTGACTTTATCCCTCGCTGGATGGAAAGTGTTTTCATTTCCACATTATATTTATACATTTTAATTACAATGTATTTTTACCATTTTTGCTGGGAAATTGCCTTTTATCATCATTTTTCTGTAACGAGTTTAAATTGTAGGTTTAAATTTAGTTTCTCCTAAAAAATGATGTCTGTGTCAGTGATAACCTTCACAGCTGCTGTCAGTGGTTGTATGATGTTTTAGTTTTGGTTGAAAAATGTGTGTGTGTGTGTGTGGGGGGGGGGGTTGCATAAATCACGTTCGAGGACCAAAATGTCCCCAAATTGTGGCAAAACCTGAAATTTCCCTACTTTTGGAGACATCTTTTCAGCTCCCCCTTTGGACAACCTCAGTTTTATAAAAATCAGTGAATGCAATCAAAAAACTAAAAATGCCAAAAGTCTTGTATTTGGGATGGTTACTTATGGTTAAGGTTAGGGCTGAATAAGGGTTAAAGGTGTCGTGATTGGGATTAGGCTTTTTCCCATAGAAATGAATGGACGGTCCCCATTTAGATCGGTACGCGAGTCTGTGTGTGTGTGTGATGATAATTCCTGTTGTATGATTATTGAACTGTTTATGTAAATTATATGTAAAGACACATTAAGTCATCATTTATAAAAACAAATAACTTACACAGAATTACCTACAATAAGTGGCATTATTTTTGCAGCATCAATGGCTATATAATGAGGGAAGTCGCACAATGAGTATCTTACATAAATAAACCTTTCAATTTTAGTTTGAGGCACTTTTTATTTCTAAATTTCCGGCTAGTCAGGAACATGAATAAACTGTTAGAATGGTGACCTGGATAACCGCATAATGCAGACGCACCAATTTCCTTATTCTTACTTAAATTATATGAATGTTAGAAATCCTGTGACATTTGTCATGGAGCTCGGTCTTATTTAGAGAACCATGCTTTGTGAAATTAGAACATTTTTACAAAGAGTTTAAGTACTTCTAGCCACCATGCACCCCAGCAGACGCTGCATCTAAATATTTCAGGTGTGAACGCTGAGATGTTCTTACCTTCCGATCATGGTCGAATGCTGCTGGACGGCAGCTTCCAGCAGCCGCTCCAGTATGGTCCATTCACCCATGGCGACGGCTTTTACTAGCGACCTTTCAGCCGGTCTTCTCCGTTTTTGGAAAACTCCACTAACGGCAGTCAAGCCGACATCTGCGCTGCTGTTTAACTTTGCCCTTCGTTAATTCTGGGATCAGTACCCATGTGTCTTTGTCTGCTCCGTTCTGCTGAGAGTATATATTCTTTTCCGCGGATTTCCTGCCAGTGCTGTATGCCAGTGCAGGACGCTTCAGCACGCAGCCCGCCTCTGTCCTGTCATAGTGCCGCACAGCTGATCCTCTCCTTCCCTTCCAATTAATGTGATCATTCTGTGTGATCACCACGCTCCCCCCCCCACCCCCCACCCCCGTGCTCGCCCCACCGGCCCTCCCCCCACCCACTGACCTCACTGATATTCCGTGTTTCAGAAAAGCACCAGCCCCTATTCATGTACAGTCGTGTCCTTGTGCACCATCACGCCTGGACCTTGATATATTCAGCTTTTCCTACATGTAGCACAGCGCACTGAGCAATGCACTCCTGTCTTTTTCACACAAACACACCATCACATATAACGAAAGCATAGTGGTGATTCTTGCTCACCGTGAAAGCTTACAAACCCTATAAACCACCACAGCCAATGGCAAAAATAAGTCCCTTTTCCCTCACCAACAATCATCATAAAAACCCTCATATTCCCAAATACACACACTTACAGATATAAACAATTTTACTTCACCTATTTATGAATTAGCAACGCTTCTCCCTAATTATACACCTGCAGTCATTCACTGGCATACTGCATGAGCACTGCAATTATATCTATGCCGTGATTCAATTTACTGCTGCATCCCTGCCAAAGAATAACACACCCCGATGTTTTAGATCAGCATCTACCTTGTATAAATGCGGAATGTCCATTTTCTTCCCTTCCTCATTCCATATTCCCCCGCTACTCCAGCCTCTCTAACACCTCCGGCTGCTCCCGCTTACTCCTTCTCCCTGTCTGCCACGCTTTCCGTCACATCGCTCTTCCTCTGCCCTTCTCTTCGCATTTCAACCTGCCTCTCTATCCTAATCTCGCTCGCATCATTTCGCTTTCACTTTGGTTTTTTTTTTTTTCAATAATCTATTTTTTCTTTTTTAACGCATCGCTTATCTGGTGCTTCGTTTGCTGTTTATAAAAATGCGTTCTCCTCCGCTAGTGCCGGTGCCTCTAGCTGAGCGTAATGTCTGGATAAAAGGATACTGCACCACCCACCTAATGCAGTCGCTTCCCTCTAGACGCAGGGCATTGCTTATTCTCTCTCTCTCTCTCTCTCTCTCTCTCT
>JAODKL010000038.1:2855331-2867584 GCA_026780765.1 Petrocephalus schoutedeni
AGGCACCCCTGACTGAGAGATGTAGTTAGATGGACAATTAAAACATGCTTTCATTAAGCAAGAACCTATTCTTTTTTATTTTATAGAACATATCATTGTACAAGACAGAATACGACAAGGAAACTTTTATGCTTTTGCCAATGATACGAAGACTCCACTAGAAACTAAACTTGACTGCAAACATAAATATGAAATATTCATATCATTATTGATATTATATTATTGAAAGTAACATGCCACACATTTTGTTTGGGTACTTTAAAATGTGCAAAGATCAATCTTAATCATATTATCAATCATATTATATATCAATATAAACATATACGAATCTCCACACACAAACACATGTTACTATGTAAAGCTCTCAGGCTGTCAATGTTTAAATGATTCTCATGTTGGTGTAAAACATATCTGTGTATGTCAGCTTAGCCATTAGCCAGCCACCTCAGCCCAGGATATGCAGTATCCATCCAAGACACCAACATTTTTGACTTGACCACTAGCACACCATGTTTGGCTAATCAATACTTTATAAATTTATTTACCTAATTAAGTTTATTAATTAAGAGAGCTGTGGTGAAATTTTGCAGATATATGGAATGGCCGTGGTGCCCCTGGGGAGAGGTTTGGGAACTGAAATGGTGTTCATGCAGCCATCCAGCAGGACATCAGTAACTTTTTGCAGAATATAAGAAGTTTTTATTGTGTCACTGTAAATTTGCACGTTTAAATTTAAAAAATTTAAATTTATTTTTTCCTGAGCAAATATACACTTACTTCCCAGATGAATATCTTTAAACATTTTCTCTGACTGCCTAAGACTTTTTCAAGGTACTTTATATATGAAATTCTGTGCATGTTTAATGGTCCGCTAGTAAGGATTATTAACGTTTATGCATTACACAATGTTTGCTTTAAAAAAAGTACAATGCCAGTCAAAAGTTCGGACCTATCCATAGAAAGATTTATTTGTACTGTTCTCTTCATTTTGGCATTTTGGCCTCCTGGAATGCTTTTCCAACTGTCCTGAAGGAGGTCCCACATACTGTATATGCTGAGCTCTCATTGGCCGATTTCCCAGCTGTCCTGAAGGAGGTCCCACATATATGCTGAGCTCTCATTGGCCGCTTTCCCAGCTGTCCTGAAGAAGGTCCCACATATATGTTGAGCTCTCACTGGCCGCTTTTCCTTCACTTGCTGGTCAGACTCCTCCAAAACCATCTCTACTGTGTTTAGGTCAGGTGGCCAGGTCATATGCAACACTCTACATAAGAAAAAACTAGTAACAAATAAGAGGAGACCATTCTGCCCCTTATTTGGAGGGAATTAAAACTAATAATTTAAAGTTGGCAGGAACTTGTCAAGTTCAGATTTGAAGCAATCTTGGGTTTTAGCACTACCCCTTTGGGGAGACTATTCCAAACTCCCAGTTCCAGTTACACACTGTGAGTTTGGATCTTTCTCTGGTCCTCCACTAATTTCCTGGTGTGACCACAGATTGTTGAATTAGAATTTACTTTGAAGTAACATTACGGATGAACAGCACCTAAACCTAATAGAATCTTATATACCACCACATAGTCTCCTTTTTGAGGCTAAACAAATTCAGCTCTGCCAACCTCTGTTTGTAAGACATCCCCCTAAGGCCAGGAATCACTCTTGCAGCCCTGTGTTGGATCGGTTCTAAAGCAGCAATGTCCTTTTTGTGGTAAGGTGACCAAAGTTGGACACAGTATTCAAGGTGAGGTCTGACAAGGGAATTACATCTTAGCATTACCTGCCATGATTTAAACTCAACACGCCTGGGGATGTAACATACATTTGCATTTTTATTTCCTATCACTCTTCTTTGAAGGCAGCTTGACATGTCCAAACTTTTGATTGGTCCTGTATGTCTTCATAAGGTTCTCTGAAAAACCAGATCTACATATTTACATACATTTAAAAAGTCCACATAATTATATAGTAATGCCTTAAAATGTATTCAATGTACTGTGTGGGAAAAGAACAGCTGCTTTAGTCATGCACGCCATCTTCCTCTCTGCTGCTTACTCCAAAAGAATCATGTGAAGGGCTGTTGCTTACTGTCCTGAAGTTATCGGCACCTGCATCTTTGTTCTGCAAAGAAAGCAATGCCGTTTGTTTCATTCAGATCTTATTGGCCACAGTACATGCCAAGGGGAGTAACTCTCATCGCAGAAACCACTTTAATCTGCTAGATACACCTCCTTGAAATTCCAGCCCTTACTTCCACAACATGATGAGGTCACCTCATTACACAGTCCTTACTGGCAGCCCACCTGCAAGGAGCGGAATATGTAGGGCAAGCTCACCTATCAGGGCACACTGGGCTTATTAGGGGTGGGGCTTAAAGCTCTTACAGTGTTTCAGACAAAGGGTGAATAGAGATAAATAGTAAGAGAGAAATGAGAGAGAAACATTTTTGGTACTCTGAAGGATATAAATCTAGAAGACCCCAAAAATAATATTATGCACAGTGAAAATGAGCATAATTAGCCCCCTTTAAGTTATTACTGCTGACAAAACACTGTCTCACCTTTGGTTTAAATCCTTTTTGCCGACCGTTGAGGTAGCCCGGTACATCTTCTGTGCTCTTTAAGCTGGTAGATGATGATGGAGTCTCTTCACTGCTTGACCTCCGGTGGGATACCGTGTTATGCCGTAAGGTAGCCCTCGCTACTACTTTGAAGGCATGGGCAGCTGTGCTGCATCTCACCTCCTCAATAGTGTTCCGAGAAGGCTTTAAAAGGATGATGTACACTTTGTTGAAGAATATACAGGTCAGTAATCCGAAGCTGGAGGCCAGTATTGCAATGACTTCTACTGCTGACACAAACTTGCCATAGGTGCTTATGTAAGCAGGAATAAAGGAAATCCAGACAATGAAGAAAATTAACATACTGAAAGTGATGAATTTGGCTTCATTGAAGTTCTCGGGTAGCTTCCGTGACTTGAATGCAAAGAAAAAACAGACTGCAGCAAGAAGGCATGTGTACCCTATAAGGGACCCTAGAGCCAGTAACGATCCTTCATTGCAGGTAATAAAAATGATCTCATCCATGTCATGATTGCTATAGCTTTCAGGGGGTGCATTGTACAACCAGACCACACATATCATAATTTGAACCAATGTACACATGAATACTAAAAAAAACTGCAACTTTAAACCCCACCAATTGCGATGTAGGCTGGTTGGAATCTTAGCCTCAAATACAAGAAGTACACGATTTGTCTTTACTAGTATGCATGAGATGCAAAGAACAAAGCTAATCCCGAAAGCAGGCTGCCGTAAACGGCATGTCCAATCTTGAGGCTCCCCGATAAAAATTAACGAGCTGGAGAAGCAACATATGAGTGAGAAAAGTAGCAAGTAGGAAAGCTCTCTGTTGGTGGCCTTGACTATAGGGGTGTTGCGATACCTGACGAAAACTCCCAGCACAAAAGACGTCAGGAAAATCCCCAGCATAGCGAATAACGTCAAAGCTATCCCAAACGGTTCTGTCCATGAAAGAAATTCAATGTCCTTAAGAATACAGGACGTGTGATTGTCATTTGACCAGGAGTTGTTTGGGCATTTGGTGCATACACTTGCATCTGAAACAAAGATTACCAGACATATTATGACATTTGTAAAACGTGAAACTGTTAATCATTTAAAATCTCGGTGCCTCACCTTTAAGGTCACTGTATTCTCCATCTGAGCATTCTGTGCACTCAAAGCAGCAGGTTGGCATGCTTTCTATAATCCCCTTTCTGGTCCCCGGTTCACAATCTTCACTACAGTTAGAAAATGGCACCTGATTTATAAATGAAAAAGGTGTGAATATAACACTGATCATCCGATCAAATGAACTACTGACAAGTAAGCTAAAAAGAACAAAGCGTTCAGATGTTTATTCAGCTTAAATGCATTTTAGTTAACTATGTCGATCTAATTAACACAGATGTAAATTAGCAAGGTCTGAAACAGATCTCCATGGTTGCTAGACTGTAAAGTGCTTAATGAATATAATTTCTGTGTACAAATGTTTTCTATGTACAACATGTGCAATTCATAAACATACATATATTTATCTATTTAAACCTTTATATTTCCTACACACAGAAATGTCTACATTTTTGTAAAGTTTACTTTTTTTATCGAGCGTTCCTGTTTAACTTTAACTCTATCGTTTTGTCTCCGTTATTGTTATTGTCTTATTGTTACTGTTATTGTCTCTGCTGCTCTTATCTGTACTGCCGTAACAATGCAAATTTCCCACTTGTGGGACTAATAAAGGTACCTCAAAGTCCTTTTTATTATGACCCGTCCACAGTGTTATATCCTAAAAGATAATAACCCTTTATTCAGATTAATTGCTGTTTTTGTAAGTAAAGTTATCATTTTTTTTCCCACATCCATTAAATTAATTAGTATGTTGTTTCTCCATCCATCAGTTTTCTGTAACCGCTTGTCCTATTCAGGTTCGCGGGGGATCCGGAGCCTATATCCCGAGGGCTATGGGAGCAGGGCAGCGGCGGCTACTCTGCATAAACAACAAATATACACTCACACACAAACACACAAAGAAACTGCTGGTATGGTCGCTATTTGTGCATGGGGAATTTGACAAAAGTCGAGCAGCCAGTTTGCTGTTTCGCTTCGTATTAGTGCAGACTGTCAGGGCTGCTACAGAGCACTGTTGAGCTCATATTCTTTGGCTAAGTAACTATCTAGCTAATTTATTACTGATGTGCTGCAAGTCACCACAAACCCAGTCTTTTCCTGCTTGTTTACAGTGGGCTTCTACTGTTATGCATTGTATGATACACTCTGCTGTCTAGGTTTGTATAGCTGCAGTCTGTTTAATTCCCCATATTCCGGTCATTCCAGGGAGTACACAGGAAACTAGAAGGCTCATTCGATTCAGAGCTGAGAATGAGCAGCGTTTTATAAAATCAAGAAGTGCTGCAAGATTATTTTGGGAGTGAGTAATTTGTTTAATGTTGACTACGGTTTTCTGCAGACAAACGCAACAAATGGCAACAGCCCAAGCGATGGAAATAATAATAAATAATATGTAAATAGTAATAAAGTATCCGTTAAAATTAAATGAATATCCGCAGACGACGGCATGTTGAACATTCAGCAAAAACACGGCGCGTCTGCTTGCGTAAAATTCACCGGAGACTAATGATGACGTATCACGTTACTGAAGGGGTGTCCCATTTCGTAGGGGTAGATTTCAACCCCTATCCCTTGCCATTCCATAGCTAGGGGTAGGGCTAAGGGGAGAAATGGGATTCAGCCGAATAATGTTGTTCAAGTTGATTTTGTTATTGTAAATGCTCTTTACTTGTTGAAAAATAAAATTGGTGATTAACAAACTTATTTTATAAATTCTGCATTTTATTTTCTCCCCTTGCACTCAGTGAGCGAGACCACTGTGTAATCAGTTAGTTATATAGAGAATATTTCTACATGTTTCACCTGCTTCATGGGTCCATTATATATTAATATTTGTAAAATTAGTAAGTACATTATATCAAATATCAAACGGAAAAAACGTACAACTTTTTTAAGGGAAGTGAATGTATTTTGAGTCCAGGCTGCAGAAGATGCTTGCAGAAAAGTGGGCATCAAAGTTCCCAAAGGAGGATGCACATTCTTAGACCACTGCACCACTTCAGGTAACAGAACTTCATTATGAAGGGTGGGTGATTGGGGTTATTCAATTAGGCCAATGTATATCAATGTATTCTCTAAACTGTGTTATATCTTGCAATGCAAATCTAGTCAAACGTTACCTAATAATCATCTCTTTGGAATTAAAACTGTATAACAACAGTGGTCTATGTTTTCAACATAAATTAAAAAGTTAATCTCATAAAAGTTACAAAGACGTTTTTTTTGGCTGCGCAAAAACATTTACAGTTTGTTTATTTTATTGTTTATTAACAATCTTACAAATCAGATGTGATTTGTTAACATTTCATGACTGTCAGGTTTTAATCCAGACCATGCTTCTGAATGTAGATCAAGTGGTTTCAGAGTAATAAGCATTTTATTACTTGTAAGTCCTATTTTTGTAATATTTTAGCTGGTGCTTGAAATGAGGAGCCCATCATAATTGCAAAAATAGTAATATAGCATGATATATAGTCCCTCAGAAACAGGATGTCTTGGGGCACATAGTCTTACCTGCTTAAGATATCCATTCCATAATATTTTGCTTGTATTAATGAAGAGCCGGGCCCCCTTCTTTGCGAGCATGTTGTAATAACCGATCTCTTCAAACACCACACTGCCATCTAGAGGGGATCGGTGCCAGTTGACGATTGTGTAGTTTCCGAGTATATCCCCACTCTCGTCAAAGTTCACCTGTTCCCCCATGCTGTTTGTGAAATCCAAGTGTCTCAGTTGCTTGAGTACCTGGGAAATAACTGGACTGTTATTAAACATAAATAAATGATGAGGTAGCACCCACCTATTATTTACTTATAGATTCTTTCTAGTAGAAACATTGACAAGAAAACTATATTACAACTGCAATAATGCAATAAGTATAGAATGGGTACATTGGAAAAAATCTTTTTTGTAAACTCAATACTTGAGAGACTTCTACTTTCTTGAATGACCGTTTTTACCTGCCATGCTTCCACTTTCTTTATATCAGCACAGGAATTGTTGGTGAAGGGCCCATTTCCAGGAGTGCAAGTTAAAATGTCTTGTAGGGCTTGCGCAATGGAATAGACAGCCACATATACATTATAGGAGATGCGTAGATGAGTGTAATCCAAATATGGCGTTTCTACACTTGTTATGTCCTCTTCACCAGTACAAAGAGTCCTGGACCCATTTTTCATGTTATCTAGTCTTGGACTACCTTCCAGATAACAATTAAAAGTCTCTTCCCAGAACTCCCTAACAAACTCATTATGAGATGACTTCTTGGGTTGAACTTGTTGCAGGAAGTTCTTGAACCCTGGAATAGTACCTGCTCTGAGCGCAAAGCCGATAGTGCCGCCCACAACATGGAAAAAGTCGGGTCTGGCAATTAAAGAAGAACTAGCCCAGGCTTCACTGGCCAGCCATATGCGGTCAGTAATGTTGCGCTTGACAATCTCTTTGATGAGTGGTTCCATGTCAGGCCCGCTAGCAAAAACAGCAATAACTTTGGCGGTAGAGTTCTCAATGCGGTCCACGAGCGCTTGTATGCGCTCCTCTTCAAAGTACTGTGAAATTAACTCATTCAGGTGAATGCAAATGTCTCGTTCTTCCACCTCCTTCTCAAATTTTTCAATACCTGGTCGTCCATAGTCGTCATCTGATGCAATTGCTATGACCCAGTTCCATTGAAAGAAATCAATAATGTCGGCCATGGCAGTCGCCTGATACTCATCTGTGGGGATGGTCCTCATGAAGGATTTGTATTGGTTTTTGTTGCTGAGAAGGCGACTTGAAGAGGCATAGCTGATCTTTACAGTGAAAAAAAGAGAGAATAAAAATGACAGCTTCTAATACTTAAGGATAGTTAAGGCAAATCAACACTCTAATAGCCTGGCACTCGAATATGAGACAAATTCCTTCTCAGGAAGCTGAATCAGAAAGCAGTAACTGCGATCAATGCTGCTCCTCAAACAAGTTTTATTACATGGTGTGGCCAACCAAGTCTAAACTGTAACATGGGAAAAATGTTGAATGTGATATGCCATTGTCAACAATTATTTCAGGTTTGGGTTGTCTTTTCAAATGATAAAAACATATAATGAATGCATTATGGAAGTGCATTGAATGTTCCATGCAAGCATTATAAGCATTTGAAGATGCAATTGCACATAATTAAATAAATTAGGCTGGCTAAAATGATGTCCAGTGACTGTCACAAAACCCCTCATCAATGTCAACACCTCTTAGCCAGCTGGGCCCCTTTGAAAAGGGAAATAGCTGTATTCAGAAAACACATTCTGACTGCGTTAGTAGAAACCAGTTCCAGTAGGTAGCTAAGAGTTGACACTGCCCAGATAAGAAACTGGAGTTGTGGAACAGCTAAGAAACTCAAACGACAACTAAACTTTATCAAGATCAGACCAACAGCCCACTGGGCCAAAGAAAAGCTCAATTCATAAGCATAGAACCTTTTTTCTTAAAAAAGCAAGAACAGCGCTATGTACTTTTTGTTTGCATGATCATTAAAATAACATAGGCAATACCAAAACATATGAAAACCATATTAAATGTGCATTAACATTAAAAATCTCCAGAGCACTGCCACTGCCTTCCGGCATGTTTTCACTGACGCAAAACAAACCCATGTTGCATTCTGCGCCTGCACACCTGCATCTAGGAGGCTGTTGCTATCATTGAGTGATGCTGGGCAGTGTTTCACATTTTCCAAAGTGTGGTAATCAACCATGTTTCTAATGATAATTAAAATTTGAAATGGTAATGCTAATTGTCGGGAATTTGACTGAGTTTTACTGTGAAACCGGTAACTGTTGTTTCATCCCTAAAGCTAACTGATAGGAAATGCATATTTCAAATACCCCCAAATACCAGCCCTTGCCTGCCTCGCCTCACCGACGGCGGTCGCCCAGACCGTTGCCCTGCTACCTCCTGCCTGTTTGGCCCTGCTCTGGTGCTCCAACTCCGATTGGTCACCACTTCCAAAGGGACACACCGGGTTCACACCCTTTTCGCTTCCCTTGCATCACCACCCGCACCACACATTCCAGAGAGAGTTTCTTTTCCCAAGCCGTCAGGCTGCTAAACAACCAGCCACCTGCATCTGTCCTCCCATTGCAATGAACATTGTTAATAGTCCAGTAGTGCACTTTATTAGTATTTATTTTTTACAGTATATTTGCTTCCTTCGTTTGTAATTAACTGAATTTGTGATACAATGCATGAGTATTAGCATAATCCTGCTTTATTTCTGTGCTGCCCTGTCTCTCTTCACTTTGCTGTTTGTCATATTGCCTGATGTGCCTGTCTGCTACTCTGCATTCTCCGTAAGAATTTCACCGTGTTCTTCAGAACACATGTAACAAAATACCTCAAAACTTGATTCCTCATCAGCAATTGAAATTGGTTCTGCTCACAAATATGGAAAACCCTTCCTGAGATAATTGCTCGGCAACTAATTTGCAACAGAGATACTTTGTGGTGGAAATGTGCCACAGTGCCCACTGTACGACCTTGGCATCTCCCTGATATCACCTAAATTATGCTTTTGGATGCATCCACATTAGTGCTATTAAACCACTGGAGAGAAACTACAGGCCCCATAATAACCATGTTTAGTCACCACCAAAGTTCCACTAGTACTCATTAACATGTTTTCTTGAACCCTATATACTATACTATAACCCCAAATCAGAAAAAGTTGGAAAATGCAAATAAAAGAAAGCAGTGATTTCTAAATCACTACTTTCTTGTCCCAACTTTTTTTGAACCAAAATTGTTTGTGAAAAACAATAAAATTCATGGGGAACACTTTAAATAATGAGCTGTTGTGTTGTTTGCAATGAAATATAAGTCAAAGTAAATTTAGGAATCGCTACTTTCTTTTTTTATTTGCGTTTTCCATACCGTCCCAACTTCTTCTGATTTGAGGTTGTACTTACAGTAAATTTTAAATCTCTCTATTAACCATTTCTATAAACTCAGTTGTGTTGTTCTACTTGCATTTCATAGGATCTCCTGTGAATTTTTACTGTGCTTTTAAAGATATTGAATACCTATACAGCCATACTTAAATATCAGATTTTGCATATTTATATAGTGACATCTTATGTACAAACCTGCTCCACTTATTAGAGGGTAAATTCCTGACTCAGTGGAGATGCTAAGGTTGGACTTTCATTTTTAAACTTCAATTAAAATTTCATTTCTGTTACTTGCTAAGGGGTAGGCTAATTGACCTTGGACACCCATTGAATATCCCATAATTCCTCCAGATCATCATGACCCTACTCAGATAAGCATTTATTGCAAATGAATGGGTGTATGACAGAATGATTTTTATACTGTTAAGTATCTCAAAGCTCATTTAGTTTTTCTTGTAATGTAATCAGCCTTTTGCTTAGCCGGTAAATGGCTATTTCACACTATATGTGATGAAAAATTGGTACTCACCTGTGGGATGTAAAACAAGCCCAGAAGGTTGGCCACAGCTGTAGAAACTCCCGATCCAGTAGCGCCTACAACGGCAATAGTGGAAGGAATATGCTCTGTGCAGTTGCAAAACTCATCCAGGTTGAGGGAATCGATTTTGTTTTGTGCCACAAAGCTAAGAGTAGCCTCCAGGGCTTTAGACACAGTATTGCACGTGTCAAAGATACGATAGCCGAGCGTGATGTTAGGCAGGAGTTTACTGCTGTTGTTGATCTCCTCGATAGCAAAGATCATTGCTTGCAGCCAGCGGAAACCACGGAAGTTATACCTGTCAACCAAAGCAAAGAGATAACCTTAGACAACAAGGAAATGAAATTAAAATGCAAAATTCCTAAAGGGGTAGTGATATGTTTATTATGTAACCATGTAAACATGATATGTTTTTGAGGGGCGTTGTGGGCTCTAATCATCTACGTTATTCTGCTGGCAGATGCATAGCTTTGGAGATATTGGCCATAGAAATATCAGTCTTCTCTTGAATATAACGGGACTGAATGGTATATTGGGACTAAATGCCCCTGTAGTAGCTATAGGATATATGCTTTTATAGTATAAAATAATATAAACATTACTGATTCGCTATTGTTTTGGTTTGTACATTTTCAGGACCAATTTCTTTCAGACACCTGATAAACTGTGGATGATTGTTTTCATTCAATTTCATTCTGCTCATTCTGTTCTAAAATGAGCTAACTGACCAGATTAGCCATTTCACATAGCACGCCAGCAGCGGTGGGTAATTCAGGTCCAGAGAGTAACACTCTGTCACTGAGACTCTTACTCAGCTGTTTGGTTGAAACAAAATCTTGGTCTGAAATTTTACTTTTTGGACCTGGATTACCCACCTCTGCTGGCCAGTACCTACTCAAAAGTGAAGCAAAAGAAGAACCCCCATGTTTAGTGTAAAACTATACTTTAATGTTAAGATGATAATGGTTTTCAGAAGTTTATTAATATGCAAGTGGCACTGTGGCTTAGTGGGTAACACTCACACCTTCAGAGCCATAGGTTGGAATCCCATCTCTGGATCTGATTTAGCATGTTCTCTGCATTTTATTAGGTTCTCCTCCCACAGTCCACAGTTAAGCAAACTGGCATCTCTGTACTGCCTATAGGAAGTCATTATATGTTTGTGTAACCAGCTATGGACTGCAATCTTATGGCATGTGATATTTATTAGAATCAGTGTTGTAGTCTGGTTTAAAACATGCAAGCGCTCTGGCACCAGCAATTAGTGTTTCCACTTTCAATATGAAGAAGTAGGCAAATCATTCAAAAGGGGGCACAGCACCCCACCCTTCAGTATGTGATGCCTGGCAGCTCTATGGGCTGAGCAGCGGGGCATTCAGACAAAAAAAGCTAGCAACAAATCGCAACGTCTGTATTTTCTAGCATGACACCCTAAAGAGTCAATTTATTAAAATTATAATCAAGTTTGCAGTACATTCACTTTGTCATCTTATTTTCATGTTCTGATTCAGTATAAGGAGAATTCAACACTTGAATTATATTGTGATACAGTAATTATTGGCATTCATTGTTATGTTAATATTTTCTTAATAAAATATTTACACATTGTCCAGTCCTATCAATTTCTCATTCCTCATACTGTACTCCTCTTGAAATAATGATGCATTTTTATAAAATAAAATACAATAAAAAAAAAACTAAAAATTTAGTATATACACAATAGACACATGTATTGGGACACCTGGCCAATACACCTGCAGGAACCTTTATGACATCCCTTTCTAAATCTATAGGCATCAATAGGGAGTTACTCTCCCATTCGCAGCTATCACAGCTGCCACTTTTATATGAAGGATTTCCACAACATTTTGGAGTGTGTCTGGGAATTTTTGCCCATTCATCCAGGAGATCAGGCACTGATGTTAGAACATTAGAACATAAGAAATTTACAAACAAGAGGAGGCCATTCCGCCCATCAAGCTTGTTTGGGGAGAACTCAACTAATAGCTCAGAGTTGTTAAAATCTTACCTAGCTCTGATTTAAAGGAACCCAAGGATTCAGCTTGCACTGCATTATCAGGAATACTATTCCATACTCTAACTACA
>JAODKL010000038.1:2889350-2901059 GCA_026780765.1 Petrocephalus schoutedeni
AAGTTTAGATTTCTTCCATGTCCTCTCTGCTACCCGCAATTCTCTTCAGTTGCTGCGCAATGTAGCTGAAAGCCAGGGAGCTGGACGAGTTTTCCTGGGGTTAAAAGACAGATAAAAGACAGATTTCCCTCCGGTGATCTCCGTATGCTCCACTGCGTGCCTAGGGAACCCTCTCCCGTGCCAGAGCCGAGTGGCAGGTTCTCCAGACCCGGTAATCGCCTCCCCGCACTTCGCTACAGCACCTCCGTTCCCGGAAGGTCTGGCGGCGGTCCGAGCGCCTGAGGTAACCGCCTGGGCAAAGGACTTTTTTACCTTACAGGAGCTATGGTGGAGGTTGGCGGCGGACTCGAAGCTGTGCGAGGATCCCGAAGCCTCCCAGTCCCTGGATTCCCTGCAGCGGACGTTTGCCGCCGTCACCCTCGGTGTAGGAGAGAGTCCGGGGAATGATGCGCGACCTGCTGCGCAGGCGGAAGAGTCTCCATCAAGACGCCGCAGCGCCCCCGTCTAACCAGGGAGAAGACGCCGCAGCGCCCCATCTAACCAGGGAGAAGACGCCGCAGCGCCCCCATCTCGTCAGGGAGATGACGCTGCAGCTCCCCGTCTAGTCAGGGAGATGATGCCGCAGTGCTCCCGTCTGCGCCTGTTCCTGCAGCCCCGTCTGCGCCTGTTCCTGCGCCTGTTCCTGCAGCCCCGTCTGCGCCTGTTCCTGCAGCCCTGTCTGCACCTGTTCCTGCAGTCCCGCCTGTTCCTGCAGTCCCGCCTTGCTCGTCAGTCCAGCCCTGCTCCTCCGCGGCCACGCCCAAGATACTGACTCCGGTTCCCCCAGCCCTGGTCCCAGTCCCCGAGGTGGTCCCGGACAGTCAGACTCCCACTCCTTTCTCCTCGGAGGAGGAGGAGCTTGAATGGGACCCCTCGGGGACCTTCTTGGTTACTCCCTCGCCCTTGCCCCGGCTGGGCCGACACCCCCCAGGGCCTCGCCTTTCCGTGTCCTGCCAAAGGAGAGGACACAGACGTCCGGCCCAGGTCCCGCCTGCCCTGCCCCCTGGCTCGCCCTCACGCGCCTTGGCCGTGGCTGGATGGCTGCCTGCGGGGCCTCCGGCTTCGGGTTGGCCGTCGCCTGCAGGTCCCCCACCGACGCCTCGTCGCCTGGCCTCCGTCCAGCCTCCGACTCCTCGTCGGTCGCCTGCGGGTCCCCCTGCTCTGGCGCGTCGTCGGATGGCGCCTGTGCTGGCTATGGCTGCGCCGTCGCCTGCTTCAGCTTCCCCCTCCTCCTTGCCTTCGCTGGTGCCCCCTCTGACTCCCTCCTTGTCTCCTTCGTCTGTCCCTCGGCCTGTCTCCTTGGCCCCTCCGGCCACCGCCCGTCGCCCGCCTAGGCTCCCTCGGGCTCACCCTGTTCCTCCTCCCTTTGTTCCGTCTCCTCGTCCCGTTGTCCCTCCTGTCTCTGCTCCTTGTCCCCCTGTCGCGCCTTCGTTCACTCCTGGTCCTTTTGTGTCTCCTGTGTTCCCTCTTGGTCCCTCTGTGTCCCCCATTCTGCTGTCCTTGTGTCTGCTTGCCCTGCCCTTGGTGTGTCAGCTTCTGTCGGAGTTGTTGCCAGTCTGCCTGTTCTGTGTGTCGGTTCTGTTCCCGGTCCCTTGTTGAGGTCCCGTCTCCTCCGTCGCCTTCCCTCTAGCGCGCCCGGAGTTCGCGCCTTTGTGGGGGGGGGTAATGTCATGTCCTGCTCGTTCGATCCTCATGTGTGCCACGCCCCCTTATTATCCACGCGTGCTTCCCCGATTATGCACACCTGCCTTGTGTTTGTTCCTTGATGTCCTCCCCTATTTAGTCGGTCTGCGTCGTGTTCCCTTGGTCAGTTATTGTGATTGTTACTGTTAATGTTGCCTGTGGTTGCTAGTCCTGTTCCTTGTCAAATAAACGCCCCTGTGAGGGGCCTGCATCATGGGTCGTTCATCCCGCAACCGCCATGACAGTCACCGATTCTGTTCATAGATTTTATGGACAGAATTTCTAGGCATAGCCAGGGTGTTGAGGGTGTCCGGTTTGGTGACCTCAAGATTAGGTCTCTGCTTTTTGCAGATGATGTGGTTCTGTTGGCTTCATCAGACCGTGACCTTCAGCTCTCACTGGAGCTGTTCGCAGCCGAGTGTGAAGTGGCTGGGATAAGAATCAGCACCTCCAAATCCGACACCATGGTCCTCAGCCGGAAAATGGGTGGAGTGCTCTCTCTGGGTCAGAGAGGGGGTCCTTCTCCAAGTGGGGGAGTATAAGTATCTCAGGATCTTGTTCACGAGCAAGGGAAGGATGGAGCGGGAGATTGTCAGGCGGATCGGTCAGCATCAGTCTGTCATGGTGAAGAAGGAGTGGAGCCAAAAGGCAAAGCTCTCGATTTACCAGTCGATCTACGTTTCTGCCCTCACTAATGGTCATGAACTGTGGGTAGTGATCGAAAGAACGAGATTGCGAATATAAGCGGCCAAAATAAGTTTCCTCCGCAGCGTGGCTGGGCTTTCCCTTAGAGATAGGGTAAGAAGCTCTGTCAATCGGCAGGGAGTAGAGCTGCTGCTCCTCCACATTAAGAGGAGCCAGATGAGGTGGTTCGGGCATCTGGTCAGGATTCCTCCTGGAGGGCTCTCTGGTAAGATGTTCCAGGCATGTCCCACTGGGAGTAGACCCCAGGGAGGACCCAGGACACACTGTAGAGTCTATGTCTCTCAGCTGGCCTGGGAACATCTTAGGATCCCCCTAGAAGAGCCGGACGAAATGGCCAGGGATGGGAAAGTCCTTAGGCTGTTGGCCTGTGACCCGATCCAGACAAGCGGTAGAAGATGGATGGATGGATATTTTATTCTAATGTCGGTAATGTCTTACTCCCAGAAATGTATCACTTAAACTTTGCCATATATATTGCATGAAAATCACATTATTTATGGGGTCCATTGATGGTTTGTTGTTATCTGTGGTTTCAGCCATCTGCGTTAGGTCTTGGAAAGTATTACCCACAGATATGGGAGACTACAGTAATTATAACTAATATTAATTGTAAAGCTGTGCCACCTGGCAAATCCGCCGTTATAATAACAGTCTACCAAGGTGTAAGCGCCCCTGGGTTTTAAAAGGAATGGGGAATAACACTGTGGATGAGTTGGATTATTGGATGATAATTACAAAATGAAGTACAACCCTTTTAGACCATGTGCCTGCCACTGGGATTATTTTTCTGCTGTTAAACTACCAAAAGTGGATTGGCCACACCCTAAAAGAACTTGTGCCATGTGCTTTATACCATGCTCTTTTCATTGTTAAAATAGGGCCCATAGAGTATCACATATAAAAATGTCCCAGTTCACCTTTAACCAGTATTCGCCCTACCAGCACCCTCATAACCTCAAGTCACCTCCTCATGCTGGGATCTAAATGGTAAAATTCCTCTGAAGCTTCGTCACTTTTAATTGTATAACTCTGTTCACTGCATTTGTATGACACATAAAATGAAGAAGGAAAGGTTATAAGACAATAGCAACCCAGGCTCAGATGCAGTCGGACATTCAGCAGCAGGGTTAGGATTGTGAAACCACTCTTAATAATATATTCTTCTACATAAATGACTTGTTTATACCCTTATAATTTTTTCCCTGCTCCACTCTGTTGTATTTGGATATAGTAAACATGTAAGAATATATATACTAAAAAAGTAACCCCCCAGTTCATTAGTGTGGTTAATGAAATGAAACAATGCTTTATTTGCAATTTGCCAAGTATGAGTACAGGTACATTGGAATGCTTCATTTTGCATATCCCATCTTGCTCTACTTTGGCACATACACACATACATACTCATTTGAGAGTGAAGCTTAGGGTCTGAGCACAAGGTTATTTATCCAGCACCCCTGAGGCATTTTGTAAGGGCCTTGATCAAGATCCCAATGGAACTGACTGTTATGTTGAGGACAGGTTTCAAACCAGCTTCATTCTGATCACAGGCACACACCTTATAGTTTACTATACCATAACATTAAACTGTTCTCAAATGGTTTTTGAATGCATAAACACATTGCTATATGGGATACAGGACTTTTGAAACCAACCAGTAGGTTTGTATGGGCAAAAGATACCTTCATAATGCATTATAATGCATTCATAAAGTAAAACCCCACCCATCCATCCATTTTCCAACCTGCTAATCCTTTCTGGGTGGCCAGGGGTCTGGAGCATATACCGGGAAACTATGGGCTTTCTTGGAGGTTTCTTGGATTGTGGGGGGAAACTGGAGTACAGTCGTCCCTCAGTTATTGCGTTTAATCCATTCCAGACTCTACTGCGAAAAGTGAATTTCCACGAAGTAGGATTCTTTATTTATAAATTTTATATTGTCGTAGTTGAAGCATAGAAAACCTGTTTACAACCTTCTAAATACAGTGTTTAACATTACTAGAGCCCTCTAGACATGAAACAACACCCTTTAGTCACTATTACACTCGTATTACCCAATATATTAGACAAAATAAGCGAAAATAAGACATATTAGACCTAGGTTTGCCACACGTCCCTTAAAATACGGAATTGTCTCGTATTTGACGATAAATTTGTGCATCCCGTTTTTAATCAATACGGGACGCAGTTTGTCACATATTGTTGTGATGAACGCAGCATCATCCCGTCCACATTTAATATGAAAATGCCAATGGATTGATTAGATTCATTTGTCTTATTTATAGTTAATAATTTATGGATGACTTAACAATGTATATCCTGAAGATTAATTTAAAGTGTTATGCACCATAAGTTTTGATATAAAGCGACTGATTTCGTATTTCAACGTTAATTTCATTACCAATTGGAGTTTATCACTGAAAAGTTTTTTATTAAGTTTATTAAGAGCCTATGAAAATAAGAAGAAGCAGAATGCTTAGAAGAAGCAGAATGTTTAGGAGCCATCATGGCGCTTAGATAAAAGTTCTCAGAATTTGCAAACAAAGAAAGATAGCGTAGGCTGAGCCAATCAGTGGCCAGGATAGAAAAAGGATATAATAGACTCAGACAACCGAGCACGCGCTGTATCATTTTCACTGTCTCAATCAGCTTTTTAATGAATATTCAGTACTGTATATACTTTAATGAGCACAGTACTGTATTTGAAAAAAACACGATAGAGTGAAGCCGTGAAAGTCGAAGCACGAAGTGGCGAGGGACGACTGTATATGCAAATTTAAGTTCTGCAAACCATCAAACCATACAGATGCCTCATATTTTGCTGCTTTCTCAGCCCATCCCACATGAAATGAAGGCTCACATCTGCTAGGACATTTGTTCTTAAACTTTTGTGCCCAAGAACTCGCAACAGTGCTACATGTTCTGCAAATCATCTTGCACCCCCCCCCCCTGCCCAACACACACACATTTTGAGAACTCCTGTTAGGAAAAGCTATCAAATTTATATCAACTTTAGTCCCAAAACTTTAGACTTTAACTATTTTTAACAAACTTTCTTCTTACATAGGTGCCCCTAATACTCTCCAATACTTTGAGTATAATCAGACTACTGAATATGAAATTTCACTTTTTGTAATCATTCAATGACATCCACTCCTGTATTTTAAGCTCATATTTCTTTTGTTCCCACCCTCTATCCATCTTTCCCCTTAAAATACTTTCCCTTCATTCACTCAGAGTGGAATTCTAAATGAAGGATATCCAATACAAATAATGAATATTTTTTATGAAATACATGTGTGTGTTTAGCAGATTACAAATTAATAGGGATCCTTATGGTTTTTAAACTGGTGATGCTCATTTTGATGTCTCCTGTCTGCTACTGTATTTGCATTACATTGAATTAAGCAAACTTTTTTATGTGGGTGAAATGGGCTTTGTTAGGGTGTTTAAAAGCAAGGTGCTTTGTAATTGTGTGTGTGTGGTGTGTGGAAGTGAGCCATTTTCAAAACCCTTACTACTATTATTTTATTTGGAAGTTAGTCTGTAGTTCTGCAGCTATAGTGGCAGGAGAGAGTATGTCAATTTATGGCTGATATAGCTGTTTAATACACAATAAAATGGGGACATAAAGGCATACAGACCATTGCACAAAAAAGAGTGAGAAGGAAAAAAAACCGAGAATGATAATGCAAATTCCTGATGTATCAATACAGCATTAAAGACAAAAATACCCATAAGGAATGTCTTCTATTATCTATGGCTAAATAGTCAGATGTCGCGTTTATATACATTAAATTTGTAGTATTTGCCTACTGAGCTCATATTTTTACCACATTTTTGATAGTCTGATATAAAAGAAATATTTTAATCCATCCTATATCTATACAGTATGAAACTTGCCGAGTGTGTTATTAAAAATATCGCTCAGTGAATTTGACCTACATTGATACACAGAAAATGAAATGCCAATATCTACAATAAGGATTCATAAAATAAAGTGATCATTCTGAGTCTGTTTATATAAGCATATACTTTAGTCTAAATTAAACCTGATCACGTCAGCCAAAACATATTTTGAATGCATGTTTTGAAATGTAGGGCAGGTACAAAAACATTAAAGACTGTTTTTACTATACAATGGTAAACAGATATTTTCTAATAAGACATACTGTGATTTTCAAGACACTTAAATGGCAGATCGTGTTTAAAATACACCACTTCAAGACATTCAATCTATAACCAACAATCTTTAAACTACATTGTCTCTATACTCATATTGAAAATGTTTCAGGTCTTGCTGCACCAGTCTGTACTGCAGCTCTCAGACTGCTCCTGCTTTGCCCAGCACTAATGTCCCTATATTCCTGTAATTAAGACATATTTTTCTCTTCAGTCACCTCCAAAGTTGTCTTGGTAATGGACTCTCCCACTTTCCCAGTTGTGGTTTTTAAGATTTAAAGAAAAGTAAATATAGATATGAACGTATCATTCATATGAAAATTTAGGGGAAGAGAGAGTGACAATTTGCATGTCTTCTACCTGATGAAGGTCAGGAAGTATATTGCCCTGTCTGGACAGGATTAGTTTTACTTGGGGATGTGATGGAATTGAAGTGTTTACCGGCAAGGTCTCTAATTTTAAACAGGTCCAAATCTGCTATGCCTGTAGTTATTACAAGCCTCCACCGTAAAAATTCAGGGGAGAATTACCTTATGCACTTCAGTGAACATGGACCACTTAATTATAATAATAGTCCAGTCTGATTTGTCATGTTAGTAATAAGGTCACATCTATAATGGCAAGCTTCTTTTTGTAAGAGCATTTATCTGCTAAAAATGTTTTCCACATAAACATCTGACAACCTTCCGCTACAACCTGTCCTGCAGCATGCTTTTCAGAATGTGCAGAGCAGCCCTGAGTGCCCTGATTACTCTGTTATAGTTGGAAGGGAAAAACAAAAAAAGGGGGGTTTTGTGTTGAATTAGTATGTTACAGGGTTATAAGTTACCAAAAATGAATATTCTGTTGTCATCTGCTTTTTAGATCTCTGACGTTAACATACTGTAGATAGATTAGTTCTATCTCCGCTATCTCTGGTAATTTTAAAGCATTACATACATTTTTTATCCTGTCCAAACTGGCCAATTGAATCACTTTGCAAACTAAATCCCGATCCTCACTAGGTAAAATTAATCCCTTCTGAATAGGGTTTATGAATTATTTCCAGGCTATAACCCTTTGCATGTAGGGTATACATCTTTCCATCACCCCAACTGATCTCAGGCATCAGTGCAGTGATTGATTGCCGCACTATATCCATAAGTCTCTCAGTCTATGAAGACAATGTCAGTCCCAGTTGAATGAGAAAGCGTGTTAGTCACTGATGTGTTAGTCACTGTATAAGTGCAACAGTCTGTGTATTTGGGGGTTAAGTCATTGTGTTGCCATGCAGGTGTGATGGACTGTGGATGGTATTGTATTTGGTCCAATACACCTAGTCCAGAATTCCAGTGACAGAGCTGGGAGCAGCTTGGGTAACAGAGGGCTCAGATGAGTTGCTGACAGAGACTGGAGGATCTGCCAGAGAGCTTTGCACTTCTGGGCCTGAGTCATCTGTGTGACCATCCACCTGGATGACTTCAGCAAGTCCAGCCAGACTGCCTTCACTTCCCAACTTGCTCTCTACACAGAGGGACCGCTGACTCAGTGTCCCTTTCTCTTCATTGTCACTGAGAGTGAGAAGTGTGGGTGAGAGAGAGTAAAAGAGACAGATTAAATAACTTGAAGGGACTGATAAATACATAACTTGCAATCAGAAGTATAGTGAAAAGGAAGAGGGAAGGCAGAGGCATAAACACTACATGAAAGCTCCTTATGAACAAGCAGAAGGTGTGTGAACAGAGGAACCACTGTGATAATGGAGGTGTTTAGGGATGATGATTACCCAAAGGCACAGACACACAAACAGCGCAATGCATACCTTTCAAGAGATCTTCAATCAGAGTGGGAGCATTGGAAGAAAGAGACAGAGTATAAGTCCGACACAAAGTGAGGAGATGCATGCACATTTAGTGTTTTTTTGTATTGTATTTGTCAGCACTGCTTTGTGTTTGTTGACAAATCACGACAACACCACCAACTTAAGTGACACACTCTATTGGTAGATAATGACACGTTCTATTTGTACACAGTTTATTTTGGGTAATTTCATTTCCTTTGTTGTTTTATGTGTATTATATTTCCCTTTGGCCGATGTGTAAAGTGTCATATCAATAGTCCAAGTATATAAACACACCTGTACTCCCCAAATGGCTCATCCTTCATAGGGCGGGCTTCAGAATCCACTTGACATTCTTCCTTATCTTTGACTGAAAGAGAGATTAAGAAGGAGATAAGATGAATGAAAAGCATTACAGGTAAGATTAAGACTGCATGTTAGAGTAATGGCTGTCTACACAAGATGCCATCTACTTTGTAGCTGTACTTGCTGAATTTTGCCCAGGCAACTCAGAGGAGCCATGTTGTTGGCTTAGCCCGGCAGGTGTGGAGTGGTTTTATTTGGCTGTGTTACCTGAATACTTGCCCCCCTTGGTCCTTTTGATGATGTAGAGAATAAGCAGTACCACCAGCAGTACAACAATGAAGCTTATGAGCCCAATGAACCAGCCCTGAGTGACAAAAGCCTCCTGAACCTGTAACATCCCTTGGGACAGGACAGAGAGACAGACAAAGACATTTATGGCACATTCTTTTAGGTCTTGTTGTGCAATACAAATATACATACTTTCAGAGGTGTACATTTCATATCCAGAAAGTAAAAATCCACACCAAGATTATATTTCAACCAACCAGTCAGAGTCAGAGGCTGGTTGAAATAAAATCTTGATCTGGATTTTTACTTTCTGGATCTGAAATGTACACCTCTGATTAGATTGCAGTTTTTAATTAATGTCAAGGTGACATCTCTCCTGGTAATTACCCCCTTGAAATATACCTGTACTGATTATTCCACAATCACATACAGTACTGTGCAAAAGTCTTGGAATATCTTTCGTTCAAAATAGTTAGATGAACACCACTTCTTTTGCCAAACCTCTCCTCTCCAGCCATTCCCCAATTTGTTAAAGTTTACCGCTAGCTCAATTAATTAATTAGTTACATAACTCAATGACTGGTTAGCCAAACAATGTGTGCTAGTAGTCAAGTTACAAAATTTATTGGTGTATTGAACAGTTTCCGCAAATCCTGGGGTGATTTTAGGAGGTTTTGAAAAGGATAAGGTGACTCACTTTGACAGACATAAAATCATAGTTTTATACTAACATCAAGATCATTTAAACATTTTCTATGACTGTCTAGGTTTTTGCACATAACAGTATGTTCAGACTTTTGACTGGCAAATCTCTAGTGATTCTGTGATATACCTCCAACAGTCCAAAAACTGTACTGATCGTGTGTCACGATTGCAGAGGGGCATAGTACAGGTGGAAATGAGGGTGACGATCTACTTGGATACAAAATGGGGTTAATGTGGAGTACAGAACAGAACTAGGGAAACTACCAAATTAACAGACCACGAGGGGTAACAACAAAAACAGGGGAAAAACAAAGATTAAAAAATGAAAGGAACCATGATAAAACACAACTAGGGCTGAAAGATTTTAAGAAAATATTGAATTGCAATTTAACTGACAGATATTGAGATTGTGATTTGATTCACGATTTTTTTAAAACTCAGTTCAATATTCATTAAACTGTAAATTCACTACAATAAGAGCAGTTTCTAAACAATGTGAAGTTTTTTCCAATCATATGATTATATGATGGTGTGATTGCTGTTACCAGATTATGCTGCGTTCTTTTCAGCCCAATTTACTATAAATACAAAACAGCAGTAGTTTTATAGTTAATTATTTGTCCAAAATGTTCCGGGTCCCTACCAAACATGGTAAAGTGATTGTATTTTTACATGCACATTTTAAGTGTCGAGTTTTCAAACAGCACTCAACCACTTTTTTTTTACTCATAGTAATGTAAATGTTTCCGGAAAGTCCCATTTACACAAAGGTCAAATTAGCAGAGAGCAATGATGCATAAAGCAACTATCACAAGAGCTGTGTTAAGTTAAATCAAGTAATAAAGATAAAACGATTCCAGTAAGAAAACAATAGGAGTCTTGCGGCACTGAGGAGCCCCCTCACCCCAGAAAGAGGGAGGTTGTGGTAGTGGGGGATTCAGTTATTAGGGGTGTAGACAGTTATGTGTACATGCGTGATAGAGGGTCCCATACAGTGTCTTGCCTGCCTGGTGCCCAGGTATGGGACCTTCCAGATCGTGTGCACAGGCTTTTGGCCCCAGCTGAGGTGGTGAAGTTGTCGTGGTGCATGTTTGCAAGGGCAGGAGGGTTGTTCTAAAGAAAAAATGTATAGAAGTTGCAGATAAGCTTAGGAGCAGAACATCCACGGGGGTATTCTCTGAAATACTCCCTGTGCCACACGCAAGTCAGGCTAAGTTAGCTGAGTTAAGGAGGTTAAACGCATGGCTAAAAGGATGGTCTAGGAAAAAGGGGTTTAGGTTTATGGGGCACTGGAGGACCTTCTGGAACAGGTGGCACCTATTCAAGCTGGATGGGTTGCATCTGAACCAGAGGGAAACCAGTGTATAGAGTAGTCAAGAAATGTTTAAACTAGGGACTGGGGGGGCAGAGAGGTTAGTTAAGAATGTAAGTGGGGGGAAACGGAAAGCCCCAAATAATCATATTATATTAATCATAAACTGCCTGTGTTTGTTACAGAGCATCTAATGTAGCTGGTGAGGAAAGCAGAGTGTTATACAGTGATATCTGGACTATGAGTAATAAAAATTATGTGGTGGTTATGGGTGATTTTAATTTACCTGGGATACAGTGGGACATTGTCTCTGGCTCTTCTGAAAATTAACTTGAGATGGTAGAATTAGTACAGGATTGTTTTTTCACTCAGTTCGTTAATTCCCCTACCAGGAGAGATGCCATTCTCGATCTTGTTTTCTCTAATAACCAGGACATGATTGGAAAATTAGACGTTTTAGAACCACTTGACAGTAGTGATCATAACATGGATACATTTGAAGTTAATTTTAGTGTCCAAAGAGCAAAGTCCAAAACAAAAATATATAATGTTAGGAAGGCTAACTTTAATAACACTTTAATACTTTATGTATGAGACTAATCGTGCGTTCCATTATCCTCGGCGGTCGGAACTCGGCGCTCGGGACAACGTCACATCCGGTAAAAATTCG
>JAODKL010000038.1:2961542-2972743 GCA_026780765.1 Petrocephalus schoutedeni
TGAAGCCTCTCTGCTGCTAGATCAGTATCTGCTACACCGCCCACCTTGGTGTCGTCTGCAAATTTAACCAGTTTACTCTATGTATTTGTGTCAATAACATTAATCTAAATTAGGAACAATAGTGGTCCTAAAGTTGTCCTAAAGGCAACATAGTTGTAACTCAAGGTTTCATTTGCTCAGACATGCCAAGGATACCTTTTTGAAATTGTTTTGTTGAGGAGGTCTTATTTTTCCACAAATGCAACCTAGCCGTCTCAAGGGTCAGATTGAGTCAACACAATACAAAAGGTAAATCCTATAACTAGCACATGGTGATTGATTGTCAAGGTACCTAGGCATTATAAAGTGTATGTGCAACCCCAGGAAGCCCAGAAGCGAACTGTTCCAGCCAGCAAGAAGGTCACTATTCCCCTAGGGCCGGTGCCGTTGATCCTGGGGAATCATGAGGGCAGAACTACAATAATGCCCGTGGTTGCAGCCACCGCCCAGGAGCAGATCTCATGTTTAACAGGACATGCTATAGAGCGGGGATGGGGGGGGGGGGGATTCATAAATGTTGCTACCTAAAGCTATGGCACCTTAGGAGAAGGGTGCAGACTGGGCCCCAAAACCTGTCTACTGGGTTGGGGTTTCCCCATTTCCCAGCAGACCAAACTCAGTGGGTTTGCATTGCCTACCCTTCCCTCACCCATGTGAGTGAAGACCCTAAGGGGTGTGACCGTGCCACTAGTCCTGGAGCTGTTTTTAAAGGATAATGGCGCTATCAAAGGGCCTACTACTTTTCTTTTTGTTCCACTATGTTTTTAGTGCCTTACTTCACATACCTGAAACTCTAGGACCTAAGGCAAGCCAAGGGAGTAGCCTTGAAATTCAAAGAAAGGTGTTATATATATTGCTATATATTGTTTTCACTCTAAAGCAAGGATTACTCCCTGGTCCAACCATCTTTGCTAGTGTCTGCCCAAGTGAAAACTGGATCCAAAACAGCAGCAAAGCAATATAGAGCTAGGTGATTCAAGGAGAGCTACTGCCTGTAGAGATCAGGGATTAAACCCTCTTACTTGTGTTACAGCTCTGATTACAAATATTACGACTCATTTGCTTTTACAATTGCCCTGTAAATAAGATTCAGTCAGTCCAGCTGCAACAGGATTCAAACAAATCATAAAGCTGTTGTAACGCTGCTGATTACTCTTTCAAGTCCAATACAACACGGAATCGCATTTGTATTTACGCAATTTTCCGGTCTTACAGAAAAGCACTATGCAGACTACAAGGTTAGCGAGAACTTGCAAAAGCAGCTATCCAAGTGAATGACAGTGATGTTCCACTCATGTTCTTTTGAACCTGATCTTTTCACTGAATCAGTCTAACTGGTTTTCAAGAGTCCAACGTTTTGCACATCCACACATTGCACAGGTTAAAAATATCTAACAAATCATACAAAAACACAGCAATATTTGTAACCTATAATTACTCTTCATAGGCTGCCTGTAGCCATGTTGCCTTCAGTGCCCCTCCGCATACTGTAATCTGTTATATATGTGCTCTGTGCATGCTCAGCCACATCATGGCTGCAGCTAACTACTCCCTACTCTCGGCAATCAGCAACTTAACAAGTTCAGCAAGTTAGGTTGAAGCAGGAAATTCTCGTGGGGTTCCCATAAGAGATGTTAATGATATGATTTAGTAGTGTATTATTTCTTATATAAATGAACATAATTACGATTATTGGCCACTGACATCATTTTTATTGCTTAATCCATTTTGCGTGGCTTAAGTCATTAAGCTTTGGAGTCACATTCCCCTAACCCTGTTTTACCCATTGGATACGGGTATTTTGCAAACGTGAGGTTTTTCAGGAACACATGCAATTTGTAAATTCGTGCACCTGATTTTTTCCCACTCAAAGAATGACTGGGTTATTTTCCCATTAAAATTCATTTCCCAGGTCCCTTACACACAGCTGAAATCAGGAATTATAGCGCATGAACAAGAACAAAGTACTTCTATGTAAAGCCTAGGAGTGAGCAGTATGGCATGGCAAAGAGGTTTTTAGTGAATACAGGCTATGGTACCTCTGTGCTGAAGGTCAGTTCGTAACCCAGGGTGGACACGTCATTCTCCAGTAGGTAGACCAGACCCTGGTAGAAGTGGTAATCCTCACTCTCCATGTCTGTGTACCTGGAAAAACATAATATACAGGCATTATGCACACGCTGTCCATCCTACAAGCAATGCTATGCTGTTTACTGGCACCACAGGTGGAGATTTAAGGGTGGACAGGGGGGACGTTTTGAGATTTGGGGGGGGTCCAACCCCCTCAATAATAATTCCACATACAGAAGATCTCCTAGTTGCTATTTTATGTGTCGCGTTTCTTTCCAGAAAGTTAGGATCTGTTTGTGAGAGAGACAGGGTGCAGGAGAGTGACAGGGGTATCATAGTGAACCTGAGCTGAGGTATTTTTTCTGCAGTGAATGGCCTGACATTCGTGGTGGAATCTCGCAAATTGCGCATAATTGTAATAATTCCTAGAAAATCAACTTAACGCACTTAAACTAGCATATTAGTGAAGATAACAGTAAAATGTACTGTAAATTTCACTTTATATATTTTAAGTATAAGAGCAATAGTTTACAAATAAAAATCGAACTGCATACAGTGAGACTACAGAATCGCCTTATAAGTTGAGGTGACATCATACCCCGCCCCCCCGCAATGTTAATATGAAGCCTATGCCCCTGGCTGGTACCCTGAGGCCATATTGCACTGCACCACAGGTTTGACAAAACTCCTGCTGCCTTAATATTATAATGAAGATGGAATAAACAATATGCCAAGATGTACACTGGTATTGGCTGACATCAAAAATACTGATATTGGCATGTCAGCTGTGTCAATCTTGGCCAACATTTAAACTAATTTTAATAGCCAATATTAATATTTGAAATCCGCAGCACAAGGGCTAAAGACAAATTATTAAAATAATGGCAATTACTGTACTGTTCTAGGGCTGCAACAATTCGAGTTACTCGAATAACTCGATTACAAAAAATTCTCAATGCAAAATCTTTGCTTCAATGCTTTGTTTAATCCACACAAGTATGTACTGCTCAGTGATCACGGTGTTTCACACGCAGGATTATTACCGTCGCACAGTGTGCTTATGCTGCATTACGTGTAGCAAAGTGGTAGAAACAGTGGTGAGGCTGTACAGATTAGGCAGCAACAAGACTGTAAAGATCAGGCAGCAACAAGGCCGTAAAGATCAGGCAGCGACAGTGAAAATCCCATAGAGACCCATTTTTAAAAAATGGCGGAGGAATTTTGGCAAACTACTCAGTCTTGGAGACGGCGAATAGATCTAAACACTGACATTCACAGCATAGAGTCAGTGCGAATTTACACCAAATTTATGCCAAAATGGCTTAAAGTATTTTGCAGTAACTTGCCAAAAAATACCATATTGCAGCAAAGTGTCAGTATTAATACGCACGCTTTAAGTGCTGCATTTGCAAACAGCGCTTGAACAAAAAGTGCTTTTTTCCAGATTATTTCATCTCCCTCATGTTGAATTACTTTAAATATCATTATGCATACATGCATGTATGCAGTTTAACCATTAAAACCAATTAAAGCCTGTCTTTTCTCTTTTAAATAGTTACTGTTGCACTTTAATAAGACAAAAGTATTTCTTATCCAATTACTCGGTTAATTGATGGAATAATCGATAGAATATTCGATTACTAAAATAATCAATAGCTGCAGCCCTACACTGGTTCATTTTCATTCCGTTAATCTGCGTCAGCCAGCTTGGTAAGTTTCACCAACAGCAACCCTCCCTGGTTATTGGTGACATTATAAAGAAAAATACTAGTCATCTGCCTTGGTCAAAATTTCCACATCTATGTGCCACTAATATGATTGTTACTAAAATGGGATGGTTACATTAACTTTGCGGTTAGTAACAACTCATTTTCAAATGTAAAATGCTACGCGCTAAACATAAACCTGGGCTGGTCTCTCGTATAATACACAGTTTTCTGCCCCCTTTTCTGTCATGTGGTGTTACAGAACCCTGTTATTTGTTGAAACAGCTGAAAAAGAAAAAGGGAGTGCTTGGTGCGATGCAATGGATCTCCCCGGAAATGCAAACGCGGCAGAATCTATGTTATGTAAGAATAAGCTTATGTAGGAGTATGAATCAAGATCACAGTTCAGCCCTAGAACAGCAAAAACGCTGCCTTATGGAAAGTGTGCTGTGGCAGAAAAAAGGTAGGGAAACATTGTCCTAGAATGAAATTATACTGGGGTATGAATCGAGATCAAAATTCAAAAACGGTTAATCATGCAGCCCTACTGAATAGGCTTTAAAACTCATTCATTCTACATTCATGCTACTTAATGAACAGGTTGGGAATAAGATTTTTAGGAACAATGGTGTATTCCCCAGATGCCGCATAAGCCCTCCCCATCTAATCCCCACCCCTCTCAAACCACCCAATACCGTCCCTCACCTTTCCAAAGAACATTATTTCAAGCCCAGTTGCAATCAAGTTCACCATGTCTATTATTGTCCTTTCATGTGTCCCCATGCAATTGGTCTCAAAATTAAAATGCGTATAGTACTAGAAGTTTTAGATGAATTCTGAGTTATCTACAAAATTACGAACTGTGTAATCGACAATTGCTCTTCCCTTTGCCATCACTAAGTGGCATTGCTTTAGTTTTAGTGAGATTTAGATCAAAATTAGATCATGTTATCACGTTCACAAGGTCAAGTGTCTTCTGGCATCACCATTCCCTCTGCTGCCACTAAGGGGTGCTGGTTTCTGGCGCAATTTATCTCAAAATTCAAAACCTTCTCCTACCCTAAGTTTCTGTGAAGTTTTGAAAAACACCTGACAAATACCTTGAGTTACCATGTTCATATGATAAGAGTCCGTTGCAGTGGACAGGTCCAAAAAGTATATGTATTCCCCATCCAGGGAATACAATAGGTGTTGGTCTTAAAGAGTTACTTCTTATTTATAATATAACAATTTTCTGATTACTAATTGCCTGATAGATTAGTTTACAGAACTTAAGATTTTAACATTTAAATGCTGTTCAGAATTTGCACAATTGCAGTTTCATACTAGAAGATATATACATTGAATAATTAACGCAAGCGAAAAAAAACCCACAAAGGATGCAGGAGGTTTTGTACCTGACGCTCTTTCCCAGGATGTGCTTGTAGAAACTGCGTGTGAAGTAGCACTCGAGCAGCCGGTTGTCATAGACAGCCTTGGCAACCACGCGTCCCACGAACTTGAAGTAACTGAGGTGGTTGGGGTTGCAGTGAGATGATGGATTAATGGTGTAGGTGACCCGGTCTCCAGGCGAGGTGCGGAAGAGCGCATACATAGGATTGAACATCTCCCTGGAGATGATCATATACCACTCCCGCAGCAGACCACCGGCATCCTGACCCTCCTCTCCCTCGAATACGATATAGCTAGAAAACAAAGCAAGAGTTACACTCAAGCAAGCACAAGACAGTACTATTTGTATGCGGTCAAAATGCAAGTAAACATTCCTGGGTATTGAGCCAAGCGTGCATGGGAGAATGTGTCAGAATAAACTCACAGCCTGTTCTTCATCTCCTCTGGGCTCTTGCGGTGCAGCTCCCTATAAGAGTCCTCAAACACATGGTCCCTACGCACATGCACAGCCATGTCCTCCTTCCGCAAGCCCTCATCCAGACGCTCCAGCTCCTGGCGGAAGTACCTGAAAGACGTACGACAGGATGCGTAAAGCACACTGCAACTAGTATGTTGGAGGCAGACTGAGTGAAGGGTGGGGTCATACTTGCGCTTCACATCAAAATCTAAGATGCGGATGTAATCGACCAGCACGGCAAAGGGACCATCTGCCAGGTGAGTAGTGGACTGCCGGAGGATTTGGTTCAGCACAGTGCGATGAGTCTCTGTCAAACAGGGAAGAGTGTGAGATGGTGATGGTGATAAGTACACAATTTGACTGTAGCAGAGCAGGAGGTGCACAGACTCACCAGCAAAACGCAAGAACTTCTGCGTATCAGGAGGCAGGTTGGCGGAGATATGCATGGAGGACGGCTCGCGGGAGAAAAAGGGGTCTAGGGAGGAGGGTGTGGCTGGGGTAAGAGGCGCTGGTGATAAAGGAGGAGGCTCATCCTTGATGTGGGATAACTGGCTCTCCCGCGTGTCTCGCACTGGAGGCTTGCTCTCCCGCTCAGTGGCATGAACGAGGAAAAAAGCCTCCACTGCTGGCTGCAAAACTGCAGGTTCGAGAAAGCAGCACAAAAAGCACCCATCAGTTTGTTCATCGTCATTATAAACATTATATTACTGCTATCAGAATGTTTCTTGCTTCCCCAGACACAGCTAGTTATAGTGTTAAACTCCTGACCCAGCACAGCATGTTGGTCATGAGACTCCTCCAGCTCCTTCAGGCACTCGCCGAGCATGTCCCAAAGCTCATCCAGGAGAAGCTGCTCACTCAGCAGAGGCAGATCTGGCAGCTTCTCCTCATGTTCCAGCTGACCACCAGCCTCTCCACCTACAGAACCATTCAATGCAATGACACAAAATGAAGATCCATGCTGACCGCACCACCATTTTTAAAAGGAAGCAGGGGAAAAAATACTTTATATTTCCCCATATGGTGTGATTTATATGATAATCTCTTTAAAGAAAATCTGGGCAACATGCCAAAAGTGAAGGTGCCCATGGTCTCACCCAGCGCCTGCGCTTCTTGGCCCAGGGGGGACGGCTGGTCTACATCCATAGGTGAGTCATCTCTCTGAGTCGGAGGAGCCTCTGACACAGCTGGGACATCCGACTGGAGAAGGGGAGAGATGGAGACAGATGGGGCCAGGGGTTGGAAAAGAGAGCACGAATAAAAAGATGGGAGAAACAAAAACAGAGTTAAAGTTAGGAAATACACACACTTTAAACAGGGTCTCTGAGAGGAGGGGGAAAAAAACCCCAAATGACTGACTGTCATGCTCCAGTAAGCTAGCAAGAAAAAGGAGTATGGAGGGGCAATGGGGGCAGCTGCAAGCCACAAAAAGTCAACTTGCCACGGGGGGGCGGGGGGGGGAGCAGAGAGGGAGAGTGTGAGAGAGACAGACAAAAAAAAAAGCCAGCAGCATGTCCGCAACTGAGTCAGTCAGCCAGAGCACAATGTTATGTAAGACAATACAAAGGCAAGCTGTATGTGAGCATATGTAGAAATGTAGGCAGCATAACTTCCTTCCTTGGAACAGCAAAAACAAGGCTACCCCAATGTCAGATCCCAGCTGGCTTGAGGGAAGTGGGGTACAGGTGTGATGACAGCATCTAATGGCACTTTTCCACTGTCACCAGGAATCAAGCTGTACCGTGAGCTGATGGTTTTCCATTGCAAAGCATGCCAGCCATACCTGACCCATACCTGCACTGACACCAAGTGGGACTTAAGAGCTGGTTGTGTTACCATCTGACTGGTTAAATGGACAGAGATACTAGCGATCTGCATTGATATGCATGGATTATCCAAAGGAAAAAATGGCATTCTATATATTATTCATTATTAGTATTGCTGCATTCCTGATAATCAGGAATTTCCAAAATGTCCAGCCTCCTGCTAAAAACCAAGGACAAATCATCAATCCTCTTCCTCGCATATTGCTAATCTATCCCGCTAAAGCTGATTTCTCCTCTTCGGTATTAGAAGGATTTGTCCATTTCTTCCTACACACGCCACTCAGATACTTGATTCTTTCAATCACGTCATCTCACGCCTCGACTACTGTAGCTCACTCCTAGTGGGTCTGCCACCGAGTGCCATTCGTCCTCGGAAACTGATTCAGAATGCGGATGCTGGATTCATTTTCAACCTTCCCAAGTTCTCCCATACCTCTCCATTGTTACGCTCCCTCCACTGGCTTCCTGTAGCTGCCCACATCAGATTCAAAACACTGATCCTGCCTAAAAGATCACACACCACACAGCACCATGCTCTCTCGGATCCTCCAGCACTGTTCAACTGGTCCCACCATCTCTCAAGGTGCATCTAGGTTCTTCTCTGTTTTGGCACCTATGTGGTGGACTGAACTTCCCCTAGATGTCCGAACAACTGAGACACTGGGTGTCCTCAAACAACGACTGAAGACCTAACAACAAACAAAAGAACCCTGCATTCCCTCAGCAGAGTCATAGAAAGACGGCATTCTTAGCCTGGGTTTTATTTAACCAGTATAAAAAAATGCCACTGCTGGAGTCTTTAAGCACTTATGTAAGTTGCTCTGGCTAAGGGCGTCTGCTATAAATGTAAATGGTGTACACTGTGTGAACGGTAAATAAGTGTCCCTTCAGTTTTACGTCACTGTCGCTCTCCCAACTCCATAATCCATTTAGCCAGCTGACCGGTCGGCAATGGAAAACTGAAGCAAGCTGCAACCGCACTAACTAATCTGTCTTCGAGGTATGGCTCGCCATGGGTCAATTCCTGAATGCCAGTGGAAAAGCACTACTGCGCCATTATTCAGCTGAATGACATAGAAAAACACTAACACACAAAATATATAATACATATGAGGGCAAAATATGCCATGGCCAAACTTTCACACACAATGATAGGCGGGAGCCAAGACTGAGTATGGTGTGTGACGCTGGTTAACGCCCATGCTAACCGTAGCAATGCTGGCCGTGCTGGCAGGGGTGGCGCTGGCTGGGGCCGTGCTCGGGGGGTGGGGGGCAGCAGTGGCGGCGGCGGCAGAGGAGGATGGGGGGGCCTGCTGCTGTAGCCGGCGTGCCCGTTGCCCCTCCCTCACCATCTGGATGATGGCGTCCGCTTCAGCCTCCAGCTGCCGTACCGCCGCCTGGATGCTGGTGGCTGAGCCCAGGCCAGAAGAGCCCAGGCTGGAGGGGCCTGAGGGGGGCGGGTCGATGGAAAAAGGTCATGAGTCAGACCCCCCCACATGCAGAAGAGAAATGAGGGATGCACCCGGTCAGAACCTCAGACTTTACGCATTTCCCTTCTGCCTCAGACATACAGAATTCACGGAGAAAACAGTATGCTGCCAGCCGCATTGACTGAAAATATTCTCCAAAAAGACACTCCAGGATCCAGGGTTGGAGCAGGGCTTCAAATCACCTGCTGCAGAAGCTTCTGTGATGCAGCATGAACCTCAGAAGCAGATAACTTCATACTTATTTAATAATCTTAGCAGACAACTACAACCAGGAAAAAAAAAAAACCTCATTCATTGCCTTTTCAGTTTCCTGTGAGGACGGAGGTTGCGAGGGCCTCTGCGGCAGCTGTTACACATCCCCTGTAAAACTGAGCAGAGAGTCTGACCAGGGAGGACTTACCCAGCCGGCCCGTCTGCTTGGCCTTCTTATTGGCGCGCCGCGTGTCCTCCCGCAGTTGGATTATCACCTGCAGCACGCGCAGGAAGAACTTCTGCGTGGAAGTCTTGGAGGTCAGGGAGCTCATGGAGGGAAGCTGCAGCTCCCGGCCTCCTAGCGTGCGCTTCTGGGCCGCCACAATAACCACGCTCTCCGCCCCATCGAACCTGTGCTCCCCACCCCCACAAGGCAAAGACATCATGGGAGATGGCATGTACAGTTATAACGGGGGAAAGCCAATAACACACTCGGGCATTACCAGCTGCTTATCCACACTGACCATGCATTCATTTTAAGTTCTGTTCAAATCAACTGTCAATTAAAGATATTTCATCAGCATATTTCATATGTTTTAATAGCCTGCAGTTGTACAAAAATACATGTATGGAATCAGCCCATAATGATAATAACCTTGCAAAGTGGTATACATAAAATGCAAACACTTGCACAGTTCACGCCCATGGGGTATCCCACTGCCCCTCACCTGCTGGTCATCTTCCCCTTGAGGCGTGCCGAGTGCGAAGGGTCATCTGGCATAGCCTCAGGTGAGTGGCTATCTGCTTGGGCTCTCCTCTGCTGCTCCAAGTTGTACTCTCTCAACTCGGCCAGCAGCGTGCCTGCACAGGCAAACATAGTAGTCAGAAGATGGACAGATAAGAAGGCATTGTTTAAAGGACAGCGTCAAAGGAAGTTGGTATAAACATAAAAAAAATATATTAAAGAAAAAACAAAAAGTTGGTATAAGCTGAACTTTTCCAAGAAAGCATAATTAATAAAAAGCGGCATGAAAGAGGTACTTTAAATAAATTAACAATACTATGAGCTACGGACTGCTGATCAGCGTTTCAGATGGTCCATGTTTTTGCTTCCTCCCAGCGAGCAAAATGTGTACCGCCTGGCAGGGAGGTGGGAGGGAGTGAAAACATGGGCTATCTGGGGGGCCAGGTTGGGAAACACTTAACATACTGAGAAAAACAGAGGAAAAGGATTAAAGGAATGAAGACGGCTGAATGGTAGCACAGGGCAGACATTCCAAGCCAGGGCAGCAACTCACCGATCTGCTTGCAAAGCGTGTATCCCAACTGACGCGCTCCACTCAGCAGTAACCTAAGCACCGTGTCCCGTGTGGACGCGTCTCCCCTGGACAACTGCAGGAGGATGTTGGCTGCATCCTCCAAACCCTCTTCTGAGCAAGAGTGTGAGGTCAATACCTGGAGAGGGATGAAGAGAACATTCAGCAGCCAAGATCCAGTAAGAAAGGAAACTTACAGGCGTGAACATTGGGCCAGTGACACATTTACATTAATGTGGGACTGTGGCTCCACACTAGAATCCAAAGCCCTCTTCCATGGCAAGTAGAACCTATGGAGGCAGCCCACACGAATGAAGATGAAGACTCACCTCCACTGATAGCTGCAGCTGCTTCTCAGTCAAACCTGTGGAGGCCAGCTTACTGTCGCTTTCTACACTGTTCACAGACACTCGTGGCTTCACCACTGAAACAGAACATCACCATAGCCATCAGAACACACCAAAAGAGAATAACTAAAATGTGCCTAAACACTGGCAACTTTGTTAGTGAGCACTGACCCGTGCCTAATTTGTAAGCAGCCCCATAGTCCATTAAAAAAAGACTCACTGAACATGCTTGACACACAACCAGTTAAGCCAAAGTGCTGCAGACATTAAGACTTCAAACATTAAAGCAGCTGGTTCAAAAGATTCTGATTATACTGGCCCCAGCGGCGATCAAACTCTCCACATACCGGCAGATGAGCCCGTGGC
>JAODKL010000038.1:2991896-3009403 GCA_026780765.1 Petrocephalus schoutedeni
AAATTGGTAAAAATTGGTAAAACCAAACACCAAGTTTCTAAAGGCAGATAAAAACCTGGCTGGGTGAGAAACTCACTTGGGAGTTTGGACATCCTTCTGCTCTTTGGCTGCCTGCAGACAGGGCTGCACGACCTCCAGCAACTTCACCAGCACACTGAGTATGCTGCTGCTCTCCACAACGCGAGCGCATGACAGCTTCAGCTCCTGTGCAAAGTGTAGGAACGGGTCAGCAAAGCACAGCGCTGTACACAGAACGACACGAGTAGAGTGACCGACTCTGAACCGGACCACTGAGTCCCTCAAAAGTGTTACGCGTTATCGCGGGGGATGGCAAACCTCGAAGAGCAGCGTGAGGAGTAGGATGCGGGTGGCCAGGCTAGAGGCCTGGGGCAGAGTGCTCATCTGGCTGCTCCACTCCAGCACGGTCCTGCTGTCGCTTGTGGTGAGCGGCATGGCAGCCTTGATGAGCACATCAGCTGCCTCCCAGACCTAGCACACAAAGGGCATTGGGTAAGGCTCACAATCCAGGCAGGCAAGGGCTACCGACAGGGTTCAGAGCCAACTAAAAGTTGTGTTCACCTGGCCGACCACCTGTCTGAGAATAAGGTCACGAAACTCGGGGCCGCTGCGTTTGATGGCGGTCATGAGCAGGTCACACACACGGTACACCGTATCCGGCAGCTCGTCCAGCAGGTGAAAGCATCCAGGCAGCATAGCATCTGTGAAGGCCTGCAGCTCCGTCCCGTCCAGAGGCTCTGTCTCAAGGCACCGTTCCAGGCAGCGTGCTTCCTCCTCCTCTGCCCGTTCCCGCGCTCGCCGCTCTTCCTCCTCGCGACGTCGTGCCACCTCCTGGCCGGAAAAACGATACACGTTCAGGAATTTCATTACATTTTCAAGTTTAAAATACAGCAGGGGATGGCAACCCTGATCCTGGAGTGCCGGAATCCAGCAGGCTTTTTGTCGCACCAGGTCTTGATGAATCACACCTGATCTGACAGGAACGCATCAGGTAGGATAGAAAACATGCTGAATACCGGCAACTCCAGGATCAGGGTTGCCAACCCTGGAATTAGGGAAGTAGCGAAACTACTTCTGGCATCTGACACTCCATCACACAACCCACACACTCAAACTTTCGGTGGACTTGCCATTCATTTACTTGGGCATAACTGTAAACCATTTATAACAACCACTATCCAGCCTTAACTTTAACCAAGTAACCAAACAAACTTCGGAATTGCATTCACATGTCACCACAATGTCAAAACATGTTTATTTTGGGACTCCTGGTCCCCACAATGTAACATATTGGTGAAGGCCCCAAAGGTGGAATCACTATGGCCGGCCAGGAGATTTGAACAGGTAACCTTCCAATCATAGACAGAGGGGAAGAACCATATTCCCTCAGAGGTCACGGTACGTGACAGGCCATTATGGCCAGTACAGGATGCTAGAGTGTGGACATTAGGGTGGATGAGCACCTCTGGTGAGTCAGAGCGCTGCTCCATACTGACTTCTTGTCCAAGGGACATGGCGATGGCTCTCATCATCTGGTCCTCTTCAGACATGGCTAGGTCCTACATAAAGCACAGAGCATCATGATCCCTCAGGATGCAGTCCAAGAAGTCTCAAGAATCAGAAGCTTAAATGCACCCACATGTATGGCCATTTCTAATCTGTCTCATATTCTAGGTAAAGAAAGTTTAGGATGGAAAGAGGTGGGCCTGGTATAAGGAGCATGGAGTCTGTACCCGGACTGTTCCACTCAGCAGAGGAGGGGGGTGCGTTAGCAGGTACTCTGTGGCCTGCTCCATCGTGTTGGTGTTGAGCAGGGCCTCCATGGCATGTTCTCTGGAGAATCCCATATCCATCAGCTGGAATATAGGCAAGAAAAGAGGTGCCATAGGAAATGCTTACTGTCTTTACACTAGCTTCACTTTTATATCATTACACTAGCTTCAGCACGATGTTCCATCCTGGCACCTGTCTCTTATGCTGTAGTGTGGAAAAACTCCACTCTCATATACATTAATTGAAAAACCTGAGTAATACTGGGGGGAAGGATGGAGGGGGGTCTTCCATTTAAAGATCTGAGCATCCCTAATTGTATGTCATCAGCAAAATCGGTATTTGAGATCCAATTAAAGACCATCGATCAAGTCGAATTTAAAATGGCCAATTTTCAAGTCAGAGCATCTCTATAAAATATTAAAATCAAACATTTCATTACAAGCCCTAATTTTGGCAGCATCATGGCTGTTAGGGGAAAGTCACAATATAACATTTGTAATCCACAATTAAATCACATTACAGTACTTTTAATGCTGATCTTAAATCAGCAACACATTACCTGAGTAAGCTGCTGCTGGTTCACCTGAGGCTCTCTCCTTGAGGCAGAGGACCCCGCCTCTTCGGCTGTCGCTGTCCCTGTCCCGGTCCCTGTCCCTGCACCTGCCCCTCCAGCAGTCGGTCCGGCACCTGCTGCACTAGCCGTCCCAGTTCCCCCGGGGCCTGCTGGAGCTCCAGTACTGGACTCCTCCTCTGGACGTGCCCCTCCTTCCCGCTCCTTTGCCAACCGTTCCTGGATGACTGGTTCTCCCCGAAGGATGTGGCATAGGATTGCCAGCATGGACTCGGCCATGCGGCCACCGTACACCTTCAGGGGCTTGCGGTTCCACAAGTTGCGGATGCAGCCGAACGCTGCCTGTAGGAGGGGCATTTACACATCCGCCGCGATTAATCGGGTAGCCTGACAGACATACAGCAAAGTCAAGTGCCAGCTGGTGGTTGGATCTCTATATCAGAATCTCATTCTGCAGAGTCAAATATAGCTGCTGGATGGATTTTAAAATTAACGCCAAGTATAAAACGGCAGAACAGTACTTAACCGGGCATGCCAAAAGCTTTGGCACAGGGCTGCTGAAATCATACCCACCTTCTGAGTGACTATGAGGAAGCGCAGGGCACTGAACTGGGGTGTGACAGGGCCTGATCCAGGCACCTTGGCAGGTAGGGCATGAGGGGAGTCCAAAACCGTTGCAGGGTTCACCATCTTCTCCACTAGCATGAGCCAGGCGTCCAGGAACTCGCCAGTGCCATCTGGCAGCTCTGGGTGCTCTAAGCCTTCAGACACTGGCACCTTACCTCCCATGGACAGTGCCCAGTTAAATGTCCTACAGAGGGAAGTTGCCACAAGTCATGGTCAAAGGGGGTCTGATGTTTTAAGTTGTACAACACGTTACAGAAATAGACAAACAATTGGTACTGGAGGACATGCTTCAAAATAACCCATTAGGGAACAGAAAAGACCATAATATGCTGAAGAGCATCTCCATAACTCCACTATCCCCCACCCTCACAGTAGCATATCAATATGCTGAGTTGACAGTTCGGAAAAGAATGGCCAGCTCCACTCACTCGAACAGGGCATCATGGCCCCCTGAACAGAAGAACTTCTGCAGCATGAGGTGGTAGGGGTACTTCCTCTCATCAAACAGCATGGGTGAGGTGAAGCCCACTGAGCAGATGAAGAATGTCAGTCTGGGGAAAGCAGAGGTGAGACAGGTTTTCAGTATGAAACATGATCTGACTGCCAATGCAGCTGCCCTCTAACACTTACCAGATGATAAGTTAAATTACATTAGGTGAAGACTATAGTGCAACCAACCCAAGTCCACTTAGGGCACACTTACACTTGCTTCGGTTGCTTTGTAATGTGCCCAAGCACAACTACCCCCCCCCATTCCCACTTATTTGGAGTCATTCTGGGCATGATGACACACGACCCTCAAAGATGTATCGAGTATGAAACTAGGGATGCGCTGATATGTTATTCAGTATCTGTATCGGTCCGATCCCAGCATAAACTACAGGATCATATTTCAGGAAGGAATAAAAAGTGTAATCTGAACCATTTAAAAAAAAAAAAGCTTGACAAAACTTGCAACATGCCGTAACCAGATGCCTCAGGCCTTAACCGGGTTAAACAATGCTGCTATAAGTGAGTATGTTTAAATAAAAAGAAGCAATACTGCTGAACTAAGTCATTTTGGATGCAAATTATTTCTTCCTTATTATGAATACAATACAGTCGAAATCACTTATGGTCATGTCTGTCTGGGTGAAATAAATCACTATAAGTGGATGGTTATTATAACCGATTTTCTTTTTTTCAAATTCCTCGGGCAGATAAATATACAAATGTCATTTAGATGGTAATTATATGAATATAAGGTAATAAAATAGACAGTGTCACTGTTATTAACTCTCAAAATACAGTACTGTACAAATTAACTTTGTTTGTGCTATAATACAGTTTGGTACTCAACATAAAATAAGGTTTATTGCAGTTGCGCTGCTCCATCTCATTGCCTTAATTTTGGCAGTTTAAGCTTTGATGAATTTTTCCCCGTCATGTTTTCTGTGCATGCAGCATTAGCCTCAGGTAGTTAGCTAGAAGCAGACTGGTTACCGCAAGTCAAAGTAGGGCCATCAAAGTTTAACAAATAAACGTAAAAAGTTACAATAGTATATTTCCATGATGTCATGTAAAAAAAAGACCCTAGATGAACACTGTAAAAGGACTACTTGATTACTATAAGCAAATTATTTAAACAGTAGTTCTACAGCAGGGGTATCCAACTCCGGTCCTGGAGATCTACTACCCAGGAGGTTTTCTGTCCTTCCTGGCTTCTGATGAGCCACACCTGTTCCTGGGAATTACCTGAGAACAGCTGTGGCTCATCAGAAGCCTGGTAGGACAGAAAACCTCCTGGGTAGTAGCTGGCCTATTAGAGACCCCTGTTCTACAGGGATGATTCTGTCCAAGGCTAATTTGATCCATATAAGTGGTTGATCACTAAAAGCACTTTCTACTGCGGTTACACTTTTAGATTTATACTTTTTATATTTGAGTGTTAAGGTATGCAAAGTGAATCATGACTTTTTTCAAAGCATTATGTTCCGTTTTGTTTAAAAAAAGAGACTATTGGATTTGTAGTAGTATCAGCAGAGATCCAGATTTACAATATAGGGACATAAAGTGGTATTGTGCCATCCCTACATGAAACCCAGAGATTTTCATTTATTCTTGTTGCACGTATTTTACCAAATATCTTGGCAGTTTTTGTGTTGTTCCTGGACACTCATCAGCCCAGCAAACACTGCACCTCTGCCATAGACCAAAGTGATCCCAAAGTGATCACTGTCATTATGTCTGAGTTCCATGCACAAGAACAGTTAGCAATCACGCTAGATGCATACGGCGCCCAAGTCCAACTAAACCGTACCTAGACTCACAAAAAAAAAAAAACTCCCTCCCACTATCCAACAGGCCAGAGCTCACCGAAAGCGGGGTGTGGGTGTATAGGGCGGGGGCTGCCAGCTGAGCCCCTTGGTGAGCAGCTTGGTGAGGGACGATGCGGTGGCACGGGCGGCAGGTGTGGGTACAGTCCCAGCGCTGGCTGCATGATGGGAACGCCGCTGGCGCACTGGGGAGCCGACACACAGCTTCACTAGCAGACCGAAGAGCTCTGCCAGCGCCCGGCCTAGACGGGATGATGCTGGGAAGAGAGACGGGGGAAAGAGGAAAATAAGAGCAGAGATTAGAAGTCCTTTCCTCTCAAGACAAAACACAGGCTCAATATCAACAGCAAGGGTAGGAGGTCAGATGGGAACCCCATTAGAGAAAGCACTAACCGGAGAGCAATGGCTTGATCTGCTTGATGCGGGCAGCCATGGCAGGCGTTAGCTTGGACTTTGTGGCCTTGGGGTCTGCTGCAGCTGTGGGCTCATCAGTCTCCATGGGTGCCAATGTGTCTCCATCCAACCCCATGCCTTCGAGCAAAACCTGCGCGGAGGGATCCACCCCTGCTCCACTGTCGCTTTCACCCTCTCCTGGTGGTGCAAGGAAGTACACCAAAGGTGAGTATCTACATATGAATAATTTACATAATTTGGCAGATCTTTTGCCCAAAGCGACACATAAGTGAGCCAAATGGCACACTGCAAACATTCAGGCTAGAAGATGACTAGGTATAAGCGCAGCTAGGCTGAGCTTACAGTGAATGCCCAGGTACAACTGTAAGCAGTTTTGGAGTAGGAACGACACATCATCTACACAACTACACACATAATTATTAAAGTACTAATACTAAATTAATATAGCATAATATGGGGCCAGTAAGAAGCATTCAAAGAACAAATCAAGTTCGTAGAGAAGTGAATCACTAAGCTGTGCAAGATTAGATTTTCTGAAGTGTATCAGCACGCAGAGAACTCCTCACCAGCTCTCCGGACTCCAGTGGTGGACACAGGGGTTGTACTGTTGGTGGCACTGCTTCCCACGGGTCTCTCTTCCTTGGGCACCAGCTTCTGCATGTCAGCCTGGCCAAACTCACAGCCTGGAGGCAGGCTGATAAACACAGGGGTGCAGGCAACAGCACATCAGCCACTAATTTTGTTGCTGTATTTATTATTCCTCTCCTCCATTTTCATTTGGCTTTTTCTTTATTTCTTTGTCTTTTCTTTTCCCTGTTTTGCATTATTCTCACAATGATTTTGTAATTATCACAACACACCCATGTAAAGCACTTTGGGGCAACTGTTGTGAAAGGCACTATATAAAAAGTTAAACTGAATTGAATATTTTAACTGCTTACAAAACAATGTTAATATTTCTGCAAATGTATGTAATTTTTTTCGTAAGTTATGCTAAAACTGAAATGTTTCTATAACAAAAATATATATATTAAACATGCTCACCATTTTTGGTTGTCAAATCAGAAAAGCAAATACAAAGCATTCTGACACCAAACAAGTAATGCCCGTGTGGACTTATACCATCACATTTCTTCTAGCCCTCACAAACATGTACAACACTAAAAATCAGTTCACAGACAGACACTGATTTGATTACTAAGGCTGTCGCTGTTGCTGTGAACATACACCAACTTCTTATTCTGCCACAGATTATCAAGATGCCATATGACAGAAATTTCTCCTGAAGATCCATATTGCACAATTACGAGGACCGTGTCATTCTAAGGACCTGGAAGCTAGCAGCTGAAGCTACTAGGCTAGCCTTTATTTTGTATGGTTAATCTGAGTGCTGACCTGTTGGGTGTACAGAGGGACAGTAGGACTGTGCTCTCCCACACCAGGGAGCAGTACAGCTGGCTCAGCTTGCTCAACACATTCAGACCCAACTGGGAGCCCCACTGGTTCACAGAGATGGCCCGGATCTCACTCTGCCATCAGGAGAAAAGACCAAAGAACCACATTCAGTAAACAAGTCTCTAAAAGTTCAGAGAACTTCATTTCGAAAGATGACTATTAAACAGGCATCACAAGGACATCACAAAACAGGCTCACCTGACCGACTCGGCAGGTATGCACAAACATCATGATGTAGGCATGCGCCGCTGTAAGTGCATGCAGCAGGGGTGTAGCCCCAGCTGAAAGCGTGGCATCAGTCACGTGACCTGCCGTGGCCAGTTCACGTAGCAAGACAGAGCCACCGGGTGCCTCAATGGGCCGGTGCAGGGGCTCCAGCAGAGACAGAATTAAATCCAGTTGACACAGGCCCTCCTGCAACACCTTGGGTTCATGGGACAGTGTCTAGAGTAGGGACAGGACATTTTTTCAGAAACTATAATCTCTTAAGATTAACAAGGTCTTAACTGCTGGGAAAAAAAAAATACCCAAGAATGAGAAATAAAATTGCATGTACAAATATTTGCCTGTCTCCAATTCTTACCAGAATAGACTTGCACACGCCTGCGACGGCTTGGCAGGCAGCCGAGGTGGGAAAGTCAATTGGCAAGTTAGGCAAGCCCAGGATGGAAACAAGGGGCAAGAGGCCCTTCTGCCTCACAAACTCCTGACAGTGGTCATCTGTAGTGTTGTTGCTCAGAATGGACTCCACAAACTTCATCTGGGGGGGGGTTCAGGACAAGCCAGAGTGAGTTACTGCTTACAAGGGGTCGGCGATCTCAAATTTTACTGTCAAAATTTCTGAAAAGCAAAAATCGATTCCAGTCAAGGCTATAGTACTGCCAAATAATGGGACTGTCAATATTTGGAGCGTTCGACAGCAAATGAAAATTCAGTTCAGATAATGTGAACTCAACATCTTGAAAAATTACAGTGTTTACCACACTTGATGATCAACTCTTCTTTTCAAGGAAACTGGCTTTCAGCGATTAATAACAACTAAGTAACAGAATACTTGAAATGTGTAGCCAAGAGCAAATACAAGACTCTTAGTTTATGTCAAGCAGTGGAAGCAGTTCCTGTATAAACACTACTATTGGCATGAATTTAAGTATGAATTTAAGGGAATTTAATCCCATTTCCTGAGACAAGCAGCGAAGCAGTCAGACAAAAGTCCCAGCAACAAACCATACTGTCTGTGTTCTGTATAATTTATTAAAATTGGAACACAGTTTACAATCCATTCAATTAGTCTTTTTCCAATGTTTTGAAGAAGTCTAAGGGGAATCCCAAGGGAGTTTTCCATAAAAATGGTCTTGAAGTAAAAAAAAATGATGTTGTGAAATAATAGAAAGCGGAAATTATCTATATGCATAACAAGAAAAAATAATATTCAGATATTTCGCTATATTACCTTACCATAGTCTTGAAACATCAGTTATGTGTTTCACTGTCAAACAGTGGTATTTCCTCAAAACAATATGAGCGATTCTCAAGTAATTTTATCTATAGACAGAGAAAGTGATTCCATACACTTGCAATGACAGCAATGAAGAAGTACTGCTGGATAGGTCATGACGTTGTCTTAAAGTTCAAACTTCACTTTCAGCTTTACTACTGATTCTGATGCATGTATGCCAGTGAGAGGAGTAGAGAATAACAAAACCTCATACAGGAAAACTGAATACTTCCACACCTTCTGAGGAAGTGGGCAATAGTAAAAGGCTGGTGCCTTACACATGTATCACTATCTGTGAGTCTCAGACCAGCCTTGCTAAAGCCATTCTGATACCTGCTATACTTTTTATCTCAGCAGTTTTATTTGATATAAAACTAAATAAAATAACTATTTCACTACCGGAGAACACTATTAGTAGAGAAGTAAAATTGCATATTTTAAGGAGGGTCTTATTTTCCCATTCATTTATATTCTCCAGGGACACACTGTCAGGATAACTCATCTGAAAACTAGGGGCAGGTATACCGCGTGACAGATAGCTTCCCAGAACTGGAAGCAAATGAGGTCAAAAACATTATACAACCGTTTCCCATCCAGTCCTTGGGGACCCACAGACAGTCCACGTTTTTGCTCCCTCCCAGCTCCTGGCAGACCAAAAATGTGAACTGTCTGACAGGGAGCTCTGAATAAGCAAAAACATGGACTGGCTATAGGACTGGATTGGTAAACACTGCATTATACAGACAGTGTGACAGCAAAAAGCTTAATACCAGGTCAAAAATAACCAAGCAAAAGGGTGCAAGTTCATAGGTGTTTGGATTTACTGGCAGATCTGTAAATACCTGTCAAATTTAGACAATCTGAAAGACAGCACTGCTGTGACTGGCATCTCACAATATACTGGCCATCACTCTCACACAGAATGTGGCTGCCCTGTCAGGCCTGCCGGCAACATGCCAGACTAATAGTAGATGCAGAGCACATAATGATATCCAAAATAACACAGTACTACTCAGAATGCATTTCTATAGCACAGTTTAACAGTTATAGAAATCATCAAGTAATTTCCTTCTGAAGTGAATGTGTTTTATCACTTGCTGGTGGTCAGACACTCACCACATTCAGTATATAATCCATCAGTGGAATGGGTATCCTGTCTTCTGTACCGACAACTCTGAAAATGAAAAACCACTTGGTTAAATACACACATCATTTGACTAAACCACAAGAACACAAAAGAAATTGTTCAATGTAAACCCACTGTCGACTGCTCTCCAGCTCCCCCTGCTGCTGTGTGAAAGAGTGCAGAGCTTCCTCCTCTTCCTCATCCTCACTGGAGGCCTCCTCGGCAGCGTGGCTGGACCGGGCTGGCGGTGCTGAAGCAGCACCATCCGACTTCTGGATGGAAGGCTTCTGGCATATGTACTCTGGAGCACGCCCCAAGCTGCAGATCTCTTCCAGCAGCTATGACAGAGAGATTCCGTTTACGGTGCACTCCAGGTGACCGCCCCCAACAATACACCAAAAAAAACTGCCATTTAGGACAAGCAGTCGTAAGCTGTAGAATTAAGTGGTGTAGTTCCGCTGATAAGAGAGGGAATGTACCAGAATTTATTTCTTAGCTTTCCAAAACAGGCAGCACCATCAGGCCTGACAAGCAGCTTACAGTTTTAAGAGAGTTTGGCCCTTATCCAGAACCAACTGGTCCAGTGTGAAAAGAGGATGGAGACGCAGGCAACACAGGTCACAGCAGCACACAGCTGGCCAACACATCTTGGACGGATACTAAAATGCGATCAAATCAAATGAGGGTGTTAAGCTTACACTTGACAACTTTGGCACACACCTTGATTATTGCAGCTGTTGCATCTGTTTTGAGAGTAGGCTGGTGTCTCATCAACTCATCCACTGCACTACCCAAGTTTGAAGCAGTATCACCTGGAATAGAGCCAAAGATGGGCCTCAGGACTAAGAGGCCAAACAAAGACTCAAGAGGCAAGGGTGAATGGCAGGCCTCAGACTCACCCAAAGGATCTGAGCTCCTACGGCGCCTCATAGCAGGCAGATAATCTGGGGACAACAGCACCTTGAAGAGGCGTTCAAACGGCTGACACTGAACAAAGGAGTGCAGGCCACGGGCATTGAGGCACAGGGCACTGAAGACATTGGGGAGTGAGCCCAGTACCTCCCGTGTGGCAGGGACCTGCAGAGAGAGAGACTGTGAGAGAGAAAGGAAGAGAGAAAGCAGTGGAGGAAAAGAATGAGAGACAGATGGCAGGGAAAGAGTAGACTCGGAAAAGCCAATATTTCACAGGGAATTCCAAGGATATTTAAACATTGCTTCTCAAGTTGAGTTGCAGTACAACTCATAACAGCCAATTAAATTGTCATAATAAAAAGAATTTGTTCCCTGCCATGTGGATCAAGGCTGGTAGGTGAGTAAAGTCACAGTGTCCCAAAATAAACAAAAATTAAATGAACAAATAAAACAACAAAATATTTGGAGGACCTGAAACTAAACATTGATAAAGAATAAATAAAGACAGCATAAAAAGTAAGTAATCTGTATAAATTTGGCATATGTTTATGTTTATTAAATTCTGTTATCAGTGCACTCCACATAACTAATTTTGGAATACTATGGTTTAGTATACTTTATTGCAATACGCACTAAACTGGCAGTGAAGAAAGGAACAGCTCAGTGGCCACAACATCTTTTAGAAGAGGAGATCTTGTCGATAAATAAGGTAAAGAGACTGTGGTGTGGTGGTAATTTTTGCAGCTGAAAGTCCGAAATGTTTATTAAACATAAGGATATGGCAATTTTTTACTGCGCACCAACTTTTTGGTATCACAAAACACATCCTGACAATTACACCGTCTCTACCCCCCAGGACAAAACTCAGCACTATGGGTGATCCGGCCTTCTGTGCTGCTGCCCTTCGCTTGTGGAACGCCCTCCCTTACACTCTGAGGGCACCACGGTCTACAGATAGTTTTAATTTCTCTTGCGCTTTTTAATGATGCTCTAAGTTAATTTACTAATTTGGTTTTTACTGCATTGTAGCACATAGAAATGTCTCTGCAACTATAAAATGTGTTTAGATATAATGTATTAATTTTTATCATCATCTCATAAATTTTTCAGGCTCACTACCAATGTCTGTATAGTACAGAAACTGTGCATTTCTCTCTATGCATGATAAATGTTTTGAGAGATTCCTTGTGTTTCTGCCCTTACATTCAAAAGACTTGTAGCACTGCTAGCGTCATCTAATGAAATGTTAACATACTTTTGAACGTTTAGATCTCACAGCCACCGTTACTAAAACCAGGGTGTTTAAGCATGTCTATGGCACGGTACTGCGCATGAGAGAGAGAGAGAGAGCTGGATCGAGAGCAAGAGCAAGTCAGCTGCCATGTGCCCAGTCCCTAAAACACAAGCTCTGACAGAGATCTCTCTTCTGTATTAAGAATGCTATCAAAAAGAGCTGGTGAGACGAAATGTGGGAGAGAACTTTTTTTTGCAACAATAATAAATAGGAAATCTGTTTTCTTCAGTATCAAAAATAGAACCAATAATGCCAGAGCTTACCGATACTACGGTCTTTAATAATTCGGCCCCAGGGCCCATTTAATACTGGGTTTCAGTACCCATCCCTATTTGTTGATGCAGAAGGGTTGACTGTATAACCAAACAGAACTTATCTGCAAACAGTGTCAAATAAGTTCACAGTGACAATGCTGAAATGACAACATGCACTCCTACTTTTTAGTTAGATGGATACAGCTTGGGGGTGATATATAGTGGAAAATTAATGAGGGGGGAATAATAAATTTGCATAAAAAAAAGAGAAACAACAGCGAATAATAAAGTAGCCTCACATCTTTGATGAGCAATGCATGCAGCATGACGTCTGTGAGGCCGTTGTCCTGCAGGGAGGAGAGGAGAGAGGGCTCCTGGAACACGAACACAGTCACCACCTCCGTGGCTAGGGGGGAGAGACACAGCGGATACACGTCAGATGTCAGAGGGCTGCAAATAAAACAGGCCAGAACTAGTGTTCTACTGCTGTGGATTTTGCCAGGCAATGGTCACACATTCATGGAAGCCCAGACTGACCAGCTGCCACAAAGAGTAGTCAGATAAGAAGCATAACAATGTAGGGTACCCATTGAAATGCTCACCCAGGAGGAACAGGGAGGGTCCGTAGTACTCGGCATTACTGATGATGTGCTTGAGTGAGGTAGGCAGGGACCCATCCATCACTGCAAGGGAGCAGCTCAGTTTAACCATGAAATAATTTAATACTACCAAGAACAGCAACTCCAGTAGTGACATTCCTGCTGTTCCAATCATGCTCACCGTGGCGAATTCCGTCAGAGAAGGCAGGGTCCTGAATGGCTTTCTTCAGGAAGTTCAACATGGACTTGAGCAGAGCCGCTCTCTGGGGTATACATTGCACTCCTAGGACAAATGGAATCAGCAATCAGCTCTCAGACATTCAAACATAAAATGTCGGAGGCTGCTGGTCTGCAGGAAGAGCTGGTACTTTGACAGCGCTACTCACCCTTGCTAGTTCACTTTGAAAATATGCAGCTGTGTTGGAGAAAACAAGCAGAACCTTTACCTGCTCTCTGTGTGTATGCAGAGTTGCTCTGAGCACGGGGCTCTCCTTCAGGGCGGGTCTCAGCAGAGGTGGACGGCCCCGGGCTGCTCTCCATGGCAACATCAGGCACTGCAAAGCCATCAAAAGTCCCATACACAGTCACAGAAGTTCACCAGATGTTTAGCACCTGCTGCTCACTCTGACAGAAAGTTTTAAAATAAATTGGCCTTATTAGTCCCATCCCTCTAACTTGTTGTACTCTATTATACCACGGCACTGTCAAATTCTCAAATCAGAAGGAAACCACAGATTTAGTGTCAGTCAGGAAAACCACAGTAGTAAAAACAATTTAAAATGAATGAAAACTAAATGAAAATGTTTAGGTCGTTGGTGGAAGAAAGTAGTTTGATAATTAAATGCAATTTTTGCTTATAAAAGGTGAAAATATTAGGCACAAACGTGTAAGCCAAATGTGAAGTTAAGTGATTTAACACAAAGATTAAGTCACCACATAAGCTTATAAAAGCAATGTATTCTATATACATCTCTTCAACACTGACAAACCCACTAATCTCTGTAGTCAGAAATATTAAGAATATCAAGTGTGGAAGTCTACTACTTACTTTTTAACCGTATGCTTTCATGAGCTATAGAACTAAACAGCATTCATTAAACTCCCAGGGCTAGACCAACTAAGCCCTGATCGCAGTATTAGATAACAAGCAACAAACAGAGGCAAGGGTCTAGGAGGCTAAGCTAAGCAGGACAAAAAAACAGCAGAGCCAGGACGGCGGATGGCAAAGGTACCAGGCTGACCATCCGTGTCGGTATCCATGTCCTCAGTGTCTGTGACCATGCCAGGCCTCTGCGTCTTTGGCTTGATGATGAATGGGCAATCCTTCCGGGACAGGTCCACCTCATGCTGCCCGAAAGCAAGACAACACTCACTTAAGGAGTGACTGGGGACCATCTCATGGCTGCGTAATGGGAAGGGTAAGGGGCACAGATACTCTACCTCCAGCCTGCAGATGAATATAGAGAGGCCACCATGGGACTGGAATGCAGCCATGTCCAGATTGGTGATGAGGTCAACTACCCGGACTGCCCGTGTTACAAATGTGATTTGGTCCTGCTCATCCCCCAGGAATTTTATCACCTGAAAGGAGCACAAACCATTTGTTAGGCGGCACATGAGATTGGCAGAACAGAATGTGGTGATCGAATGTGACAACCTCACATAAATTGCAGGAAAGCATTTAAAAAAAGACAAAATTTAAGAGGCATCCCTACCTTCAGCAGGGCCTCCATCATGCCACAGGAGACAAGGGCTTCACCACCAGCATCATAGCTGGCCAGGTGATACAAAAAGGAGAAGAGTGCTGTGGCAAACTGGTGCGGGTATGGCTCTATCAAGGGGTCTGAGAGACAGAGAGGAGTCAAAAATAGCCACAGTGGAAATACAAATGACAATATTTAAGGCAAATGGCCAAGCAGAACCACCCAACTGAACCTCAGCATGTGATATGGGACTCACCGATCATGGCCTGTATGCAATTTCGCACCAGCACGGGCAGAAACCCATGGTAAGAGGCCATGCCGGTACAATCAATGATGTTGGAGAGTTTGGGTGTTCGTTCAAGATGCACTATGGAGGTCAGAGTGCGCAGAGAGGCCGCCTTGATGTCCTGAGGACGACAGCATGCATTTTATCTAGACAGCTTCCACTATAACAGAATAAAAATATTCAATACTTCCAAAATCAATGTATCTTGTATTGATACTTAAATCACATCTGAAACAACACTAGTGATTTTTAAAAGTGTGAAGTATACAGCAATTCTAAATGATCAACAGCTACTCCAATATGAATAGAGGTTCAAAAAGTTAATACATTTAAGAGTAACAGGTGTGGCATAAGATGGATAGCACCAAATACTTTCTAGACAGAAACCACAGCACAACATCAACATTGTGTTCCTAATGCATGCATCCACACATATACACAGACCACACCACACTCTGGGATAATCTCACCACCAGCTGTTTGTCTGTGATCTGCAGAACATCCACCAATTCTTCTATGAGCCCATTGTAGAGGATGCTGTTTGCAGACTCCTGGAGCGCGTTGGAATAAACTACCACAGAAACATTACAAACTGCTATTAAAAACAGCACAATAAAGAGTGTATTATAACAAATACTAACATTTTTTTAAACTCCTATAAAGTGCCCATATGAGCCACACTATTCTATGAATGAACTACAGCCTAACGTTTCACACAAAAGACTGATGAACACCAAGCGCTACTGAAAGCATGGGCTTGACCAGCACACAGCCATGACCCAGCTAGGCATGCAGATGCGCACAGACTCACCGAGTATGGAAATGGCATGCAGGCGGGCCTGCACAGCCTGCAGTCTCTTTTTGTGGTTGGAGAAGCCGTGTGCCAGGCGGATGTGAGTAAAGAGCAACGTCTGCTTGTCCTTGGGGATACTGTGCATGACGGTCAGAGACTCCATAATCTCCGACGGACTCTCTGAGATCTGCCAGGTTTAGCCCTTTGTTACCCACTTTATACATTTAAATTTTAAGAAAAATGACACAGTAGAGTTCACAGTACTTTCAAGTTCTAACAAAAGCAAACAGAGCACACACACAAAGTCTACATTGTAGGGTAACATTTATTCCATGCAATAGAATTACTATATCTTCAACAAAAAAAAGTTCTAAAACAAGACATATCCTCATAATATGTTTTTCAGGTATTCAACTCTTGGTGCAGATTTTCCCCAAGAAACTATCAAACACCTGCACATTCCAGGTTCATCATCATTATTCACGTTACCTTGTCGAGCTGTTCTATATGAATGTAGTGTAGTGTATTACTACTCGTCTGTGGGGGGAAGAGGAAAATTGTGTTGCCATTTGATAATCAAACGTAATACTGCTCAAAACCTGTTAATCACCAATTGTGTTGTCATCCAGTAACCATTATTCATTTTGCCCTGAACTACTCACTGAGCCAGAAAGTTCATGCACAGAGACCAACCACTATGAGCAGGTCTCATGTATAGTCAGTTAAGGACAGAGGAACATACAAGCATTTCACATTTTTAAAATTTTAAAAGCATGTACTAAATGTACAGGACAAACCAGGCTACAGTATTGTAAGTTGAAAAATACAATATGGGTGCATGCTCCAACTGCACATACAACATCCATTCAGTTACAATCTAGGCATCTTTTCCCCAGATACATGCAAACTTACGTCAGTTATCTGCTGACCGACTGCCAGCCAGAGTGGGGCAGGTATAAGGTACCAGAGAAACACTTACTATCGCTCTCCCCGTCTTATCTTTTTCAGTTCAAACAATGTTGAGCACTACCTCTGGACAGTCAGCTGGCCCGAGTTCCATACCTTTTTTTCCGCTTTAACCTCAGACCCAGGTTCAGCATAAAATTCAAAGTGCAGTGTTGTGGCACTGGGAGGGTACTTCTGCTCTCAACAAAAGAGACCAAGTTCAGAAAAGGAAAACAATAATAATAAATTAAGTAACTTTTTTAGAATATGCATTAAGAAATTAAACATTTTAGAAGCCACATGAGTGCCTGGTTACCTGTATATGGAATACTGTTAGACAGCTTGATGCAGTGTTTATATAAAGATCATAGGACATTATTAGGCTTGGTTAAGCTCAAGGATTTACAAGAGTAATCATTTACAAAGCTCACCACCATGGGCAGGTCCCTGCAGCACTCGGCCAGACCAAATCCATTCTCTTTGCCTCCCCAGCTCTAAAGAACAGAACACGAACCAGCAACACTGAGACATGCATAGGAAGTACAGAGGGCGCAGCTTATTTCAGACCAGCTGGTTTTAGATAACCCAATAACCAAGGTGAGGTTGAAAAAAAGTACAGGACATCAAAACTAGGGCTGTCACTTATATTAATAATCAAGTAATATGCCGATAAATCGAGTAATCATGGGGCAGGCAGGTGGTGCAGTGGTTAGGTACGAACTGTGTAATCAAAAGATCGCCGGTTCAAGTCCCCGACTAGCAAGTACTGCTGAGGTACCCTGAGCAAGGTACCGTCCCCAAGCACTGCTTCCCAGGCGCTCACATAGCTGCCTCCTGCTGTGTCACGATGCCACATGCGTTAAAAGCAGAGGACGCATTTCGTTGTTGCGTGCTGTGGTGCGTCAACAATGACGATTAATCACC
>JAODKL010000038.1:3038141-3050623 GCA_026780765.1 Petrocephalus schoutedeni
TGCCCCCCACCCCCCCCCCCCCCCCCCCCCCCCTCACCCATCACCCTCCAATTCACTCGCCTTCTCACACACCGGATCCTAAATGTCAGGCACCAGACAATAATATTTCGTAAGACATGCATGTCTTTGTGTATGGTGTTGGATGTTCTGGGCATATTTTAGATACACAGAATGTGCATAGATACAGTATATATTATGTATATAGTTCTACTCCTAGGTGGTTCATTCCCCATTATTCTCAGATATTCAACTGTTGAAATCAAAGCAATGCTAATTCATATATAATCCATATATATATATATATACATAATATATATATATACTCTAAAAAAAGTACACAGGTTGTGGACAAAACATGTAACAAGAACAGGATGTCAGTGATACGTGTTTTGGGCTTCCATATGTAGTAGAAATGGCATGAAGCTGCAATAAAGTCTGTGACTGTTAGGTATGATATGTGCACTATTATTTTATGAGCATAATCCTCTGTTTCATTCCTTGTGAATGAAACCAAGAATTCTGAAATGAGAATCCAGACAATTCCGAAGAGACTGGCAGACAAGTAATACTTGGGATGAAGAATTATGAACCAAGGAAGGCAATGGATGGTGGCCAGTTTGTTTTTCATGCACACCACAGGTGGAGGAGGACTGGACAGTTATTGCCCATGGGAACGTCCTTCTGCTCTTTTCAGGTCCAACGGGTCATTAAGTCTGTCTATACTACAATTTCCGCTGAGTTTTGTTCCAGAAGATAGGTTTAACGTCTTATTAGCACCAATTAGTGTTTTATAGCACTGAACCTATCCCATGACAAACAAAAGAAATAATAGGACTGAACACATTGAGTGATACACTCACAGGGCAGCTCAACCAGTTTGTTTGTTCAGTGGGCTGTCAGAAATCACCAGACTCTTACAAGCCTCTTCACTCTCTTCTGTCTTATTCATGGCCGTTTTCAAAAATATGACCCTCAAGCATGGTCTGGTATCAACAGTAACTTCCGAGTAATCAAGAAACTGTATCACACCCAAAATGTGCTATTTCTCCTGATTATCAATAATAATGATTTATGGATAGTACTCTTAGACTGAAGCTGTTCACTCTCTTCCTAGCAGCCTAAACTTATGGCCAAAAACTTTCAGAAAAGGGATAAACTTATTACATTCTGCCAAGTGCGAAAAACCCACATTTTGTAAATGAAGAAAAATAAAGGGTAACACTTTACTTAAGGGTGCTGCATGACAGCTACATGACACCAACGTAAGCCCTTCATGACAGCCGACATAACTTGTCATAAGCATTTATATGTCAAGTTTTTGAATTTTTATAACTTTATAAATGCTTATGACAAGTTATATCAGCTGTCATGAAGGGCTTATGTTGGTGTCATGTAGCAGTTATAGAGCACCATTAAGTAAAGTGTAACCAAATAAAGTCCAGTAGGTGTCCTGCGGTGTTTTCATCCTTTGTCCACATCCTGTGCACATATAGAGCACTTATATATTATAATAAAATTTAATTTTAATATGCACATGCACTGTATATTAACCTATGCATATCAAAAATCAGTGTTAGTCTTTTCAAAAACATGCAGAGAAATGCTTAAAAATATAAAGAATAAAACTGAAAGTTTACTAAAAGCCTACCCAGGTCAGAAAGAACAGGACATTTACCAATCGAACACTGCTATAATATATAACATGTATAATATACTGTATATGTACTATGCTGTAACGTACATGTAACTCACATGCAGTACTCACTGCAATAAAAGATCATAAGAAATATACAAACGAGAGGAGGCCATTCGGCCCATCGAGCTCATTTGTGGAGAACTTAACTAATAGCTCAGAGTTGTTAAAATCTTATCTAGCTCTGATTTAAAGGAACCCAAGGTTTTAGCTTGCACTACACCAACAGGAAGACTATTCCATACTCTAACAACTCGCTGCGTAAAGAAAGATCGGTGAAGTCTGCACTGTAACATCCCATCAGAAACAGACTATGCATTAATGTATGAAGCACAACTGGCTCTTACAGTGCAGACAGACAGATAGACAGATTTGAAAGAAAGAGAGGAAAGAAAGAAAGAGAAGAAATGCCTAGTGCTGATCCTGTGGAGCCAGAGGGTGCAGTCACACGGCCACACAGAGCCTCATGGCTCTCCGGGCTCTTGTGTTCCAGTGCTCAACTAATGATTTGAAAAGTAACATCTTGTAATTTGGGGATTGGTATAGCTACTTTCCATTCCAAAGAATACTTTAATTGAATCTGTTGGGGACTGGAACACAGCACTAACCCACACTGCCACATGGACCCCTTCCATAGAGCGCAACAAGACAGGCTCCATGTCCATCACTGCACAAGGGTGGGTGCTGCTGTGGTGTCTGTAATTTGCCATGCTATGCTGCCATTGTGCAGAGAAAAGGGAGAGCAATGGGCTCGATGAGGATCAGGACTGGGTGGCTGTGAAGAAAAGGGTCCCAGCCCCAAAGAGGGAGCTCGTCCTATTGAAGTGCCACCATTGTCTGAGCTTTTGTTTTACACATTTATGGTCTGTCTTACACTTTCCACTGTTCTTGCCCCTGGGTGGGTGACCCATGCCGAAAGAAAAAAAAAATTCTAGAAAATAATGTTAATTACTGCAACAAAATTTAACAAAATTTAGAAAATATATACAGTATATATACTTGTTTATATACTGTTTGCATAAAACATGTTGTAAAATGTATGTATGTTTACTTTCTTCAATCAAATAAAGAATAGAAAAAAAATTATATAACTGGAATGAAACAATATTAAGTGATAATATTAGTCTCAAAAATAAATTCTGAAGTACACAATAAAGGAATGAAATGTAATTGTTTAAAAAGTATTCCAATAATTTTATATAGTTCAGACATGGTTACAATAACTAACAATTAATACTAATGACTAATGCACAGGTCTGCACATCTGCTTGGGTAACATGTGCCTCACACCCACTCTCAGACAGCTCCCTCTCCCTCTCTCTCTCTCTCTCTCTCGCTCTCACTCTCTCTCGCTCTCTCTCTCGCTCTCTCTCTCTCTGCAGACGCTACCTTGCTGCACTCTGGGCTTCTTGAACAAGCTGGCGGAGTGGCGCAGTTTGACCGCCCAGCTTTTGAATTTGCGAGTCCAGGACCTCTTGCTAACTGGGTTTCTGATACTAGGACATGTCAGGTTTAGGCCAAAATATCCACCTCCTGCGTTGTGCTGCTGCTGTCCTGGCCGAAGTGGGGATGCTTGCTGATTGGAGGACCATTCAGCATCTCCTGGGGTGCTGTCTTCGGAGGGGAGGGGGGCAGACTGTGCAGACACAGAAAGAAGGAGGGGCCCGGTACAGTAAAAAGTCATTAACAACTGTGGATACACAGACAGCAAGATCAGTACATAATAATCCATGCCCTGTGTCCACTTTTCAAAGAAACTGATATACAGTAAAACTTCGTTAGCACGGACTTGGGCCATCAGATCTGTGAATGTAAACACCTGACACTAAGCACTTTAGCTCTGCACCTTTTGCACAGATTGTACATTATGAGTATCGTAGTATTATTTATTAGTATCAGTATTTTAGTATTTAATGTTGATTGGTTTTATTTACATGTGCAGGTATTTATTGTATTTTATTTATAGTGGATCACTGGATATATCTGTGTGATGTGATGTGTTGTGATTGCGCTGATTGCATTGAACTTGAACCATTCAAAGAATTTTGTTGTACTGCTTGTGCAATGACAAGAAAGGCATTCTAATTCTAATTCTAACTTCAGGGGACCATCAAAAAAAGTCTGTGTTAACCAAGGTCTGTGTTATCCAACAAGCGACTTAATGACCAAAAACACAATACCTACAGGGTTTTTTTTCTCAAATGCTAACACAGTTTACTTGTGCTTATTACTCATTTCAAAATTCACATTGAACATGAATAGATTACAGTTAACAGCACTACACGCAGCCTCCGATACAATGTGCAAAGTCCTTGAAAATACACCATCCCAGCAGTAATGTATTTTCTGCATGCAGCTGGCCGCTGCAAACCTTGGAGATTTCGCGGGTCAGTCAGCCAGCGCAGCACCTCACTGCCCAGGCAGAACGGCTGGTGCAAAACAGTAAACTTGTCAGTTGTAACTGACCCACCAGACTCTAACCCAGACTCTAACGTCACCTACTGCACCTACGCATAGACGGATTTTACAGATGTTCTGTAACAGAACAGTGTACTATATCTGTTATCTACGAGACGCAGCACTGGCAAGAGCTACTCAGTCTGTTAAGCAGGGTAATTTGATACTCCACGCAGTCTGCGTTATCCGAAAATCCACGTTAATCGAGTCCGTGTTATCCGTCAGCAGGTCTATACAAAACAAAGGATTCCTCAAAAAAATGTGTCTGTGCTAAGCGAGGGTCTGTCTTATCAGAGTCTGTGCTAATGAAGTTATACAGATATATACAGACAAAATACACACACATTTACTTATATATTAACACCCACGGGTGTCGGAAATAGTAGGGGCTATCGGCAGACCCCCAATTAATGATCTTTATTATTTAAAAAAGAGTAGATCCCATGCTTTCATGTTATGAGTGTTGCATGTATGCCCGTTGCGATGTTGTGATATACATTCCCCCCTCCCACAGCGAATTTGGTCACCCAAACTGTCAGAATCCTTCTGAGGCCACTGCTAATTCCTACATCTCCATAGCACGGCAGGAAAGACTTACAATATGAACCATGATAGAGAAGACAACACTGGGTGAACGGCACAGTATCAGTGTTACTGACTGCAGTGGCACACCTCCCCCTCTCGGTGGCACACGCATGGCTACTCGCGCTGCACACTTACACACACAGCGGCCTCAGTGGGCAGACTCAGGGCCGCGGCTGACTCCTCCTGTGGGGGCGGAAGCAGGGAGCAGGGCGGAGAGGCAGAGGAGAAGGTCCCCACAGACTGCTGCTCGACTGCAGCCGGAGTGGCCTCAGGGACCCTGTGGTCCGACACTGCCTCTTCAGCACCACACTGTCCCTCTGCATCGGGGGAAGTTGAGGCGGAGCGTGAAGTAGATGAAGAGGAGGTGGATGAGGAAGAATGAGGAGAGGTGTCGGAGGATGAGGCCGGTGGCTGGACGGGAGGACGGCTCTGCAGGAGCTCAGACGGCTCCTCCCCCTCTGGCAAGGTTAAGCCCGGCATAGCAGAAGAGGGCAGTGCAGCCGCTGCTATAGCAGATGTCGCTGCTACAGGGGTCCCACTGTACTCCTGGTACAGCAGATTCCTCAGCTTCTCGTCCAGAGTTTTGATACGGTTGTCTACATATTCAATCTTAGGTGGGCCCTCACTGTCCGACTCACCCACAGAGGAGGGCTGTGCTGGGGAGGGAGTCTGGGCCTGAGTGACTGGGGGCAGTGGGGCATCGGAGGGGCCTGCAGGAGTACAGGGAGGCTGAAGGGGATTGGAGAAATGGCCTGGAGGACTAGCTGCATCCTCTGCCACTGGCTGCTCCTGTGTGGGCCATGGCGGCTGCTGCTGAGTGGCATACTGCTCCACAGGGATGTAGAGCGAGAGCGGCTGGGGATGCGAGACTTGCACAGGCTGTGGTAGCTGCACTGGCTGCTGCTGCTGTGCTGCAAGCGGGGACTGCGATGGCTCTTTCTGCTCCTTTTGCATCTGCTCTAGATTTATCAGCTGTGGCATCAGGTGGAGCGGCAGATGCATCTGGGGAATCTGCTGCTGATGAGTCCCATTCAGAGCCTCGTGACTGAGCTGCTGCTGCGCTTGATGTGACAGGGTCTGCTGCGGATTCTCTCGGTGCTGATGCTCAGGTAAAGCTGGCTGCTGCTGGGCCAGGTCAAGGCCAGCCTGTAGGAGGGGCTGTTTCTGCAGTGACTGGTGCTGCTCTTGCTGATATGCAGTGGGCAGCTGCTCTTTTATTTGCTGCATCTGTGATATCTGCAATGCCGACTGCTGCTCTGCCACTGGTCTTGTTACTGCGGGTTCTTCTGTCCAGTTCTTAGGCTGGTCTTGCAGTGAGTGCTCTGTGAGTTCTGAGGTCTGCTCTGGTCGTGCAGATGTGTGGTTAGCAGCAGCAACAGGATGGACTGCAGTGCACATGAAATGTTCCACCTCGTCACTTTGGGGCATAAGCTCCTCTGGTGGGGATGATTTTCCAACACCCATGGCCACAGTGCCATGGACACAAGAGACAGGGTTTGGAGTAAGCACATCTGTAGAGCCCGCATTGACAGGGGCTACATCTGTGAGGGTGGTATCACAGTCAGATGCCGAAATGGAAATTGTGGCCCTAGAGGGCTGATCACCTCGTGCTGAGCTGTGACGTGAGTCAGCACCTCCAGAGGCAAATGGGACAGCAGCCACACCACTAGAGACAGAAACTGAGACACAAGTAGTAGAGTCAGAGGTTGGGGCACCAATGACTGGGGCAGACATTGAAGCTGGGGCAGAAACAGTAGAAACAGACACACTGGAGGTAGGAACTGAAGGGACACTGACACCACTGAAGGATCCAGACCTCTGTGGAGCTTCACCATCTGCAGGGACAACAGTTTTTTTTAAATACCCCTCTAACATGTCAACCTTTTTGAGTGTCATACTGGATCAATGGAGTTAAGTATGTACAGATTCCTACCTTTTTTGATGTTCATGTCCACTTGGTGTGATATCTGGCTATCTCCAGCAGGATGGGGTGTTAAGGTTCCTTGATTACAATGGGCATCCCGATGACGAATGGTCTGGTTGATGAAGAATCGCCAACGACCCACAGGGGAAGACTGGGACACTGAATCCACTGAAAGAAAGACAGCAAGAAGGTGGACTCACCCAGGAAGAATCTATTGAGTAATCAAATAAACCGTATACATTTTTATTCAAGCCATTTACTCATAGGATCTTTATCATCAAACTTCAATGCAGTATTAAAAACAAATTCAACATTGCTAGATGCTAGATGTCCCTTTGCAACCATGTAACTATAGCTACCAGTGCATGCATAAGAGATGTACTCATTCACATATATATAACAAGATGCCTTAAAAAGATGAGGGGCTAGCCCATAGCAGGGCATACTTACACATGCACACCTACAGGCAATTTAGTAACTTAAAACATCCATCTAACTTGAAATAGAGATGAAAATACCTACTGCTTGTGGATGCAGGGGTGGTCACATGCAGCTGCTCCATGGACCCAGTCTAAGAAAAATTGCCATAAAGATGTCAGTACATACATGCTGACATGATCACATATATCAAATCCACGGAGCACATCTGGACTAAAGATCAATTCTTCTAGGCATGCTAATTGATTATGATATTCCATTATAAATGGCCTGGGAATAGATATTCCAAATTCGCAGTTTGGTGCAAAATTCCGTTTTGGGTTTTGGTGCAATTTCAATACAGAAATGAAAACTTTCAAAACTTTTAAAACTTGTTTGGAAATTATTTATTTATAAGCCCAACACAAACACAATTAGGAAAAATTATAAACTAAAGGCAATGTGTCTGTCAACATGGCTGCATAACAAAACTAAAGCCTGCTCAAGAAGTTGCTAAATGTTACTAGATGACGGCATGCGCTAATTACCATATTGGTAACATCTTGGACTGGTTGGCTGTTTCATCAGCAGGACATTGTGATGCATCTTGTGATGCATCTACTGTAGTTTACTAAGTGAGCCACTGCATGTAGGGATGCCTGCAATCTGCCTCCCTAGGTTTTACTGCTGACCACCCCAGTTGGGGTCCAGAAAGTAATATATAACTTCTACTTTTACTTATTAGATTTAAGGTATTGTGGGCTAAATGTAAGAGAACAAAGATGAAGGCTATTTAAACTGGGTACCTTAAATCCAACAAGTTATCTGGCTAGGCAAGAAATCCTGCTTTTTGAAATGGGTCCTTGGTATTGCTAAATGGCTTTCCAACTTGATGTACTGGAACATGGGGTGTAATGTTTTTCCCAGCTCTGACTTCTAACCTGTGTTCCATTTGAACTCGGAAGTTGGAAATTCAGGAATACCTCCCTTGTTTTCTTGCTTGAATATGTATTTAGGGATATGTGAATCGATACTGAAATAGTGATTCATTCAACCTGAATGTTTTCATTTGAGAATACATTCTAAATGTTAAAATACTGATTTAATTATGATTTAGAAACATGTCACGGGCCATCTAAAACAGTGGTTCACAAACTTTTTATACTGCATACCACCTCAGAAAGTGAAAAAAGAAAGTACTACACTTGCAATGAAGTTGTTTTGGGGAGAGACGGTAAGCTGTGTACCACAATTATAACCGTCATTTAACATGCCTTCACATACCATATAGGGAGTTAACAAGATAACAGTTATATATTGACACAGGACAGCATAGCTAAAATAGTTTTGAAATTTAAGTCTGTTAAGACGATAATTTGAAATGGTTTTGACTGATCTTTTTCATAGAGACATTGTATGAGTGCTCAACTGGAACCATAAATTTTGAGACTCAAAACTGAAAACTGAAGCAACGCCACTTATTGGGAGGTACTGTAAGGATGAAAGACTGCTTCACAAAAACATTATGCAAATGAAGATCTACACCTGGTTTTATCTTCAGACAAATTACCCCAAATATGAAGCAACAGCACTGTATGGCAGCAAAGGAAGGAAACAGAAGCTATAAAGGATACTTGGTCACGTGAACACAGTAACACTAAGGGCGTTTTTCCACTGTACAGTACTTTTGGTACGATAATTTCAGTATTTTCACTTTTCCATTGACTTTTCCATTGTATTTTCACTTTTCCATTCCATTTCCATGGTCGAGTTCCAGTACCAAAAAATCAAGTACCGAAAGTGCCAAACCAGTTGGGGCACTTCTTTGGTACTTCGGTACCACTCAAACAATTATTTTAATCAAATACTCTATATTCACTAATCTCATTAGCAGGAAAGTAATTTATTCCAAACAGATTCACACTTTACAAATGCTCTCCCCTGTAACACAAAACTGTTCTGTCAAAACCATAACATTAATTTTTCTTCAAAATTTTTCTTGCCAGACAGAACTAGTCACATGACATGCACCAATTACTACTCCTCCTGCCTTCACAGTTTCCAACAAAATGAAAATGAAGTGCAGAAACTTTCTAAATGTCCTTCGTATATAAATTTGTCACCCATTTTTGCTTCTACAGATCGGTAATCCAAGCTGTCAATGTTGCATTGGCTTAATGCCCCTTTTCGAACACCTTAGGTCCTGTCTCCGAAACAGGGGGTTCAGCTGTCCCATCATGGTCATGCAGTCCCCACATGTTGCTGCTCTTAGGTCAGAGATTAAGGAAGCTTTGTAATGCCGCTGTGACGTCAGTAATGCCATCTCACTCTGTATGACCCCGGATCAGTATGTTTAGTAACCACACCTTGAATCCACTTTGCAAAAGTCCATGTGGTGATCTGCAGATACACTGGTTTGTCCACTCTGAATGATCTGTCCACAGCATAATGATCATGAAGATCCTTCTGTCAATACTGCTTCCTGCGGACCGCCTCAGTTGCACTGGGTCTGAGAAAGTCAAGTCTAGTGCAGGTGTGTCTCTGTAAGTAGAGTTTGGCAGGTACTCGGCCTGTTGTGCAATTAGATTTGGTTTGATAGTGCAAAAAAGAAAACAGTGAAATCTTCTTGGTAGTGAACTTTTTATGAACTTCTTTAATGATAAAATTACAAACATTAGGCTTCAAGCATGTCCAAATGGCTCACAATTAGCTCTGATGCAAACAGAACATGAGCACACCCTTAATGCTTTTGAATTAATTAATGAACAGCAAATGATAAATATAATAACTAAAACCAAATGGACCACGTGCCCACTGGACCCAATTCCCACCAAGCTTCTTAAAGAATCCCTGGGAGCTGTGGCAAGACCTATAACTGCCATAATGAATGTGTCCCTGTCATCAGGTGATGTGCCTGACCAATTTAAAGTAGCGGTAATCAGACCATTACTGAGGAAACCAGGCTCTGAACAACAGGAGCTCAGCGATTACAGGCCTGTCTCCAATGTACCATTTTTGCTAAAAGTTCTAGAGAAGATAGTCGCTGCCCAACTTAAGTCAAACTTGGAGATGCATAACATACTGGATAGATTCCATTCAGGCTTCCACCCAGGACACAGTACTGAAACTGCCTTAACTAAAGTTATAAATGACATATCAATGGCGACTGATGCTGACAATGTGACTGTGCTAATGCTCTTGGACCTTACTGCTGCCTTTGATACGGTTGACCATTTTACCCCCTTACACAGACTTAAATTTGATGTTGGGTTGTGTGGAATGGTGTTGAAGTGGTTCAAATCATATATGACTAATGGTTATCAATGTTTAAGTGTAGAATGATTGTACTCCACTGTCTGTCACCAGTTAAATATGGAGTACCACAGAGATCAGTTCTTGACCCTTTACCATTTTCTTACATTATGCTGTTAGGTAACAATGAGAAAACAATGTTAATTATCACTCCTATGCTGATGACACCCAAATATATACTGTGTTTTCCTGAAAATAAGACAGTGTCTTATATTAAGTTTCGCTCCATCCATTTCAGAGGATGTCCTATTTTCCCCGTGTACAACAAACTACAGTACATTTACCAGTGATGTGAACATCTGCATGAGGGACAATAACCTAGAGACAGTTAAGATTAGTGCTGCTTTTAATGCTGGGAAAATTACATTTGTGTATGTGCCGCAGTAGTGTGAACATCAATGAATAACTGATAAATACATACAATAGAAGTGTTACAGTATTCCCAAGGCCATCTCTGCTGTCCTGTAAAATCCTTGAAAATTAAGAGGTCTTGCACCCAGCCGGCAGTGAACTAACTGTTCATGCGCTTCAAGAGATTTGTAGTTTTTAAGCTTCAAAAGTATACGCAAAACTTGGTAGTTGACAATGTCCCCATAAGAGAGCTGAGGTACCACGTCGGGTCCTTTGTCCATTTGTTCTCTGCCATCTCGTAAGGGTCGACGATGTTGATCGCCAGTAACTAATGCAAATATATTCGCTTGGCAGCGCACTTCAGTTTCGCACTGTTCTTCACTTTCTCCATCTTCGTGTTTCTTCCAGTGTGAAGATCTGGGGTGTGTTTCCTAAAAGCATAGTTGCTAACTACGATAGCGGCTTAAGACCATGTAACTGGGTCGACCTATGTTAGTTGCTAACGGGAGCTTCTGAGAAATGCACCCTGGTTATTTGCGTTCCTCTGAATATGGTGCTGATATACCGTGATAGTGATGTAATGTTGACAATGCGATAGTGACGTAACTCCACGGGCCCAATCCATGGGATAGCAACTAGGGCTTATTTTCCATATTTTATGTTCCAGTTACACCTAATGACACTTCATCTATTATCACATTAACTAACTACTTCAATGAAGTAAAGATTAGGATGACTGAAAACCCATCACTAAATGCTCAGAAAACTGAGATTCTCCTGTTTGGAGGCAAGCCCGCAGATGGGAACCTGTGCACTCCACTCTAGAGGGCTGGACTTTTCCCTCAGCAGCTCGGCCCTTAATCTAGGTGTCACATTGAATACAAGCCTCTCTTTTAAACTGCATGTGGATGCAATCTCAAAGGTGCCAAATTGTGACGATTCTTTAATATTCAAGACACTGAGAAATTGATACATGCTTTTGTAGCATGTATTTTTGTGTTTCTTTTTACAGTAGGCTAGACTACTGTAATGCTCTGTTACCTGGGAGCACACAATGCACAATAAATACCTTGCAGCATATTCAAAATGCTGCAGCTTGACTTGTGACCAGGAGCAGGAAGTTTGATCAAATAACCCCTGCTCTTACTGTAGGTCCTTGGACTGGCTTCCTGTAAGGTTCAGGACTGACTTCAAAGTTCTCCTACTTGCATACAGTATAAGCCACTTAAAGGTCTAGCACCTGCCTACCAGACAGAATTACAGAATTACTAACCTAACCTAACAGAACCTAACAGAATTATTTCAAGTTTACAAGCTGCATCGTGTACTTAGGTCACAGAATGCAGGTCTCTTTGTTGTGCCACATATAAATAAAGTGACAGTTGGCGGTAGAGCATTCTGTTACAGGGCCCCCATATTGTGGAATAGTTTGCCAGCCTCTGTTTGGGATGCCGAATTGGTCTCAGTCTTTAAATCTTGAATGAAGACCTATTACTTCAGTTTAGCTTACCCGCAACCTAACGCATAACACAATGTAACTATGGCTGCTGGTGCCACTGTACATGCCATTACCTACTACACCTGTCCATTATTGTGTCAATGCATGTTCTGAAATTTACAAATTAACAGTATAAAGGATTTACAATAAACAATAATATAATATGCTAAAGGGGCGGCACGGTGGCGCAGTGGGTAGCACTTCCGCCTCACACCTCTGGGACCAGGGTTCGAATCCGGCCCAGT
>JAODKL010000038.1:3086724-3101082 GCA_026780765.1 Petrocephalus schoutedeni
GAAGACCTATCGTTTTATCGAGTCATGTGACCACGGTAGTATCGAAAAAATTTGCTATTGCGGTACGACGGTATTTATAATACCGTTTCATCCCTATTAGCGAGTGTACTTGCTCCCACAATGCAACACGAAATTCAAATTAAAGGGTAAAACACCTGCAAAAATGTATACAAAGAATTCCTTCATATTAACACAGTACACTGAACTATTTTTACTGACTTTTCTTACAATGTAGCTTACAGGTAACATTAAGGATGGGTATTAAAACCATCATTGACAGAAATTTCGTGCATTTATTTAAGTGTATATAGTTTGTTTATATGTAGGGTGACAAGATATCCTATGTCATTCCGGACACTTTGAGCTAGGACAGGATTTGTAAACTACCATTTCAATTAAAAGGACCTGGACTTCACATAAGTGCTACATTCTTACTGTGTGCTGATTGGTCAATCTCCTATAATCATACATGTCACTAATGTTAATGTGAAACAGCTGGATGAGTCTTTCAGTCATCAAAACAAACCAGTCAAAGCACAAGAAGAAATTAACTATTAGCCAAGCAAAGGAGTCTTTCAGGTTTAAAGTAGTTTGTAAAACCTGAAGTAGCTCAAAGTGTCCGGGATGACATGGATTATCTGGTCACCCTACTTATATTTGTTTACACTTATGTTCAATAAATGTTGCTAAGTTGAGAAATGCTGTGTATCCTATATTATTTGTGTGACATTTTAACATGCAAATAGAGGGGAAAATGTCGGGGAGCATATATCGGCCATCAGCTGACCCTCACTTCCATATACCAGCATTGGCTATAGAAAAATCCATATCGGTCAAATTTGATAATGGACTGTTACAGAATTGGTGGCATTTAAAGTTAAATTTGTTTAATTAAAGTTAACTCTAAAGTTACTCTAAGGCATCTCATAAATCCATGGGGCGACCAACAGTCCCTTCACTTTAGAGTTACTAGGTTACCGGGTGAAGCTGTTCACTGCATGAACATTCTAGCCCAGGCTAACTAGTGATACCGTAATAAGGGTTTTCCATTGATATTGTGGAGCTAAATCTTCCAGTAACTGAGTAAATTGGGACTTCTAAAATAGACTTTGATAGAGGAACAACTACTCGAGTACAATATGTCATAATTAATTCATAATCAATTAATAATTAATTTCCCCAAGTATTGGTGGAGAGACATTTAGTTGAGCTGATATTTCCTACACAATGCTAATTCCACGGTCAACTGTTAGTGGTATTATAACAAAATTGAAGCAACGGAGAACAACAGCAACTCAGTTACAAAGTTGTAGGCCACGTAATATAACAGAGCATGGACAGCGGCAACTTTCTGCAGAGTCAATAGCTACAGACCTCCAAACTATGTGTCACCTTCAGATGAGCTCATGAACAGTGTGTAGAGAGCTTCATGGAATGGCCAAGCAGCTGCATCCAAGCCTTATATCAGTGCAATGCAAAGCATCTGATGCAATGGTGTAAAGCAGTGTCTCTCAATCCTACTCCTGGAGTCCCATCTGCCAGAAAGTTTTCAGTGAAACCCGCAATGCTTACTACCTACCACCTTCATTATTTGGCCATTAAGAAACACCTGATGCTAATTAAGGTGAGGCTGGAGTGAAAAGTTTCGGGCAGGTGGGGTGGTTTAATTATCACACACACTCTTACAAACAGGAGTGCCACAGATTAGAGAGGAAATGGAAGTCTACAGGTTTAGAAGTATTTAAGTTGGCATGGGCCAACAGCCTGCAACTATATAAGCAAGCCCTACATAAGGCACGTTCAGCCTATTGCTCTAACCTTATTGATCATAATAGACACAATCCACGCTACCTTTTTAAGACTATAGGTCTAGCACCTGCCTACCAAACAGAATTACTTGTAATTTACAACTGATGCCAACAGTGTAACTATGCTTATGTTCTTGGACCTCAGTGCAGCCTTTGATACGGTTGACCATCTTAGCCTATTACACAGGCTTAAATTTGATGTTGGGTTATGTGGAATGGTGTTGAAGTGGTTTAAATCGTATTTCACTAATCGTTGTCAATATGTTGAAGTGTCGAATAATTGTACTCCATCACCTATTTCACCAGTTAAATATGGAGTACCACAGGGATCAGTTCTTGGTCCTTTACTTTTTTCTCTCCACATACTGCCATTAGGAAACATAATGGGAAAATATAATAATGTTAAATGATCACTCCTATGCCGACGACACCCAAATATACATTTCAGTTACACCTAATGACACCTCATCTATTGTCACATTAAAAAATTGTTTCAACGAAGTAAAGATCTGGATGACTGAAAGCTTTCTATCAGTAAATGCTCAGAAAACCAAGGTGTTGTTGTTTGGAGGCAAGTCCACAGACAGGAACGCTATAATCTCTGCAATTCACTCCAAAGGGCTGAAGTTTTCCCTCAGCAGCTCAGTCCATAACCTAGGTGTCACATTAGATACAAGCCTCTCATTTTAATTGCATGTTCAATGGTGTGCTTCCTACAGCTATGCAACATCGCCAGACAATTTTTTACTATTCAAGACACTGAGAAATTTATACACGCCTTTGCATATAGTAGGCTATACTACGATAATGCTCTGTTATCTGGGAACACACACCGCAAAATAAACGCCCTGCGGTGTTTTCAAAATGCAGCATCTCGAAATGTCACCAGGAGCAGGAAGTTTGAACATATAACCCCTGTTCTTAGTTCCCTGCACTGGCTTCCCATTAGGTTCAGAACTGACTTCAAAGAAAAGCCCCGGATACTCTGGGAGGGGCCCAGTGTGTTTTCGGACGCCTCTGATTATGCCTCTTCATTGTACTGTAAGCCGGCATTTAACTGCAAATATTTATACATACAAAAAATATAAATAATATACATGACAATGACAAACATGGAAAACATACAGAAGGAAGTACAAGTAACCACGTAGTCGGTGGGGAAAGATTCTGCAAATTCTCATGTAAGTAGAATGTTAAATGAATAAGTATACTTTCAGACCTACATATCCCCACAATGACTCACAACATGCAGGTAAATACATGTTTATTAGCGTTCATACTTCCAAGCAATCCATCCAGTACTTGAGGATGAGTATGGATTAGATGGGCAGAGCAAGTGGCAGGACTGTTTTACTATGGTTTAACTAAAACTTGTGAACTACAAATTATTAAATTACCAACAAAAAATTCTACTTGCAAGAACGGTGAATTTCAATGCTTTCAAAAGGCTAGATGAAAAGATGGCTGTAAGAAATAAGAAGGCATTGTGTCAAAAGTAGGACTTTTAAACGATTTTGTTTTACTCACAGACCTTTAAACACATATTAATCACCATGTTTTCCCGAAAATAAAACCGACCCCTAAAATAAGCCCTAACATGATTTTTTTTCAGGATGCTTGTAATATAAGCCGTACTCCAAAAGTAAGCCCTGGTTACTATCCTGCTACGATCCGTGGAGTTACGTCACTATCGCATTGAATAACGGGATATCGGCACCACATTCATAGGAACGCAAATAACCAGGGTGCGTTTCCCAGAAGCTCCTGTTAGCAACTAACATAGTTCGACTCATTCAGTTACATGGTCCTAACCATGTAAGACAACATCGTAGTTAGCAACTATGCTTTTGGGAAACGCGCCCCCGATTTGCACACTGGAAGGAACGCGAAGATGGAGAAAGCGAAGAACAGCGAGAGGACACCATACAGTAAGAAATTGAAGTGCGCTGTCAAGCAAATGTATTTGCAGAAGTTATCGGCGATCAATAACGTAGACCCTTACGAGATGACAGGGAACAAATCGACAAAGGATCCCGACACGCTGCCTCAGCTCTTTTCATTTTCAAGGATTTTACAGGACAGCAGAGATGGCCTGGGGAATACAGCATGAAGAGGCAAGAGCAACACACAGTATTTAGAGCACTTTTATTGTATGTATTTATCAGTTATTCATTGATGTTCACACTGCTGTGGCAAGTACACAAATGCCATTTTCCCAGCATTAAAAGCAACACTAATCTTAACTGTCTCAAGCTCATTGTCCCTCATGCAGATGTTCACAATGTACTGTAGTTTGTTGTACATATGAAAATAAGACATCCCCTGAAAATAAGCCCAAACAGCAGCAAACAGCAGTCTTTTGCAGCAAAAAGTAATATAAGACCCTGTCTTATTTTCGGGAAAACACAGTAGTTATGTAAATGTAAAACCTATTTGGCAAATGGCCCTAAAATTAGAAGTCTGAGAAGCATTGACAGTGGGTAATACTCACTAACTGATTACTGTAACATTATTTTCTCAAAAAAAAATAAAAATCAGCCTGAAGACTCATGATACAATTTAATTGGCTAAATGGTTGTTTTTGCCTCTAGGGTAGTTAATTAGTTTTTTTATCCATCCATTTTTCATACCCACATGACTTATGCAGGGTCACAGGGGTCCAGAGCCTATACCAGAAGCAGGGAAAACCCAAGGATGGGGCAAACACCCATTGCAGGTCACTCTCATCATTCATACATGTACAGCTTCGGACAATTTGGTGACTCCAATTCACCTTAGCATGTTTTTGGGCTGAGGGGGACAACCAGAGAACCCAGAGGAAGTCCCACGATGACACAGGGAAAACATGCTAACACAAATGTTAAGCAGGGGCAGTGCCTAAAACCTTTTATTTATGAAATAAAAGCAGTAGTGCCATTAGTGGAAAAATAAAATCACTTCAAAGAAAAGGTGAATAGGCTATAATACCAGGCCTGCTCTCTTTGGATATTAAAATAAAAATATTAAAATAAACGTGTAATATTTTTATTTGCTCGCTGTTCACTGTTTGTTCACTGTTAAATGCTTCACCTGAAATTCTCAAATATGTTCAATGCAGAAGACCAATAATGGTATCAGGGATCCATCTTCGCGTTCCTTCCAGTGTGCAGATCGGGGGCGCGTTTCCCAAAAGCATAGATGCTAACTACAATACCATCTTACATGGTTAGGACCGTGTAGCCGAATGGAACCGAACTATGTTATTTGTGGTCCTCTAAATACAGTGCCGCTATCCCATGATTCAATGCGATAGTGACGTAACTCCGTGGGCCCGATAGATCAATTCTGATTGGACACCGCCCGCCTTTTCCAAAATTGTCATTACCTTTTAGTCTGAAAATAAAGGTCGTTGACGATAATTATGCCAAAAAATTTTCAACAAAATTAACACTGATACAAGTAAAGGAAGAAACCGTACCATGTCACACTGAAATGTAATGATCACCTTTGCTGTGCTGCATCGGCTCATTTTCATTTTCGAAAAGTACATGCTGAAATCGTGCCACCATTAATGAGTGTAAAAAAGTTACCTCGCGCAACCAAACTAGTTCGCCCACATAATCCATAAGTATGACTCTATCGGCATAAGCCAAAACAGTTTTTATGGGAGTAAGCATCATAAACTCGAAACGTCGTATCTCGAGAACCTCGTAACCCGAGGACTCCCTGTACTAAGTGAGGGCAGATTGTAGGCCAGAGAGTCATGACGCCTTGCTAGTGATTGGAAAATTGCTGATTCAAACCCCAGGTCTGGCAGAGTGATTTCACCACTGGGCCCAAATGCTCTAGAAACTACCTGACTCTGCTTTTCAACTGTATGTCACTTCAGATAAAAGCAACGGCTAAATAAAAAAATGTAAAAAAAAAACAGGGCCGTGAAGTGCAATCAGTAACAGGCCCATCCAGTTTTAACTTGGTATAAAACAAAGAGGCAACAAATAAAAGCATTTTATTTAATGATCCCAAAGGGGAAAAAGACACACACTAAAATGTCATAACTAGAAAGAATAGTACAGCATCCCAATACAGAATATTAGGGTTGTCCTCATGATTTTCATGATGTTTCTGCAAGTGCCGAAACATTTCAGGTACCTATTGGACTGCTTTGAGTTTCTAATTTAAAGAATTTCCACACAGTTGACAGTCAGAGGCTTGACTACAAAATGTGTCAGATCCTTATAATCTCTGCAGATGACATAAATTGAGCAGTTGTGGTAAGCTGGGTTTGTGAAGCAGCAAATAGGCCTAGTTAAAGTCTACCCAGGTAGCTGTAAGAAGAAGACTGTACTTCCTGCTAATTATATTCTGAGTGATGCTCTAGATGTAATGAGACACATTTATGCTCAATTTAGTACTGAGTTATATTGTAATTTAAAAATATCAAATAAGCAATAATATCGGGTCATCCAACACCCCACTCAATACATGCACACATGCAGCACTAAGCAGTGCACTTATTTTTTTTTTTTAACTGAAAGAAACGTGAAAGCAGGAAAAGATAATATCTGCTAGACAGCAGCCTTTAAAACTTAATGGTGGTGCAGATTAGTGGTGTTGATTTTTTATTAAATTTTTTTTACTCCCTGTGGAAAACGATCAGCCATTGGGCTGATTTAATTAAAATTTGAAATCATCATGGGCCTCTAAAGCAATGGTTCACAAACTTTTTATACCGCGTACCACCTCAGAACGTATTGCAGATGCTGCTGTATCGATACAGCCAGTTTAAGAACTTTTATTTGGCAGGCAATCCAATGGTGTAATGACAGTTTTGAAAAAGAAACATCGCTCATGGTGCAGTGTGCAATACAATCGTAGGGTGCCAGCCAGGGGTGTTTCATATTAACATTGGGGGGGTGGGTATATCGAGGTCAGGGGTGCAATGTCATGTCGCCATATAAGGTGATTCTGTAGTCGCACCATATACGAATCATTTCTTTTTTAGTGGTATTATAGCTACAATATATAAAGTGAAATGTATCTTTCCATTTCGCTGTAATTCATCTTGTGTGTTAAGTCATGTTGAATTCGTGGGAATTATTAATTAAAATTATGCACAAGTTGCAAGATTCCACTACGAATGCCAGGCCTTTCACTGTGGAAAAAAGACCTCAGCTCAGGGTTCACTATGATGCCCCCGTCACTCTCCTGCACCCTGTCTCTCTCACAAATACATCATAACTATCCAGAATGAAACGCAACACATAAAACTGCAACTAGAAGAGCTTCTCCTAGAGATCCATAGAAGTAAATATAGGAAATTTACTGAATCTTTTCTTAGCAATAAATGAGACTTTCTGCCAGCACTGTTTATGAACGAAATGATTCTGAGCTTCTGGTAACTGAGTAACTTACTTTATGGTGTTTTCCAAATAAATGCCAATTCTGGCTCATATTTTGACGGGCTTCTTACTCATTCTTATGCCCTGACAGGAAAGACAGTGGGGTGAGAATTGTGACTGACATGAGTGCTATTCACTGAAGCATTATCAGCCTAACTAACCAAGCTAGTTGCAGTTTGCACAAATTAGATAATCTTTATGAAACTTAAATCGAAGAGAATTAAATACCACCATTTCACATAGCCTTTTATTGATTAATTGTTGGTTATGATACGAGGTAAGTTTACATACAAACCCTCTACAAACCCAAACTGTGCTTCTGCACTTAACGCTCTCTATGTGCTTTCTCTTTACTTATGGCTCTGGAAGTGGTCTTCTACATTGTGTAATGAGATATAGTAATCGTATAGTAAGCGTTTGTAAGCCAAGCATTACATGTGATATTACTGAGGGGGATGATCCCTCCACCATCAAAAGCTACTTCCACCGGCACCTAAACTAAAGCCAAAAATATGGCAGAATTCTGGATTTTTGAAAACACCAGTCGACATTTGGCAGTTCAGCCGTTTATGATACTTGTGTTATTTAAGCAGTATTCAAAACGTATCACAATATGTATTGTATCGTGATGTTGTTGGCAATACCCAGCCCTAGCCACATCATAAATCTTTCCGCCATTACACATAATCTATTTCCACACAATCAAAGTTGAACATTTCTTTCTCACCAATCATGCCCCACACTATTTAGTCAACCCATCTACCGACTGTGTGTTGTTTACTGTGTAACACACATACAATAGTTTAGGAATCCAATGGAAAATAAGGTTTATTTGTTTTTTTCCACCAACTTGAAGTGAGATATACAGACTGCACTGATATTGCTTTGTTTCACATTGTCACGTAATAGGTGCTTACCAGTTTGTTCTATCTTTATTTGTTCCGTCTTTACAGTAGTACCCCAGCATACATCAAATGTGACTTTACGTCGCTTGTCTAAAGTAATTAATTTCACACAAATGTATGTATAAGATGTTTTGTCATGTAGCTTAGAGTTGCTCAATTATGGCAAAAAGCATGATCACGATTATATACCATGATTATTTACCACAATTACACTGTAGAAACATTGTATTTATTGAATCTTAATAATGAAACTTATACACTTACATTGAAATTGAATTGAAACCATAATAAAATTTTAATAAGACAACATACGTTGAACTTGAATAAATAAATTAATTATACTGCTGCGATGGGCTGGCCCCCCATTCTGGGTTGTTCCCTGCCTCGTGCCAATAGCTTCCGAGATAGGCTCCAGACCCCCCGCGACCCTGATAGGAAAAAGCGGGTTGGAAAATGGATGGATGGATGGATAAATTATACTGAGATGCCATTTCCAATTCATATTGAATTCTCTGTCGATGTAGTGAATTGCTAAGCTAATATATGATTCCATTTTTCTGATTGACAGCAGGTCCGTGAAGGACTCACATTTCTGAGTTTTTTGTTCACGTATTGTTTGGTCAAAGACCACTTTATAATCAAGCTTTAAGTGGTCAAATACATTAGTGGTGTTGCCTTGCCTCGTGCTTTGAAACATATTCTGCAAATTATTTGCTGCTGTTCTTGGTCCAGTTCATTGAAACCAAAATGATTCCAAATAACTGATGTGCGTTTACCAATGGTACCCACCATTTTTTCTCGATTATCATTCATTCATAATCATTTGATTAACTGCACAGCCCTAATGTACCCATCCATTTTCTAATCCGCTTATCCGAACAGGGTCGCGGGGGGTCCGGAGCCTGTCCCAGAAGCTACTGGCACAAGGCAGGGAACAACCCAGGATGGGGGGCCAGCCCATCGCTGGGCACACTGACACAGGCACACCTACGGGCAATCTAGCAACGCCAATCAGCCTCAGCATGTCTTTGGACTGTGGAGGGAAACTGGAGTACCTAGAGGAAACCCCACAATGGCACAGGGAGAACATAGACACATGGAACTGGGCAGGAGTCGAACCCCGGTCGCAGAGGTGCGAGGCCACAGTACTAAGCACCGCACTACCAACCATCATGCCGCCCCTGCACAGCCCTAATGTAGCTTTGGCAAAAATAATTACGACTTTTTCTACAAATTCTTCATACTCAACCAATTTCACTTTTGCTTGTAAGAATTAGATGATCTTAAGTATATAATGAACAAAATTTACTTAAATGAACATGGTCCATTTAAATTGAGATACAAGATAGCAGACAACTGCAGGGACTTGACAAAAAATGTAAATTATGTAATTTATTTTGATGAAACAGTATGAAATATTTAATGTAGTCACTTTTATTACAGTAAATTCTATTTTGTTTTTCTGAATACTAGGAGAACATTAACATTTAAGATTGCAAAGTCAACACTGACTTTTATGATGAATTAAAGGTCCATTCACATCTATTTATTAGTCCTTCTCAGGCATTTTTAATGCATTATTTTCAGGTTACGTTAAAAAAAACGGCTTACGACGGGGCTCTCGGAAACAATTAATGAAATGTAAAGGCAGGGTATGACTGTAATAAGTCGTAAGTAGGGCACTTGCATCCGGACGTTCACTGGGAGTAATATAAATTCAGCATATCCTATATCCATGTTTAATGAATGTGCGGGACTTTAAACTGCAAAAAGTACTGCCACAGCAATGTCTTTTTACCTTGTTTATCCACTACATCTCCTCTTTTAAAAGATGTTGTGGCTGCTGAGCTGTCCCTATCTTTACTGCAACTACGGTGCCTATCGCTTCCGTGATTTACCTACACAGTAGTATGTGGCGTGCTCCACTAACCATCACAATATGGATTCTACTTTGTAACTACCAAACTGCTTACCAAATTGCGGGAGTAAGTAAACGTTGTATAGTACTGAAAAGTCAGCGTCCAGACAAATGTATAGCCATCATCTAAAGCCCTGGTGATTACTGCGCATGCGCCATACTATGACGAGTACATCACGATCTGATACCGTACAGCCCTACTCACGGGTATGCACATGTGCCTGCGGCAGAAAAAGGACGGAACGATCAAATTATATCCAAAGAGTGTTTTGCTGGTGGTCTTGAGGTTCTTTATCATAATTAAATTATGTCCCTTAACGTAGTGTCTGTTTAAAGCTGTTACACACTCAGAAATAGACGATTTGCTCAATAAAAAAGCTTCTGGTTTAGTTCCCATTATTCTCCAATACTCCACAATTATACAAGATAATATAAATTATAATAACATAATATAAAGTCTAACAGATAAATCCTGCTCCTCATTTGTCACAGCACACACGGTAACAGAGGAGACATATGGGATTTTATGAGTTCCTCCAGAGACAGAACACAGAATTCTCACCTGCAGCTCGCACCAAGCCACCTCCACCCAGGTCTCCGTGTCCAGCCCTTTGTATACAGTCTTGAAAGCTCCCCTGCCCAGTTCAATATCAAACTTTAGGAAGCGCCCTCCAGGGGAGGTGGCCACTGCCTTCATCTCTGCCTCCTCTTCTTGTTCTCGGTCTCTTTCCTTGCCCTTCTGGGCAGAGCACACAGAAGGGGCACTCTTGTCAGAATCCACGGCAATGGTGAAGGCAACACTAGAGCCATCATCCCCCACAGTGGTAGAGGCGGTGGAGTCAGGCACTTGCTGTGGGAAACTGTCAGTAAATACAGAATCAGAAGTTTTGGAGTCCAGGTGCGGGGCACTTTGTGTCACTCCCAGGGCCACTTCCACTTCATCCTCCTCCTCACAGATCTCCACACTCTTACGGAAGAAGCGTTTCCTCTCCGTCTTCAGTTTGCCACCTAGGGCTGCTGGTGATGAAGGGGTAGAGGCCGACAGAGGCCGAGGTGGACGCCACTCCTCTTCGCCCCTACCACCGCCAGCTCCCCCACTTCTTTCCTTTGTTTGGGAGGAGGGAAAATTGGAGGGGGTGCTGTGATTCCGCTCCCTTTCCTTGCCAGCCCTGTCCTCAGGTCCTGGCTTACATGCTTGGCCCTGCCCTCCATCAGGTTTGTCAGAGGAGTCCTCTGTGGATGTGGGTTCTCCAGGATCTGTTGCCATCGGGGACAGCTTCTACCTCTCCTCCCTGTCCTCCTTTCCTCTTGTGCTTTGTCTCCGTTTCCGTTTCTCAATTTGTTCCCAGGGCGCCTTTTATGTCAGTTTTCCAATCAAACTTCCCCTTTAGTTATTCAGCAGCTTTCCTTAAAGAGCTGGAGAGCCGCCCTATCTGCTCACACCTGCTATTTCACCGTGGTAACAGGTCGAAGCACTACAGCAACGACTGCTCTCTGTCTTTTCTATTTATCTATACTTTTTCTCCTATCCATTGCCAGAGGACCCATCTTGTTTTCTAATGCAGAGACATAATTTAATTAACAAATTATATCTAAAATGGTACTTTCTACCTTGTTTTTTGTATATACTAAGAGTTGCAAGGTCAGACAGACTTCTCTTCTGAAATTCTTCACAAGGTAGTGGAACTATCCTCTCCTCATGTGAACCCTAAAAAAAAATAAAATAATAATAATATGAATACCCATATGTAATATGTAATGTAGGTTAAATTTCATGCATACAAAACTCAAACTGTTAACCAAGGACAACTTGGTGTAACACGCTGCGCTAAACAAGTTGGAGTTGATTATTTTCAAGAATTAAACCACAAAGTTATACCAAGGCTACCAAACAAAAAACAACAATAGAATAAACTACTCATGGTTAGTTTTTCAGAAGTGTAACGAAAAGAAGTCACACTTCAGTATGATGTTATTAGAAGTCTTCAGTCAACACAAATGCATTGCGGCGTGATGCCTTCTTCGGTGTGCTACTGACCATGTGCAGTTCCCTTTTAAAACGACATCCCTGTGGGACAACCAATGGTAACACGACAAGTGTAATGAACATCACCAGGGCATCACCAGACCATACCCCCAATGAGTGGTATAACAATAGATGGTATAAGTGCTATAAGCAATCACTCTGAAAATTGTGCTATATTATCAGGAGTGAAGTCTGTTTCCTGTACCATATAGTCTTTCAGCAGAAAGTTATTTAAATAACATTTCATAATATTCCAATGTGATCTTAAAAATGTAGTCCCTATAAGGATAAATCGTCTGCTTATTTATGAATAAAAAGTCACAATGCAATAATATAGAAGGTGTTAGGCTGCAGAAACTACCTATGCAGTTACACAAAAATAATCATTTACATGATATTTCTAAACCAATAAAAAATAGTACTTACCAAACCAAGGCATAAGATCACAGCATTGTATTCCCCAGACTACCCCATCACCTGTTCTGCCCATCTAATCAATACTCACCAATCTGTACAACTTCTAGAAGTCAAAAAAGCGCATAGCTGCGCATTTTTTTTCACCTAAGCATATTCTCCCGTCGGCTTAAGTCTGAATGGTTAAATGCGGTTAATCGTTCTCCTTTTCAAACATAAATAAATACACACATGTAAAACAGAGATATTCTAAATATTCTATAACAATGGAGCGCAGGAAAAGGTGATTGTTGTGGGGTGGTGGTAGCCTAACGGTTAGGGACGCAACCATGTAATCGAAAGGTTGCTGGTTTGAGTCCCTGACCTACAATGACAACTGGCAGTACTTTGTGTGATGTCTTAATGTGATCAGGTTCTTCGGATCGAAGCCTGGGGTCATTCACATGTCTCAACGCAATTTAGCTTCGCCTAAGTGACAATTAAATTCTCCCGTGATGAATTTTGCCAAGTTTCCACAATGGGGACTGCTACGGATAAAATTTGCTGAACGGGGAGGCCCATAATGATATAATAACTAGATGTCATGATACCACATTTTATGCGATACGATATTGTAATTCAGATATCTGCCAATACCGATATAAATCCAATAAAGCATCCGTCTCTTTTTTTTAAACAATAAAACAGAAAATAATACATTTGAAAAAAATGCCTGGACATATTTGCATAACTTAACACTCAAATACTAAAAACATGATTCTAAAACTGTGAAACAAGTGCAGTGGAAACTGCTTATAGCGATCAATTACTAATATTGATCAAATACATTATAATGCCAAAAGTACTGGGACGCCTGCCATTACACACACATGGACGTTTAGCAAGGTTGTTGGTTCACATCCCGTAAATGCCAGGAGTGTTTCTACTCTGTTGGGCCCTTGAGCAATTGCTTCATCCTGGGCATGACATTAATCTACATCCAGCCCTGAAAATTGGTCCGCCAACTTCAGGGAAAATTTGGGGGTTGGTGGCAGGACTGGCACTCCAGCCACTGGAAAAACTTCACACTGTTCAGCTCCATCTGAATCATACCTTTCAGAAGGTATAAAACTGGCTTATACATTATGGTTTCTCATAATGAGATATATTGAGATACATCCTGTCACACCTGGATCAGATTACATCTTTTATTCCTCTCCGATATCCGATACTGAATACCAACACTGCAATACCGATACTGAATGTTGGATCGGCACATCCGCAGAATTTTCAGAAAATCATTTCAAGCCCAACAGTATTATAATCTATGACAATGACAATGTTCTAAAGAAGTCTGCAAAAAGATCAACAGAATATGTTTAGGAATATGGGTGTATTCACAAGATGACCGCTGCAACTCCATTTTTGGTCTCAGCTACCCTGTATCTTAAATTTCTGTTTTCCTGCCCTCTGTGGTGCAGCTTAAATTTTGAGTAGATTTGGGGTCTACCGTGGATGTTTATCTTCATCCACATAATGTTTTTGGTTTTTGTGAAGCAATAATAAGATCTATCAGATGCTTTTTGATTTAGCACATGCACAATGCCAAATATCATCTGCTATCACCTTTCCTTTCGGTGCTGCTAAATGGCTTGGTTTTTTTCTGGGGTGATCCATCTCAGTATTAAAACATTTTCAAACTGGCACCCATACAATGCCTCTGCAAAGTTTGAAAAAGAACTCACAAAAAAGTTCTCAATGAGTTCTCGATGGGATCAAGTGTCAAAAGCACCTTTTTTTTCCAATCACTATGCGGTGCTGCTTTAGTTTTGGGGCGTTTTGTCTCAAATAGGGCTGCAACAACTATTCGATAAAAATCAATAAGAATCGAATATTAAAAGTGTTGGAAACGATTTTAATTAACGAT
>JAODKL010000038.1:3125251-3135641 GCA_026780765.1 Petrocephalus schoutedeni
CCGCGAATATAAGACGACCCCGCCTTTTTAAGAGGTATTTTTAGAACAAAAACTGCGTCTTATATTCGGGCCAATACAGTAATAGGCATGCTCTATTGTTCCAGATTTTAATTAAAAACAAATATAAATTACTTCCGTTGTGCTTTGTATGGCTTTTATTTAATGTTGACCCACCTGCCAGTCTCATGATGAACAATTTTCAGTATCGACACACAGTAGTGTGGATGGGCCCTGTACAAGGAAAACACACCAAAATTGTCACCTTTAAAGCTCAGGTCTTGTACATGCTTAGGTCTTGTACATGAGCCAAAATAAGACTTTCCTTACAGTCTACCCAAATTTTACATTTGCTTTATACAGAAAAAAACTGCTACATACCAACAACTGTAATAGTTTGATGTTTGAGAAGCCACACCTTCAAATAAATTTGGGCAACTTGCAGTTATTGCACATAATTTTCATTTATGAGATTAATGAAGTCTAATGACAGAAAAGTTCACGCAGGCATTGCTGAAAACATTTACATTTTGTTCAACTAACAGCAGGGTTTAAAAATGGACAGACCAACAATAATTTAATATAACAGCAAAACAAAGCCTCCTGGCATGCTACTGTAAGTACAGATATTGATTTACTTGAATATTTATAAACTCAACTGAACCAATCCATGTTCTAACTGCTTAGTAAGGGTCACAAGGTTCCTGGAGGGCAGGGCGATATCATGTCGATATTGTATCGCGCATGCACAATAATCACCAGGGCGGGCAAAACATTTGGCCAGACGTCAGCTTTTCGGTACTATACGGGCATTTTTTTATTGCCACAATTTGGTAAGCAGATTAAAATAATAATATTTTATTATTATTATTATTATTATTATTATTATTCATAATAATAATAGAGATAAAATATTAATGAGATGCATTGTGTGACACTCAAAAGTAAGTAATCTGTATAAACTTGCCATACCTTTATGTTTATTAAATTCTGTTATCGGAGCACGCCACATAATACTGATTTGGTATACTATGGCTTGGTATACTTCAGTGCGATATGCACTGAAGTGGTGGTGAAGAAAGGGACAGCTCAGCGGCCACAACATATTTTAGAAGAGGAAATCTTATGGATAAACAAGGTAAAAAGATATCTGTGACGTGGTGGTACTTTTTGCAGTTTAAAATCCGACATGTTTATTAAACAGAAGGATATGCCGAATTTATACTGATTACTAACTTTGGGAGTCATAAAATGGCTCATTAATATTTTGGCCATACTACTAATCTGCTTAACAAATTGTGACTATAAATAAACATACATTTAATACCAAAAAGCTGGTAACCAGCCAAATGTTTCGCCTGTCACCTGAAGCCCTGGTGATTATTGTGCATGCACGATATAATATCGACGTGATATCACCCAACACTACCAGAGCATATAGACGTAGAGCACAAGGCTAGGGTGTATGGCACGGCAGGGCATGACAGGGTACATACACACACAATCATATCCTATGGCCAATTCAGTCTTTGGACTGAGGGAGAAAAGCCAGACAGGAGGAGAAACACATAAGGAACACTAGATTGAAACCTTTTATCTGGTTCCATTATTCACTGCTTTAGTTATTCAATTATGTCCCTAAACAACAGCCTAATATATAATCTCCATAATAATATCAGTTCAGGATTAGGCCTTCAAACTAGATCATAATGTCCAGGAAGGAAAAACGGAAAGGTATAATGTTCTATTTGGAGTCAGAGATACTGTACACCATGAAGAATTGTTTACTAAATAAAGCATCATGTAAAACAATTAGTATTGTTTAGTATAGTATAGTTTAGTATAGTAATAGTTTTTAGTTACTTACAGCTGCCAGGCACCTAGGGGACATCAATTTGTGACAAGGTTCCCATGAATGAATTTCTAAAGTTTAACAAGAAAAGACACAAATATAAAGTATAGTATAAGAATACTGGCAAAGATGCAGCAGCTATATACTGACAGTTTTGTGCTGTCAGGTGTACAAATTGTAAATTCCTCATTTAAAAGACATTAAAAACCTAACTGGCGATATGGTCCATGTCTTAGCTGAATTTCGTATTCGTATTCGAATTTCTGTTTCTGGAGACTAATTACACATTTAACAAAACATAAAACTCTGGCAGCACACAGGCTGTATCTGTAAAACGCAAGCTTTTACTGATAGATAATGATGACACAAAATTGCTATTTATTATAGCTAATATGATTTAGCCTTGGCCAGTACCGATGTGTCCACCCTGGAGATAAAGACAACGCCCATTCGCGACATATTAAACAGATGCGAAAAGCAATCACTCCGGAAGGCGAGTATTATGGATGATATACCTACGTACGTATAACAGGTAGACAGCATAAGCAGCCAAGTCATGTAATCTGCTATTCTAACAATGCTGCTGTAACTACATGTCCGTACTTTCCAGATCCAGTTTATTACTCACCTTTACTTTGCCCCTTGAATCTGCAAAAGAATATAATAAAATAAAACACGTTAACATAGCATGTAATCCAGGAAGTGTATGGCTTACACAGTAGCTACTTCCTGGTCAGATATCACGAAACACGGCGGTCGCAAATACGACTCAGAACGCAAGATATTTCCACAAATATCGCACTATTCTAAAATGAAAACGCTGTATTTCGTGCTCGCTAATATTACATAGCTCTGTTACCGAATAACTAGCCTTCTCTCGGCCAGTTACCGCAACTCCGAACAGGATCCCGGCGAGTCACGTGACCGCAGAGGATTATAACGTGAGGGAAACTCCCCCCCCGAAAACGACGTAGCACCATAATCATCAATTAGTTCTATATAATAAATATAATATATGTGTGCGTGTGTGCGTTATGTTAGAATCTGAGTAATCCAGAGTCTCATCATAGTAAATCCCCGTCTGGCCCTGTCCCGTGTGCCTTCTCCCCCTTTGGCCAGCACTTCCCACTGGCTATCCCATTTGCTGTTTGGCTGACTGAGTAGCCTAATGCTTCAGAGGCTGGCACCCCTCCTTTCATCAGGATCTCACTTAGGCCGCCATCATCTTTGTGTGATTTATTGGTTTTATTTTATCCCTTGATGTCTGAACAGTTAACATGTTATTTTATATGTTGTTTTTGGTTACTCTGACCATGCCTTGCCTATGTTCTGTTTTACATGCATTTGTCTTATGGTTCCTTGTTTTTAATTGTCTATTCACCCCTGTTTTATAGTCTCCCTTTGATCCCCTATTAATTGATCTCACCTGCTCTGTTGGCCCTTGTTAGCCCTTATCCGTGTGCAGGGCCAGATTAAGGTGGCTGCAGCATCAGGCCCATTCCTGAAATGGGCCCAGATTGTGAGTGTCAGATGCACATGCAGCAATGCAGCATCAGGCCCAATTGCATCTTAATCTGGTCCTGTCAGTGTGTATTAAGGACTTGCCTTTGTCCTGCTCCTCACTCCATCATGTGTTTGTACCTATGGTTGTTTCCCAGTCTTTCTTCCAGTATTGCTTTGTTCCCTGGTTATATTTAGTCATATTATTTTATGGTCACTTTTAAATAGATCCTGTTTTATTTTTGACCCCTTCTGGTCCTGGCACACATTTCTTTCAGCTGGAAAACTCCGCTCACCTGTTAGCCGGGCTTGAGACACTTGAGACCAGATTCAATAACACTTTATTACTTATATATTATTATCATTTATATTAGGATGACCAGATAATCCATGCCATCCTGGACACTTTGAGCTAGGACAGGATTTGCAAACTACCATCGCAATCAAAAGGACCTGGATGTTAATGCGAAATGGCTGGATGAGTCTTCAATCAAGCCAACAAACCGGTCGAAGCACAAGAAGAACTGAACTATTTAACCAAACAACGGAGCCTTTCAGGTTTAAAGTAGTTTGTAAAACCTGAAGTAGCTCAGTGTCCAGGATGATATGGATTATCTGGTCACCCTAATTTATATATACTATGCGTATGTACATGTAACAGGATTTCTGCTGCACTCGTCGCAGATATTCTGTAAATATAGTATATTTACAGAATATAGTATAATTTCTGTTCAGTCAATAGTAGTTTAATAACCTGGGATTTTTTAGAATATTTATATAATTACAACATGAAGTTATGACAATTTGATATTCTAGTAACTGGTAAGAAGTTACCAAGTAATATAAAAAGAAATAAATTGATTTTTGTATTTAAATAAATAACTTTTGCATTTAAGATGACGGTTGAATCTAAAGATTAATTGTCAATGGATCGCAGCACTCTTTCGTCATCAGGGAGCGCCAAGTTATACCTCGCAGAGTGACGGCGCATTGCGTGACACACACACCCCGGACGCGACTCCGACCAAGATGGCTGCTGCAGTCAAGGCGTCTTTACTCTCCAAAGGGTTAAAGCCCATTTGGGGAGGGCAATTAAGACATACAATCAAAGTAAGCGGTATTTAAAGGACGACATTTTTACTTGCCGTCTACTTCTTAAATGGTTAATTCGTTTAATGACTTAACGCACCGATACATTGACTTTTAACCCCGTGTTGTTCATAGGTAATGTCAACATCCATGGACGGTCATAGAGAGAAGTCGTCTTACACCGTGAGTTTGCGTATGGGTATTCATTCGTCAATATATCAGTTTTGTGTAAGGTGTCAAAAGTACATCCCCTTATGATCTCGTTTTCTAAAGATAAAAGAATCTATTGTTGAACGAAAGCCTGGAATTATCTAAAGCGTTTATTCTGAGGTATATTAGCGAAACGCGTTGACGCTAACCAATGCGTTACCATGGCACATGAAAGGACAGACGCAAATCTGATGAACCTCTTTACACAAAAATGCTTGACGCTGCATCGTCAGATCACTTACTAACTTTATTCTTGGGCCGCATTCAATACTGAAAAACGGTGCGGGCATCCATCGCCCAGAAATTCTGAGAGATTCCCGTAAACTGTCAGCAGCACTCTGGCACCCGCGAATGATGCGCGCCGTCCCGGAAAGCCGTCCTTCAGCTATTCCATGTGATAGCTGAAGGACGGCTTTTCTGGCCTATAAGTCTCGGACAGTGCGACCCGCAGGTGAAATTGACGCCCTAGTGCAGCTGTGTATGCGGGTTTTCACGGCAACGCCATAATTAGATTACTAATTAGATGACTGATTGACTAAAGAGTACACCTTTCACCTGGGTTTGAACAGATGAGCTAAAGGTTATCCCAAAAACCTGCATACAGATCGGCCCTTTGCGGATAGGATTGCCCACCCCTGCCCTAGTAGGTTGACTGGTCCTGATGCTAACTGAGACTGTATATGCTAACAGGTTTTTATTATAATCATTTCTGCAAGTAATCTAACCTAATCTGTATTGTTTTATATCTGATTAGGTAAATTTAATACATAAACACTAATTGAGTGAACCTAATTTATTAACTCATTAATAATCAGTTAAATCTGTGACTTTAATATTTAAATATGTTTAGTTTTTTTGTTGTTTCTTAGATATTTTTATTGTGATATTCTGGTGTGATGCTGTTTTGCTCACTAATGTTTATTCTTTCTTTCTGACTTTTTTCTATCATCAACCAGGGGCGGATCATTGTAAGTATGCTTTTTCTGGCCGCAACATATATTACATGTAAATAAAGGCTTAGTACTAAAAGTAGTACTAGATGATTAAAAAGCATCGATTTAAAATTTGCCTTCTCGATTACTCTTCAATGTGACAGAAGAGAACTGGTGCATAGTGGATGAGGGTTCAAATAATGTATTTCAGAACATAACTTTAATATCACTACAGTAGGACTGCAATGCCACTACATCTTAAAGGACACATTTGGGTTTGACCCCTTAATCACCCATTAATGCGAGGTTAGCCATAGTTATGTGCTATTTAGCCTCCCTGTGAAGCCTAGCCTGTCATCACTTTGACTTTAAATCATTTAAATTAATTTACCTCCTGTGGTTCCTCTATGTCAAAATAATTTCTCCTAAAACAAAGCCCTGTACTTGTGTGATATGGTACATATAAACCATATAATATTAATAATTTTATGTGATCATATTGTGTTTTGAGTAGGGTTGAACGATATTTGAAGTTTTTGCAATATATAAGATGAAAATTAACGACAGCCAACTAGATCTTCCCTACCAACAATGTCTGTTTATGGTATTGCCATTAGCAGTGGTAACAGACACAAAAGCAGTGCAGGTGAATTTTGGGCATACTACTTATCTGCCTATCAAATGGTGGGCAAAAATCATGTCTGCATAGTATATAGTATAGTTATGCTTATATTATATTATACTTTGTTGTTGTCAAAATAAAATTAACTTAGTCAATTTGATTTTCTTGAGAAAAATTAACCATTTAGGTTAATCAACCAATGGTAAGATAGTTGAGAGATAATCCATAGAAAAATAGTAGTTAGTGGCAGCCCTAGTTTGAACTCGGCAGGCTATTACGGTGATGTGATAGTCGCATGTGCATGAAATGCCATGTCGGTATTAACTTTGCAGATATTGTACAAACCTAGTACTGAGGGCAGCACAGTGGTGCAGCGGGTAGCGCTGTCGCTGCATACCGTGTTTGCATGTTCACCCCATGTGGCTTTTTGGCTGATTCTTCGGTTTCCTTCCACTGCCAAGAAACATATAACTTAAATGAATTGTGCCTAAACTGACCATAGGTATGATTATATAGCGAAATATTCACTGGTTCCGGCTTCATGCAAAATACCTTGAATATATTGTATCATTATATTATTACTCAATGAATCCTGTTACATTATTACTCAATGAACCCTCAGATTATTCGGGAGATTCTTCAATTATTGATATCATTGATAGTGACAGCCCTACTTCTAAGCCAAGCACTCTACAAATCAAAAAATATTCTCTTGGTCTCTACTCTCTTGATGTATATGTTTTCAGTTTGGCAGATGCTAATGTAGTAGCAATAATGTCACTTAATTTAAATACACATATACTTCAAATACATCTCAATGCATAAGTATAAATCAGTGTGTCTGTGTGCATTTTTGATATTATGTGAGTGGTGCAGATGGATTTTGGCGGGAGCGCAGAGTGGCATATTTGAAAAGGGGGGAGGGGGAAACTAGAGCATCACCTTTTCTCTTGCTCAGTCTCACTCCAGTTTCGCATACCGGAGCGGCACCAGACCCGATCACACCCTGCGTCTGAGGCACGACTAAACCATGCCAATGATTTCTGCTTGAATTTGGATTTGGCTGCTCAGTAATTTTGATGCCAGGCTACAGTTTAAGCTAACATTAAAATTCAATGCAGATTTTGTTTTTTGTTTTTTTTTTTTTGGAGCAAGCGGCGAGCAATTTTATTGGAGTTGGGTGAAAACTGTCCAGAGCAGGGGGCAGTAATGAGCAGAGCGGTCTGCAGTGGCTGTGTGTGGGGGAGCGGTGGGATCGGTGAACATTCTCATTCTCTGCTCTGCTTGTTTGGTGTATTTTGTGCCATATTTATATCTCTCCAAATCAGCGGGATCAGAACGAAATAGATAAAAGAACATGCAGTTCTGGCTGAATGGGGATTGCTCACTGTCTGTAAAATTCACCTGATGTTTTGAGAAACATTTTTAACAGGATCAGATTGGATTGTGAATGTGTTGTGAAACAAAGTGGTACAAATTGGGTAAAAAAAAAAAAGTACAAATAGGGCTGGTGGTACAGGTCAATTCAGAAGCACACAAGATGTCATTAAACAAGTGCCAGTGAAACATTAAATGGTAGAAAACGACTTGGAAACAGTGATAGAAATATGACAATTCTGGCTCGTCCAGCTATTTTTATACATGAATGGGTGAATGGATATGATTCTTGCAATTTATGCAAAATAATTGTGGTCAGCTCAAATAATCGACGTCAGGCGATTTATGTAATTATTATGACAGGCCTACCTACATTCATTTCCTGCCGTAAGCAAATTTTATTGTCAGCCATTTGGGGAAAAAAATATTGGGGATCCCTGGTTTAGTTGAATCATATGTGCTGTGAATTGGTTAACAAGACGAAGAAGTGTGTTTTTGTTCACAACTGAATAAAAATCTTACATTTTTTCTTTCTTTAAAAAGTTGCCAAAAATAATAGTGATGCGATACAATATATTGTCTAACATTGGAGGCATCATCCTTTAATGGCCTTTTGTCTTTCAGCCTCCACCTGCTAAGTATGGTGGCCGACATACTGTTACCCTGATACCGGGGGACGGTATTGGACCTGAGCTGCTCAATCATGTTAGGGAGGTCTTCAGGTAAGTCAAGTGACTTTGGTCTTGAAACCTGGTACAAGTGAACAACTGTGTCCAGTTTTTAATGTTCAAAAATTGAGGCTTTGAAACCCATGAAGTTTGGGGTTTTCAATGCGCTGGAAAACATTTTATGTTCAGTACAATGGAATAAATTGAATTCTTGTGTAAGTTTACAGCACATAAAAACCCATAGGATTCCTTTATAAGAAGAGTACCTTCCCCATGTTCAGTAAACATTTGGATTGCCTTCTGACCCTATATAAAATGTTTGAGTTGTTAGAGGATGGGTGGGTGGATGAAGGTGGATTATTTTAAATTCTGAAATTTGAAAGTGCAGTAAGAGTAAAATTTATATCTTCCTTTATCAGTTGAGGAGTTGAAACAAAACTGCGGGTACCACTGAGTACACTAGGGCTGTAACGGCACATCAAATTCATGGACTGGCACAATTTCATTGTAGCAGGGAAAACAGATTTTGTTTGGAAATGACTTATAATAATAATTAGGTACAGTTGTAAACCAAATGCAATGCATCTGTTACTGTGTCTGAATAACAACACCTAAGAGACATTAATTTGCACATTATAAAAATAAATATGCATAACAAATTTTAAAAAATCCAAAACTTTACATGATAATGAACTAAATCCTTTGAATATGGTCTCATGTATGTAGCAATAAATACCCCTAGCCATAACTTTTTCCAGCCTAGTATGAATTTCCTGGCAAAAGCGCCTTAGATGGCATGGGGATACTAACTTGCAGGGGCTTTTTCTGCCTTGCTCAATTAGCACATTGCATGGCTTTCCAGCAACATACTGCAGTTTGGAATAACAGAGCCGAAAGCAGGGCTGGGTCTTAACCGCTCTCTCTCCAGCGTTGGTGTAATTTACTGGGAGACTGAAATATTCCCATACTACTGATTTTATAACTGAGTGTAATAAGTATCAACTGCAACCAAATCAGAGCTACAGTTAGTGTATAAATTTAGGCTTGCCTCTGTCAGTAAATGAATTCATTTGTTTCATTGCACATACTGAACTGAAAATCATGTGCCAAACGGTAGACACATTACAGCCCTACTGTATATGAATAGCAAAATAATGGCACAAAACAAGGTATTGATCTAAAAGACTACATAAAACTATACATTTTCAAACCATTTTAACTGAGGTGAAGGGATGAAATTGGAAAAAGGTATTTCACTGGTCCTCAATTTTCAGAAAAAGCAGTGGTCAGGATTTTACAGTTTGCTAAATATATTTCATGTGTATTTGTTTTATTAGTCACTTATGGGTGACTAAATGATTACTTTTATATGAAGCTTCTTTTTTTATATGAAACTTTTTTATGCACAGTGGAGATCAAAGTTTGGTAACCTTCACTGCTCAAAATTTGAAGGAATATTACCTGTGGGTATATCACTGTTCTAGCAGTACCAGTAACCGTTGTAGCAGAAAATAAGATTAAAACAAAAGTTTTAGAGGGTTACAGCTTTCAGTAATTAGTAGGAAGTGTAGGGGTCCTTGCTTTGAATGACTTATGCACATCTGCACCCACAGGACATTCTCACATTTTTCTGGCTTAATCTTAACTGCAGTGTGTTTCTTAGCCATGATTTTGTCACCATGGGTTTTCTAGAGATTCTTGATTGGGTTTATGGGGGAGGAACTAAAATTAAAACCCATTGCCTGAAAGTTCGAAGCAGCACCTCATATTGATAGTTAAAAAGGGTAGATTTGACACTTGGTATCATTAAAAAAAAAAAAAAAAAAAAAACTGAAAAAGGATCTTTTTCAAACTTTGCAGTGGCATTGTATGGGTGCCAAACTGGAACTGATTAAATTCTGCATCAGATCACCCTGACACTAAAGCAACACTGCTTAGTACCAGCAAAGAGAGGGGTGACAGCAGATAACATTTGACCTTGTGAATGTAATGTAAAAAATGTCAAAATCTATTGCATGGATCTTATTACTGCTTCACAAAGACATTTTATACATGAAGATCTACAGTCACCGACCATTTTATTAGGTTCACCTTGCTAGTACCGGGTTGGACCCCCTTTTGCCTTCAGAACTGCCTTAATCCT
>JAODKL010000038.1:3157887-3181431 GCA_026780765.1 Petrocephalus schoutedeni
GAACTGCAGCGGTTCGTCTTGACCATGTCAACATGCCTAAATGCATTGACTTGCCACCATGTGATTGGCTGATCAGTTATTTGCGTCAAAGAGCAGCTGGACAGTTGTGCCCAATAAAGTGGCCAAAAAGATGTTATGTGCACTGTACATGTTGAGTGAACATGTAACAAAACATTTTTTCTTTGTCTATTCAACTTTGAATTCAGCTTCAGCTGTGACAATACTGTTTTGACAATGAGGTCTAATCTGAGATGTCTATATTGATTGCACACCTGACAAAATATTTGTCTGTCAGTTCAACTTTAAACTGTTCGTCTGTTGTCTTAGCACATATGCTGCCCTCCATGTTATTTGACTGTGTCGTTATGTATGTTGCCCTGATGTGTCATCTGACTGTGTATTACGCATAACATCTTGATGTGTCGTTTATTTGTGTTGTTGTTCTTGTAGTCCTGCTGCATCATACTCCTTGTTGTTTGTGGTATTTTGCATATTGTCATGTTGTAACATTCTCAAGTACAGCAATCATTCTCTAATATGCTATCAGTTTTTCATCACGGTTAAGTTTAGCCTCGTATTCAATATTTAGTTTTCTTAGTTTTTTCCTTTATTATCTTTTAAAAGAAGGAAGGTGTACAGTTCTTAATGACAGAAGTTAGATGTACAGTACACAGACAACGATGCACACATTATTTTTGTGGTTCGAGCCTTTTCCCAATATAGGCAAAACCTTGTTAATAGCTAAGAAAATAGTTCATTTTAGCCGTAACGAGATACATGCCAACTGTTACACACCCCTTGGTTTTCCAGATTTCTTTATGGGTGAATTTTAATCAATTGCTGATTGTTCCAAATAATGCGCAATGGGGCAATACATGAATCCGTTAAATGACTTTAAAACTAAACAGTGGACGATGGAGGACAATGCTTACCCCTTGGATTTTCAGGAACTCCTTTAGATCAACATTGATATCCAACCATCTATCGACCCATCCATCCATCCATCCAACTACTGCTTATGTGGGTGTGGGTCGGGGGGGCAGCAGTCTAAACAGAGATGCCCAGACTTCACCAGCTGCCTCCTCCAGCTCCAACGAGGGAATACCAAGGTGTTCCCAGGCCAGCTGAGAGATATAATCTCTCCAGTCTGCCCTGAGTCTGCCCCGGGGCCTCCTCCCGGTTGGTCATGCCCGAAACACTTCCCCAGAGAGCATCCTAGATAAATGCCAAACCACCTCAACTGGCCTCTTTCAGTGCAGAGGAGTAGTGGCTCCACATTGAGCCCCTCCCGAATGTCTAAGCACCTCACTCTATCTCTAAGGCTAAGCCCAGACATGCTACGCGGGAAAATCATTTCTGTTTCTTGTGTCTGCGATCTCATTCTTTCAGTTACTACCCAGTACTCATGACCATAGGTGAGGGTAGGAACATAGATCGACTGGTAAATCGAAAGCCTTCCAGCTCAGCTCCTTCTTTACCACGACAGAATGGTACAGCGTCCACATTACTGCCGACGCTGCACCGATCCGCCTGTCAATCTCCTGCTTCCTTCTTCCCTCAATTGTAAAAGAGACTCATAAGAAACTCCAGTGAGGCAGCAACTCATCCCCCACCAGGAGAGGGCAATCCAATCTACTTACTCTAAGAAAGGCATATCAGTGGGATTCAGGAGAAATATTTTTTCCACCACCTGACTATATTAACATTTGAAAGAACAGATCTCCATCCCTGCTGGAAACGGTATGGGTAAAGCCCTGCTTCCCACTCCCGAGTAACCTGACCAGTTGCCAGAATCTTCTCAAGGCCGACCGAAAGTCCATCGCCTCAACAAACTCCTCCCACACCAAAGTTTTTGCTTCAGCAACCACTAAAACAGCTTTCTACTCTGCTGGTACCCGTCACCTGCTTCAGGAGTCCCACAGGCAAGCCAATATCCCCTGACTTCCTTGGGATGCAAGAAAAGTTCTGTCGGAGATGCAAGCTAAAGATCTCCCAGACAAGGGCCTCCGCCAGACACTCCTAGCAAACCCTCACTATGCGTTTTGGTCTAGCAGGTCTATCCGGCATCTTCTAACTCACCAGGTGGTGATCAGTTGACACATCAGCTCCTCTTTTCACCCGAGTATCCTACACACACGAGGTACATCTATTGCACTCGAGCAGTTGCGGTTACAGTTACAATGTAAATGATAAACATACTTGTGTTCCTTTGCCAGCGTCTTGCAAGCCCCACTTTGGCAACCCCTGTACTAATGTTAATATTTGCGTGTTACTCGAAAGGTGTACCCTTGCTCTGCATACTGAAAATACTGAAGAGGATTTGATGAGGACTCCATGAATATGTGACCCTGGTTAGAATAAGCAATTAAAATATTAGGTGAATGGGTAGATGAGTGGAGAAGATTCCTACTACAGAAAATATGATGCCTAACATACGAAATTCTTAAACTTTTGTTTAAAATTGTCAGGAGCCTATAAGCTCCTGAAAATAATTGTACCATAGCTGGTCAATGCATAAAATTTCATAAGTGGCGTAAGGTACGGTACCTGTGCAGTGAGAACAGGTACGGTCTCCAGTGTCCCCTTCTGCTGCTCCACCTCCTCCTTCAGTTTGTCAATGAGGTCCTGCTTCAAAGCCAGAGCCTGCTCTGCCTCCACCAGCCTTCTGGCCAAGTCTTCCATCTCACCATCCTGACACACAAGCAGAAATACCTCCACTGAAATGTGTACGTTTCACACTGTCCTCAAGGGTGTGACCTAAAAATCAACTTAGTGCATAGATGACCCGAAAGGCACACCCTCTGTTTGGCCTGGCTCTCGCTCTTAAGCTTGGAGTCATAGTCCTGGTACAGCTGTGTGTAAGCATGCTGTAGCTGGGCCAGCTTTCTCCTGGAAGATAAAGGTAAGAGGATGACCATCAAACCTTCAGAAATATAACAATTTATGATCCATAACATGTGTTTAATATTAGTAATATCAGTATATTTACACTTATGCTCATGCAGATCCAGAAATAAGAATATTTAATACTAAGGACACTTTGTAAAACTAATAAGTTCATGATTTAAAAGTGCATAGCTAAGGAGACCAAAGAAAAGGGACCACAGATTATGTGTATTAAAGTGCTTAAGGTCATAGAATGGCTAACAAAAGACTGGGTTTGAGTCTAAGGTGTTCCCCAATATAGCACATATTAATAGGTACCGTAATATTTACAGTGAGAAAAATCAGCCAAACAAATATTACTTATTGGTTACTAAATGGATTATAACTCCTTTCAAATGCAGAAATGATTGTCCTATAAATATTTAGGCAAGCATGAGGGCTAAGGACCACTCACTTGTCCTCGGTGAGGACCTGTCTCTCAGCCTTTAGCGCCAACTCCAGGTTCTGTGTCTGCAGCCGAAGTGTGTCTACTGTCACACTGTGCTGGCTCTTCATCTGCTTTGACTCTCTCTCCATATTTTCCAGGGCCTCCTGGATCTGGTGTAACCTGGAGTGCAAGTGACAGGTACAGGGTTTTGATGCAGCTAGGTTGGCATACAAAATATACACACTCTGGGACATGAGTGTAAAGGCTGACATACTTCTCTTCTAGCCGGGCTCTCTCTTCCTCACTCTTCTCCAGGCAGCTCTGTTTCTCATGTAGCTCCCCCAGCAGTGAGGTCACCTGGGCCTTCAGCATCTCACAGTCCTTGGTCAGCTGCAGCAGACAATAAAACTATGATTGAACCATCTAAAATCACATTGCTAGCTGTGGTCCACAAAGAAATAAAGGATGGACAGATTCATTCCATTCTGCAGCAGTGTTATTGTTATGTACCACTACAAAAATTAGAGAAGATGCTGTCGGAGGTGGTTTGGAAATCTTCTAGGATGCTCTCAAACACGTACTCAAAAATCCCAAGTCATCTTACCAAGTTGACAAGCACTGTTATAGTACCATTTAGTCCCGATTGTGGCAATCAGGGTTAATTAACCTGGCTCTGTCGAGGTAACTCAGACAGAGTTCTCTCTAGTTTTTCCAAATGCAATAGCTGCTACGGCTAACTGTACTGGAGTACCCATATCTATGCTTATGTATTAGTCACAGAATCAACCTGACACAGAAAGTGGGACTGCTTCTACAGGTGCAAAAAGGTAGCACAGGTGGCTGTGATACTACGTGTCTGTAGGCAAGCATTGTCTAGCAATGTTTTCATTGGCATAATGCATTTTTCTCACATACTAATTCCCCAATGCACCCATTAGTTCTTATTTAACCTAGGGAAACCACATATAGCATAACAGGTGGGTGTCAAATCTAGAATGTATGGGCTGAAATTTTATATTCTGTACCCTTTGGCTCCTAATCACCCTCTGCAGCATGCAAACCTACCTTGTAGCAGTTGCATGGTGAGTGGTATCTGTGCTTATCATTATGAATCAGGTTGCCAGGCAAACTAATGAAGCTTTTGGAACCTGTTTTCTCAGTGAAGCCCATATGTGCTTCCTCATACAGCCATGGAATGACTGTTTAGGAGAGTGTTTTCCTGCTTAGAATAACATATAGCATATTGTACAATGTGGCTGAGCTTTCAGAATCCCTTATCCTCAGGAAATCATTAGCTAATTCCTGATCTATTGTGTTCTGTTTTGCTTGGGTCATGGTTTTCAGCATAAATTGACTTATAAAGCTGAAATAGGAAACAAGTGGAATACAGACAGACAGAAAGACCGACCTTTTGTCCTGCATACGTCTATCTCTTTTCCTCAGATTCTGCACATGCTCAAAAATGTAACTCACTGGCATAAGCTTTGAGCTCAATGAGTATATAGTTTGGTAAATGAAAAAAAAAAAAACGAGATCATCGTTCAGACGTTTCCGATTGGCAAATGACCCATCACTAGTTTCCACCCACTTGTCCAAATGAAGGCACTAGAATGTTTTCAAGAAAATTTGGAAAGTAAACACCAAAGCATATTCAGTGTAACAAACACAAAAAAAACTGCTATGGTTGGGATTGCAAATTTGGTCTTCACCAGTGTGGCAAAATGGGTGAGAAATAAGATTTCTCAACAACTGCATATAATGGACAAGCTACTACTACACATATCCACACAAGTACTCTCCTTGTATGTCTCCCCGTCCCTTTTCACCTGTCTTGTATTTTTGCACACTGACTTAGACATCTTCACTACTCCCACATTGTTGTCTTACTGTTTTTTGGTGTTAATATATAATAAATTCCTTATTCATACAGCACAGTTGGGGAACGTGCCAGAGTAAGCATTTCACTGTATGTTGCACGAGTACCACTGCACGTGACAAAGAATCTTCAACTGAAACTCGCCACATATACATTTTAATCACTAGTGATGATGTGCTGAATGGCTGGCAAGAACCAAGCTCTGGGTATGTAAAACTCACTTTACAATACACCCCACAGCTTTATCCCACTGTGAATTTGTGATCCATTTGCACAGTTTGATGTTTTACTGTAAAAATCTGGATTAAATACCTTTGCTGAAAGGAGCACTAAACCCGTTCTGAAGACTAAAGAATCATTAGGTTACAAAGCTTTGCTTTACCAACCATGCCAAGCAAGCATATTTCTTCCATTTGTATGTGTAAGAGCAGTAAGAAACTGAGTATACCTGTGTACATTCATTGTCCCTCTGTTTCAGCAGCATTTCATTTTTGTCTTGTTGAAAACTTGTCTTCTGAAGAGAATCCAGTTTCTCCTGCAGCTCCTTGTACCTTTGATGATATTAAGAAGACCAGATATGAAGATACTATAGAACAAATGAACAGAAATGCAGATGTAAGTGCACCATAAGAGACAGGAAGAGAACCCAGCCCTGCCAGCACACTCCATCCAGACTTATTCTGCTATTCATCTTCATGCTACATTTGCCGCAGAAATGATTGCACATAAACTCAATGCTCCGGTAGTTGCTCTGTCATACCTCTGAGTACAATGAAAGAAATCCTGCGCACTTTCCACGACAAACATTCATGCAAGTGCTACAGTTTCCGTACCTATTCTGTGTTGCCTGCAGCTGCTTGGAGAGTTGAACCAGCTGGGTGCTGCAGAGGAGAGCCAGAGAAAGCACATGTGAACAAGACCATGCAGAAATATTATAAAACCAGAATGACCAGATACACTCAGCCCCACCTTGGAGTCACAGACACTGTGGGTCCAGGCAGGCTGTGCGAGCTGGTCACCTGTGCATCACAGCAGACCAGGGCCTCCTGTGTTACTCCACAGCCCTGTGAGGAATGGAGACAGGGGCTGCAGCTGTGGCTGCTGAGGACGCTCAAAGGGACGGCTGCATAAATGTTTATACGCGTGCATCCAGAAAACCCACCTTCACTTGCGCAAGCCTAGACTGCAGCTGGGCATTGGTGGCACGTAGGTTCTTCATTTCGCTTTGCCCCTCCTCTACCTCCTTCAGCAGTGTCTCGTTCCGGCACTTCAGCTCTCGCATACGCTCCTCTAGCTTCTCCTTGTGATTCCTCAGCAACTTCAGGACCTCGTTCCCCCCTTCCATGGGCTGAGGCACAGGAAGTGAGTGATTGAGAGGGAGCGTAGGGCCGGCATAAAAGGGACAAAGTGGCAAGTGAGAAAACTATTACAAACACATGCAAGCAAGTTGCATACCGATGCTAATCACAGGACAGACATTCCTGCTATATAATAAAGGGTGGCTGTTATATACCCATACAGACTAGTTATAGGCAGGTATGTATGAATCACACAACAGAACGTTGGTGGCAAATACACAAGACTGTGCTCACTACAGAATTAAGGGATGAGACTGGAACTAAACTGGCACACACAGATAGACGGAAAGGATACGAATATTTGGATTTCCCGAGAAAGCCCATCATACTGAGGCAGAGATGTATACATACCAAGTAATAACAAGCTCTTACCAAGCTCTGAGGACCTGTCTGCTTCTCCCCTTTCCTTTCCTCTCCTTCTTCTGATGGCTGAAAAAACACATGGATATTCAATGTGAAAGCGACACAGAAAGTAACACGGTCGTATGTGAAATTTTGGCGCGCAATGTGTTGACCTCATGCCAGTTCTGGAGCTGCTTCCCCGCTTGAGGAACACCCTGCTCCTCTTCTTTCCTTTGGCTCATGAGCCTGAGCTGATCCTGGAGCGCCTGGTTTTCCTGGACCAGCCTCTCCACTAAGTTCTTCGCCTCCTGGAACCGATGGCCCAGGAAGTTTTTTTCCGACCTCAACTTCTGTTGCCATTCCTTAATTTCTTCGCATCTCTCTCTCAGAGCTATGTTACTACTCCTCAACGCGTCTGAAAGAAAAAGAAAGAAAGGCATGAACGGTAGGCTTAAGAAACCTTGGGGGTGTGGCTGACTACAGTTCAACACAGCTTCACATTGCCGTGCAAAATGTGTCACTGACTCTGGTGTGATCAAAGCAGAAATTCAGTTGCATTCGATCTCATAGGTAATCACCTCTCAGCTTGTGATTATCTCCCATAAGTCTCTGTGCAACCTCGTTGTCAGCTAGCTCAGGGACTCCAACAGACCCCTGGGAGGCTATCTCAAGGGACTCCTGGCTGCTGGATCCCAGCACCTCTCTTCCAGCCATGTTCCACTGCAACACACTGCCCAATGGACCCTGGGGCTGAACCATCACCTGGATGATACAGAGCGATTGTGGGCCAAAGTCATTCACAGACAGATAGCTAACTGCCAGTTACCTTTCATATATGCAAACGCCAAATCAATCACGCATATAATGACATATTTACCTGACACCCAAAACTAAAAATTAGTGGTATTCACAGTAGACAAAGCAGGTATTTTCCTCACCAACAATAGATACATACTCAAGTCTTTAGTCAAATGAACTTAGTGTCATGCATGCATTTTTTGTCCATAATTCCAGCACCTGATAGTAACACAGAAAAATAAAAATATTAGTCACCACATTTTAATAAACATTTTACCGGATGATTAACGATTGTTTTCAAATTGAATGTTTCTCTATAAATGCTGTTATATTAATACTTTTGATATTCGAACGGTACGCTAGTTTATTTTTCACCAAAATGTTACATTCCTGTCATCACATGCTCCATCTTTACCATTTTCCGACACCTATGCTTTTTATGATTTTTAATTTCACCTATATTCATTTGTCATTGTTGTATTTATGTTCAGCGGACGAAGTCCTGTACATTTTCTTACATTAATAGTTTCTATCAAATTTCCTCACATATATTCAGCCAAATGATTTCATGCCCCCGATCATTGCACACAAAAGAAAATGATAAAAAAAAATCGGCCATTTTACACAAAGCGACACTTACTGGGCTTTTTGACTAATTAATGAGATTTTTTTATTTACTACATTGTTACAATGAAGTAAAAACATAGGCGGTAAATGGCAGAACAGAATGACAGTCCCCATAGCTAGTGCTCAAATAGCTATCTCGCTACCTTTATTCCAGCTTTGGCGAGCTGTGTTACACGATCCCCTCTTGGTTCAATCCAGTCTTCTTTACTAGCATTGTCGTTATATCACATCCAAATTAACAAAGCCAAATTACTGGGTGACATACTGCAACAAGAGGCAGAGAAATAAGAAACCGACTGCTATAGCAACTGGCCGCTCTTCTTCCGCATTGGGTTGCACTATGTCTACCTAGAATTTAAAGTACAAGTTCACTTAATGAAAAAGAGAAACATAAGAACTGAAAAGCAATTCGCTCAAATCATGCTACATATCAAAACGTATTTACGGTGCAGTAAAGCGATGTATCTTGTTTTTAGCTAAAACTATATATTGATATTGGATTTCTGTCGATAAAATCCAACGTACAAGCATATGAGGCGAGGCGGAGCTGTATCCACTCGGGCAACCCTCGCTGTAAATCCTCCGATGTGTATTTTGGGGGACGAAAGTACAGGAATATTACTGGAACTGATAGACAAAAACAGAAGCGGTATTCTGACGGAATTCCGATGTGATTGCACAGCTCTGGGGAAAATACGGACACAAAGAGAAAATGTCAGGCAGCATTCTGCTGGGGCTCCGTGTGCGCTAACAGCGGCGCGGGCACAACATGGTTATGGAATCGCTAAGTGCTATGAAAAATCTGACCAAATGTCTGTAAGAATCTTTCTCCTATCCATGCGAAATGCCCTGTACCTAAAAAAAAAACAACTGATTTGAGATCTGCTGATGAGCTTCAACCTGTTGCTAATACGCATCCTGTTGATTGGGGAAGTGACGTCAGGAAAACACCCCTCCCCTGAGGGGGGGGTTATCACTGGGCTGGACAAAGGAGAGTGGTGCAGGTATGACACAGATCTGCCCTTGATTATCCCCCCCCCCCAATTAAATTTCTGTAACCTTTTATTTACACATCTTTCGTGTATTAAACTCCACCAGCTATCCATCCAACAGCATGCAATTAATTTCCATCGAAGCTTGCTTACTCGACCGTTAATATAGTAAGTGCTGCATGTGAGTGCACTATCCGTGCACTCGCGTGTATCCGATTTCCAGCCGAGTTCCAGTAAGCCACGCCCCTCGATGTGATCCCATCCAATAATATCTGTCTGTAGAGCCGCACTTTTACACCAGCAGTTACATTTCAATGGCAATAGCTGGTGAAAACAAACCACAAATTCATGAACTGTCTGGCTCTTTTTTAATATGTAGTTTAGCTACATTAATAAGGTTAATTTGTAGTTTATAGTAACAGTGTCCAAGTTACGCCTGACGGCACACAAATAATACGCTTAACTTTAAAATTACAAAAATGTCTAGCGAGAAATAGTAACGATACTGAACGAAATAGCGAAATGCTTGATTTTGTAATCTTTAATGTTATCCATAGTATTAACAGAACCAAACACAATGCCGTAAATGAACATCAAAACTACTGTTTCACATAGTAATAATAATTGCGAACAAAATATATATTCGTAAATGAATGGAGTTCAGTAAAGTTTTCAAGTTAAACTTTACAAAACACAACAATGTGTTCAAACTAAAAATAAGTGTTTGAATTTTTTTGCTTAAAAATAATTTTGATACAAAGATTTAAAAATAATTACTTTCACTTTTCACACACACATATACACACACATTTCCATGTATTTATTAAATTTTACCACCAGCTCACTTAATCTATTTCATTAGTCAAAAAACTTAATCAGATATTGATTAGCTATATGTGGTGTGCTGGTGGTTGGGTTAAAAAAATACATTGAATGGTTGCTGTAAATCCTGGGGTGATTTTAGCTAATAAAATAGCTAAGCTAATACTTTGACAGCCATAATAACATAATAACCTAGTTTTATTCTAACATGAAGATCATTTAAACATAATTTAATTTGACTGCCTAAGACGTTTGCACAGTACTGTTAACACTAATAATGACACCTTTGAATCTTTTAAACTTAATTTCCTCCTGCAAATCTTCTATTAGCCTTGTAGACCCAATTCCTATGAAACTACCTAAGGAGATTGCACCACCGATTAGGACTAGCCTGTTAAACTTGTTAAACTCATCTCGTAGGCTTGGACATGTTCCAAAACCTTTTAAAATTGCTGTTTATAGACCTGTACTGAAGAAACCAGATATTGAACCTGGTGATTTAAGTGATTTATTTAAATTATAGATCTCAAATGCTTCCATTTCAAAGATTCATGAAAAATTTGTTGTTCATCAGCTATCTTCTTTCCCACAGAAGAATAATGCAAATGAATTATATGAGTTTGGATTTAGAACAATCCATAGCACAGAAACAGCCTTAGTCAACGAAATTAATAATTTGTTTATTGCTTCCAATCATGGCTGCATATCTTTGTTGGTGTTACTAGATCTAACTGCTGCTTTTGATACTGTACGTGGACCATAATATTCTCTCGGACTGGATAGAATCTACAGTTGGCATTAAGGAGACAGCTCTCTCTTGGTTTCACTCTTATTTAACTGATGATCCATGACCATGTTAACCATAGCAGTCCGTGGCTTCTCAGCTACCAGCAACTAGTGTATTCCAGTATAGCTCATTGGAACTTCTCCAACTCAGAGGTCCCTACGCAGTGATCAGTCCGAAGCTGAAGGCAGCATTGCGCAGACTGGGGCTACTGAAGACAGCGGGCTGGAGGAAGAAAACACACCGGCTGGAGGAAGCGACGTGCACAGAGGCAGAAGAGAGGTAAGTGGGCAGGCTTGTTAGCCAGGTCAAAAGTTAACAACAGACTCGCATTACTGATGCTCTTTTTGGCTAATGTTCACTCGCTAGACAACAAGATGGGCTTACTGCAACTCCAAATGAGAACATTACAGGGGAATGAGGAACTGCTGTGTACTTCTCTTTACGGAAACATGGCTAAATAAAAACCTGCCCCACCGCCAGCTGAGCTTCTCCCATCACATCTCTGTCCTGCGGATTTATGCTCACAACCCTGTGCTCAAAGCCAGCAGGCCCACACAGAAGGCCATCACTGTGTGGCCCAGTGGTGCTGCCTCCATGCTTCAGGACTGCTTTGAGCAGATCGACTGGCAGATCTTCTGAGAGGTAGCGACAAGCAAGGACGAGGTGGACCTGGAGGAATATGCATCTTTGGTGCATATCGATGATATTACCACCACCTGGAAGATCACCTTTCGCCCCAATCTGAAACCCTGGCTGAATGGAGAGGTGTGGTCCCTTCTCAAGGCCCGGGATTCAGCATCAGACTGGCAGGTAATGTATCTGCACTGAGAGCAGCAAGGACAGAATCAGAGACTGGAATTCAAAGGGCAAAGGCCAGCTATGCTCTGAAGTTACAGGGTCATTTTTCTAACAATGCCCCTCAGAGTATATGGAAGGGCATCAAGACCATCACTGCCTACAGCAAGAGAGATGTTGAATGTCCAAGGGACCGATCTCTCCCTGATGCCCTGAACACATTCTACACCCATATTAATGTTTCCAACACCTCCTCCAGCACCAGGATGTGAGGAGGTTAACCCCCTCAAAGCAGCAGGACCGGACAACATCCTGGGATGGGCTCTCAGAGACCGTGCTCATGAACTCACAGGGGTACTGACTGATATTTTCTGATGGCATTTTACCTAATGATTGGGCGGATACCTGGCTGATGAAGTTTAACGTAGACAAATGTAAGGTAATCCATGCAGGGAGCAGAAATATAAGGTACAGATATTTTATGGATCCAACTGAAATTAAGGTAGCTGATTATGAGAAAGACCTCGGTGTGTATGCTCATGCTTCCATGTCCCACTCTCGCCAGTGTGGGGAAGCAATTGAAAAGGCCACCAGGATGTTGGGTTACATCTCTAAGTGTTTTAAATCATTCTAAAAAATATTAAACTGAAAAGTGGTGCGTGCATATGTTTTCACCCCCTTTGCTTTGAGTCCCGAACCACTGCCTTCAAAAGCCACTTAATTCGTTAAATAAGATCCACCTATGAGCAGTCTAACTGTCAAATGATCTCAATATATATACACCTGTTCTGATAGCCCCCAGATTCAACACCAGTGCAACCCCCAAAATCACATCGCTATAGTTGGAAATTCACCAATACATTGCTGCCCTAGTATATTAAATAAAATACTTTTTAAAAGTCTAGTTATGACATCCTGATCTTGTTGTACCCATTCTTCCAACTGTATTGTAATTTTTTTTTTACATTGATGTTTTCTGAGTTCGTAACTTTTTTTTTCAAGACGGCGGTCGCATTATCTTTCAGAATCGGGCTATTATATCTGGCTACATAACCAATCAAGTTACACCCCACAGTACCCAAGTACCAAAGAAGTACCCCAACTGGTTTGTCCTCGACCGGAAGTCAATGGAAAAGCCAAAGTACCAAAAGTACCGTACTTGTTGTTACACACCCAAGATTTTGTTTAGGGGCCCCTATTTTGTAAAACTACGATGGGGAAGTTTTAACTTTTAAGATGATCGGTAGCAGTCCATCAATTTGTTATACTTTAAGAAGAAAACAGGCATGATTTGTGAATATGAAATTCAAATGAAAGATCTCAAGTTGACCCAAGCAATTAAAACCTACAGAAAAGTAGGACTTTGCCATCCTGTTTATTTGACCTCCTCTGCTGGCCCCTGGAGGATGAACTAACAAGGTAAACAATGAGGCTCCTCTATGTTCATAAATTAAACAGATGCAGCATTTTCCTCAAAAAAATGTTATTTTAGATTTATGAAACAAAATTATTCAACAGAAAAAACATAACAAAATTAAAATTCTCTCGCCTCCCACCTAAAACGATAAAAAGAACTATACAAAAATAAACTGGGCCATTGTCCAGATGAACAAAAAATAAACCATATTCACATATTACCAGCATCCAAATGAATGCGCAAAACATGACACAGAAAAGAAAACAAAATGGCATATTATCTAGAATAGAAATACAATAAGCAAGCATTTAGTAATACTTATGTTGTAGTTTGACAGGAGCCACATGAAACCGTGATCACAGTCCTTATCATCCTCAAAACTGGATGACAGTCTCATAATTAATGTTGACTATGGCAAGACCAGTGAAGCGATCGTGTGCCATGGATGACTGTAGGCAAGTCTTGATGAGTTTCAGCTTTGAGAAGCTCCTCTCTACTGGAGCCACAGTCATAGGGAGAGTGCAGGATAATCCACAGATAGGGATACAGTTCCTTCAGGTGTTTTTGTTGATGAACAAGAACCTCCAGTGCAGTCATGTCATCAGAAGGCAGGCTTGGCAAGTTGCTAATTTCCAGAGCCAGTTCCTTTCCATTAATGTCATATTCAACTGCAGTTCATAGGTATCGCCGATGATAGCCCCATTCGACAAAGCAGCAGGCAAGAAAAAAAGAATAAAGGAGAGATGGAAAGGGCACAGAAAAACAGAGGGACATCATTAGAGGTGAAACCAAACAAAGGCAGGGACACAGTGGCCATTTCAGAGTGACCTGCTGAAGAGAGCTGACACAAGGCCACCACCCAAAGTTTAGGCACCACAGACACCACCATATTAAAGTCACATGCATATATGGAATCCTGAGTCACTGCTATGGACACACATGTGGGTCCACCGTACTATTGATTGTTCAGTAAGCCTTTCATGTTGAATAACATTCATCCTTATAGCTTTAGAAAGTGGATGACCTGTGACCTTTGAAAATGCTACATTTGGGAACAAACACCCAAGAAGCACACCCTGAATACACAACAATGTTGAGATACCAGTCCAACTAAATTCCCTGTCACTGGATTTCCTGTATATACAAGACCCAGGGAGCATATGTGATGCCTCCACAGGGCATTTATTATGAATATTAAAACCTGCTTCCTCCTAGTTTCTTCACGTCATTCATTTTTTTCTCATTTGTTTAAAGTAACTATTTGGATTAGGCAAGGCACATGAAACAGAGTTCAGATTTGGTGTTGCGTAATTAACACCAATTTCTATTTTAGGACCTTGCACTAAGAATCTTAATTCTATTGAACAACAATGCTAAAAATGACAAAATATATTACATGTCATCTCAAATCTCAGCATTGTACTGAATGTGAAGTGCATACCACTTAATTATACCAAATATTATATTAAACATAATACCAAATATTAATAAAATCCTCGCTGTTGATTACTGTAAATCATAAAGACAAACAGTCCCATTATGTTCTGTCATTACTTTTGAGCCCTGTAATCAGCCAGTCTCTATCTTGCTATAATCATATTGAAACATTCTTTGTCCTGGTTCCCACCCACAGTGGAATCAAGTAGGCTTTTCCACCCTGCTGTTTTTCTTGGTTTTGCCTCAATCTTGGCCTACATCTGAGTGGAGAAAAACACATGGTCCGCACTGTCGTCTACCTTTAGGTACATTCAAAATGATTATACTCAATACTGGATACACTGAATCTGTCATATTTAGTGCTGCACACATGGTTTCAGAGAAAGAACCGTATTTACAATTTTGGTTTGTTACTGGCCTTCTGCCTGTAGCCTCTGGGATGGGCTCAGGACCCGCTGTGACCCTGAATAGGACAAACTGAATATAGCTGATGTGTTTGCTGTTGTAGCTATAAAGCTCATATGCAATAGCATTCCCCACACACCACAAAAAATGACACAACAAGTACACAAAAGAGCTTTGCATCCAACAACCAAACAGCCGACCATCGTGTTCAAGACGCCACTTTTCTCTGCAATAAGCTCAGTCATCTGCATATAGTTAAGTTGGAGATGCCACCACAAATACTTTGCTTGTTAAGGTGATAGCTCAAAAACTATTTGAACAAATTACCCTCAAACTGATGCAGTGCCACACAGTGATAGCAAAATAGGGCAGTTTTGACTCTTGATCCTAAGACAACTCAAAACGTTTTTGGTCTTTTCTGATCTTATTCAAACTTTGCAGAGGCATTTTATGGATGATCATGGTGGTGCAGTGGTTAGCACTGTTGCCTCACACTGGGACCAGGGTTCAGGTGTCTGCCCTGGTTCCATGTGTGTGGAGTTTGCATGTCCTTCCTGTGTTGTCCTCCGGGTTTCCCCCCACAGTCCAAAAACATGCTGAGGCTAACTGAAGTTACTGAATTGTCCATTGGTGTGTGTGTGATGGGCTGGCCCCCCCGTCTTGGGTTGTGCCCCTAGCTTCCGGGATCGGCTCTGGACCCCCCCGCAACCCAGAAGGATAAGCAGTTTCAGGAAATGGATGGATGAATTTTATATATGATGTTCTGGAACTGATTAAATTTTGAGACAGATTGCTCTAAAATTGATGCAACACTGCTTAGTGGCAGCAAAGAGAAATGCGAAAGCAGATGACATTTGACCTTGTGCAAGTGATAGATCCATCAAATACTTTTTGACTTTATTACTGCTTTACAAAAACATTATACGGATGAAGATCTACACCTGGTCTTGTTTTCAAGCAAATTGTCCCAAAAATGAAGCAGCAACGCTGAGTGGCAGCAAAGGAATGAAATGGTAGTGGTACAAGACACTTGGTCTTGTCAACAGAGTTAAAGTATGAGTGTTTTTTTCCAAAACATACATCTAAAAAAACCCGGGCTGTCTTACATACGAGGTTGGCTACCAACACTGAATTCTGATCAGTGGGACATCGTTAATGTCATAGTCGTGTAATGTTTTTCCATAGAATGTGTATATTTTATCAGCGTGCAACCGTGAATATCATGTAATCTGATGTCTGTATCGCTGCTAGTATTACAGCAATAGAGGCTGTTTTCATTTTTAAAAAGTCATATCCTTAAAAGTCACTCATGCACTCGTCACAGTGCATTTTTATTCTGTGTATGTGGGTCTGCTGCAGCAAAAACCATTCTGTGCCCTCCATAGGACCATTTAATAGTTCACATTGGTCTTTAACTCAATGCTATCCTTCCAACCCACACTGCTTTCAACCTGCAACATTCATTATTAACTTATTAAGAACCATGAGCCTGATTAAGTCACTGTTGAAATGAAAACATTTTGGGGGCAGGGGGTAGAGACAGGAGACTGCTGGAACAGGATTGAGAACCACTGCACTACACATAGCTGAGGACTTACATCAGCATTCCAAAGCAGTTTTGAAGGCAGCAGGTGGAGCTTCTCCTCATTAACATATCTTTATGGGTTTCCTTTTTGTTCCGCCACCCCTTATGTCACAGCACTATTAGTCACCTGAAACAAACACTGACAAGCTTTCTTATATTAATTTATTTTTCAATTTCTGCTCATGTGATAAATTTTAATTATGAGGCAAATTTTAACATCTATACACACTGGACAATTTCCAAATAGTCTACCCTTCTGAAGATGTCCTGGTGTATGCGAACAAAAGGAAGAAGTCTGTCATAAAAAGAACCAAATGCTAAATCAGGGGTACGGAACCTGATCCATGGACAGCCGGTGTGGGTGCGGGTTTTTGGGATGACCTCTTAATCAGCCAAAAAAAGTGGGTCCCCAGGACCGGAGCTGAGAACCTATGCTTTATTATTGGTTTATTGAGAGGTCATCCCAAAAACCCGCACCCACACCGGCTCTCCATGGATCAGATTCCCTACCCCTGTGCTAAATAAATGGTTAAAATGTGACAAGAGGAGGGTTGCCCCTCAGCTGAGGAAGCTTCCACCATTAGGAGTCAGAAGATGAGTCTTTGATGTCTGTGCTCTCTGTGGCCTCGCTGACTTCACTCATATCCTTGCTCTCGCCCCCACTGTCCCGTTCTCCTTCTCGGTCCTGTTCCTCCAGTCTTGTGGACTGACCAGAGGCAGGGAGACTCTGGGAAGGGGTGTTTTCTGTACCCCACACTCGACCTCCTGGCCTCCGAAGCTAGCAGAGAAACAACATTGGTAAACAAAATAACTAAGGTGCACCCAGCAGGTCTGAGGCTCACAGATCACTGACAGGACCCAAATACTCAGGTTGTATTCACATTTAGAGAAAACATCGATGTGTAAGCCCAATTAGACTTTATCAGACATCTACCATCATTCAGACATCCAAAAATTTCATTACCCTACCATAATTTTCTGTAATATTAGCATGCCCGGGGGGTTGGGCAGCCAGTTGACCTTGGACCCCCTGTGGTTTTTTTTTCCCTCCCTGCTAGGGAGTTTTTGGTTCCTCTCCTCCATTGTCAATTGGCTTTTTCTTTTTTTCCTCTTCTGTCTTTCTTTCATTCTATGTATTTCATTCTATGTATTTCTTTCATTCTATGTATTCCACTCCGTTTTGTCTTGCCTATAGTAATGTATTCCAACACATCCATGTAAAGCGCCCTGGAACAACTCTGTTGTGAAGGGCGCTATATAAAAAACTGAATTGAATTGAATAATAATTACCGACTATGACCAAGAAACCCTAACAATTACTTTACTACAGTATTTGTTTCATGTTACCTCTGAGTTCAGCTCTTACCCACACACCTCTAGGTACTAAAACACACTGTTGTTAGGTAAACTGGTGTCTCTAAATTGCCAATAATGGGTTTGTGCGTATGACCTGTGATGGACTGGAAACTTGACCAGAGATTCCCTGCTTTGTGCCCTATGCTTGCCGGGATAGGATGAAGATCCACCAATAGCCTGATACAGGGTAACTGGTTGCCAGCTGGACAGATTTTTCCAAACCTCCTTACACTTTTAGAAGGATATAGCAAAATATTGGCTATGTTACACTCCATTTCCTGCACAATCATTCAGTAAACCTGCTTTTTAATGCTATACGTTGCTTTATAATAAAGTGTGTCTTTCTTTGTGTGGATATAAAAAGTGTACATACCCCTGTTAAAATGCCTGGTTTTGATGTAAAATAACATGAGGCCATGCATAGTCTCTTTTTTACCTGGCATTTTTACAGGGGTGTGTACACTTTTTTCCCCCCATCCTCCTACCTAATCAAATTCCTTGTGAGCGTGACCTTACTTGGGCAATAAAATCTGATTCTGAAGTTTCTAAAGAAAATTATCCAAATTATCCATTTCATGTTCTTCTCCATATCATTATCTTCAGGAAAGCATGGTACATCTGACATGAGCTCACAGAAGAGGAAGCTTACCTCTCCAGCCATGTGAGCTAAATCCCTCTTCATTGCATAGGCATCCTCCCCATCAGCATAGTACTTGGGTTCTACTTCACTGATCCTGTGGAATTGAGACAGGACTATGTATGGGGACAGTTACAGGGCTGCTGGAACCTAACCAGTGGCCTTCTGTATTTCGCCTCTTTTCCTTTCAGTCAGATGAGCTTCTGAATATTCAGCACTGTAACTTGTCATGCCATATTTTGTCTGTTACCTGAAATAATAATTTAATGTTGTACATATAATACATTGTCTTCCTGCACTGATTTGTATTTGATAGGTTCTGTGTCCTCTATGTCTTCATCTGTTAATGCTTCTTGACTAGTGTTGGCCTTACCCTACGGGCACATTTCCACTGCACCAGGTATTGTACTCAGAAAAAGACCAAAAGTATGGTACTACTTTGTGTTGGTTTTCCACTGATGTAAAACCTGTTACTGGCGGTAAATGACATTGTAAATGTGTACATGTGACGCGGTTGAAGCAGTATATTGTACAGAATTTGAAAAATGGCTACAGCATATTATCGGACTAGGCAATGTGCAATATTAGTACCAACGTCATGCATATGCAATCTTTACAAGGACCGTGACAGGCAGGTTGAGATCAAGCTTCATCATCCCTTCATACTGTACTAGCATATTATAGCGCAGGTGGTTTACGTTTCACTAAAACATTTTTATTACATTTACAGCATTTGGCAGACGCCCTTAGCCAGTGGGATTTACAGAAGTGCTTAGAATTCTCAATCAGTGCATACCTTCTGATACTGGTTCAACATAACCCAGTCTAAAAATACAATCTAAAAACTCTGTTGGAAAACACTTTTTCCCCCTTTTAATTAAGGGTACAATACTGGAAGTGCTAAATCACCAAGACCATATACAGGATTAATGGCATGGAAGACTGACAGATGGACTGAAAATACTTTCATACTCACTGGAACTTCAGGGTATTGGAATATAGATGCAAAGCTGCTCGGTTACTGCAAAAAAAATGTTATCAACAATATTGTTAGTATCTTGAACATCACACCCTGTTATGTACTGATTTTATGCACCACCTGTGGGATATGAATAACAGCAATAAAAATGAGTTCAATATACTGCACATTAAGATGTGTTCAATCTGTAGACTTGTGATGTACAAAATCTGATACCATATTTTACGGTAAAACGGAAGCACCTAATTCACATATATTGTATAAATTTATAGTCAAGTTGAAATAAGAGTCTTTCCATTTTAATTAAAATTTAATTCAAAGTTTCCTCATCACCAATTTTGATGAAATATGGCACACGAATTAAACACTTTTAGGGCTCAATTTTATTTTTATTATCATTTAAATTTCCTGTGAGATTTCCCTTTCTGCACAAGAGGCAGAAAAAATTACAATTCATGGTATTTTCATATGACCTGTAATTTTGTTACTATTATTTCAGCCACATAGCTCAGCTATCGCTTGTTGGAAAGGTCAAAAATTGTAGTTTTTCTTCCCAATCTAGCGAAATTTTATGTCTACCACCAGATATTTTTTGAGGCTGATGTACCATTAGAAACAGTTCTGGGGTGTTTTTTTCAAGGTAAGATTTATAAATCATTGACCTTTTACTTGGTCTCCTTCATGAAACAAAGAGACTTAGACTTACGCAAAATCTGAATTTGATTCCATGAAAAAGTTCACTTTTTGAGCTTTCCAACAAGACATTAAAACAATTTAAAATGAAATGACTGATTGGAATAATTATATTTATATAAAAATATTTTTCGAAAAAATACCACTCAGCAGTACTTGAAGCAGTAGTAACAGAATTGGTCAAATCTGAATGATTTATCATCTAACAACTGCACATACAACCAAAAACCTTTACATCTGGTTCAGTGCCAAGGCCAGTACCTTTTGCGAACGTGCAGAGAGACATATTTTGCATTGAAATTTTCAATCATGGCTCTGCTGGCCTGATCCATGAGCTTCTGAGCCAAACCGAGTCGCCTGTGGGAGCGCTTCACTGCCTGTGAGAGGGAGTCAGGTAGCAATGTCAGTCTAGTCATTAAAAGCAACCAACTATCCACACAAAAATCACACTTAGCTGAGGGACCAGATACTGGACTAAAAAATAACGAAAATGCTGGCTCACCAGTGAAGTGATATGGCCATGTGGGACATCATCTGGGTCCTCCTCCCTAGAGAAGATAAGAGAGGTTCACAGTTAGGTCGCTGCAATTAGTCATCGGAGTTGATGACCGCGATGCTGAAAATGTGTCAACATCGGTATTTTAAAACGACGCATCATTTTAAAAGATAATTGAAATTAAATTTAGTTTCAAATTTATAAAGTGCTTCAGTTGATTATAACATATTTTATATTGGCTGTCGTGCCAGTGTGTGTGTGTTTGCGTGCGTTGGGACCAGTGTTCTATCATAAGCTAAAACTGAAACAAAAACAGACACTAAACAAAAAAATTTGTGAACTGAAATAAAAATGAAAACTATGTTTACCAAAACTGTGTCAAACTTTAATCTGCAAAAAGAACCTCCACACCACCACCGTCTTTTTATCTCGTTTAACCACAATATCCCTTTTAAAAGATTTTGTGGCAGCTGAAATGTCCTTTTCTTCGCTACGACTTCAGTACTTATCGATTCCACGATTTAACAAAACAGTTGCTTGTGGAATGATCCACGGACCAAATTTAATAAGCATAAGGATATGCCAAATTTACCCAGATTACTAACTTTTGGGCATTACAATATGTCTCGCATTAGTATTTACAACATACTACTAATCTGCTTATCGAACTGTGGACAAAAGTAATAGTCTGTATAGTGCCGAAAAGCTGGTGTCCATTATCTAAAACCCTGCAATGGTATGCAATTAGTTGTCAAAATAAATAAAACTTCAACTTGATTTTCTGGGAAAAATGTTTAGATTAATCAACCAATCGATAAAACAGACTATAGATTAATCCAAAATCGTTAGTGGCAGCCCTAGTTCAAAGGACGTTAATAGGAGGAATATGAGCATTTTATAAGATTTAATGCTTATGAACTTACATTTTTGCCAAGACATATCCCACAATTTTGCCATTCTCATCCTCTGCTATATAGGAAAGCTAAACATGAGGAAAGTACATTTGTTAATACATTCAACAGTACAAAATCAAACAATTATTCTGGGTGAAGTAAGCTTTTATTTTAAAAACACCTTACAAAAAAGGTACAGTAAAAATTAATTATTCAATGCAGACCTGCGGCCAGGACAGTCCATGATAGAAATAGTATTTCATTTGGTAATTCTCCGGAAGACACAGCAAATTACAATGCTGCATATTCATCAGATCTTCCGGCTGTGAGAGAAAGACAGTGTGATGGAACAGTGGGCTGGGCTTATGGGTATCACTGCATAAACGACATTGTTAGTACAAGAAACAAACTGCTACGTAACATGCTTTCAGTGCATAAGAGATGCACCATAACAGCAAAGAATCAAACGTGAGAAATGCTACCGGTGCTCGACAATCATCACATACTGACCTACTGGATTATTTTGAGAATATCGCTAAGACTGAGCGGCCGTATTGTTTATTTAAAAGTGCAGTTAAACTATCCGACCATATGGGTGGTACTTCGTACTGGTATGAATTGGTATGCATTATGCATAATAGAGTGTATAAAAAGTATATTATTTCAGATGCATGGTCCTCCTTCTACCCAGCTATCTGGTGTTCAAGTCATTTTGAAAGCGCTTCTCATCTAATATAGCAATAGGAACTTACCCTAGCATTTCGAATATTCATTTTATCTTCGTGTGAGAGTTTTAATTATTCTCAGTGTAGGCAAATAAAATAGCCGTATTTCGGTCAACTTCAATTCCTACAGAAGTATAACTAGCAACTGTACGATCGCGTGTTTCACCGGAAATAGTAAAAACCCGGATGTCCCTCCTTTTTGTGATGTCATCTTAAATTCATTTGACAAGAACGTAAAATGACTGCTGAAGAAACTTAAATGCTAGAACGATATCCAATAGGTTGTTTTCTTGTTGAGCGAAGGTAAAATTATCCAATCAAAATCACCAAACGCTACTCCGTTAGATATGACGAAATTTCCGGATAGAATCTCTCTGAGGTTTTGAGGGTCTAGCTGGGCGATGTTTTCAGTCGTGTTGTAAACCTCCAGCTCATACTGTACGACTAAATTGCATACGTTGAAAAGCAAATGCTCCCAATGTATGTGCGCACACTATCCAGACCATCAACAGTGCGATATCCGCACGAGGGGCGACCAGAATTTCAAACAGGGTTGATTTTCATCCAACCATACAATTGCCGATCGGGGGCTGGTCGTGAGGGGTTAATCGGTGCTCGTTACCCCGTGTATACTAAACTATGCACGACGCACGATTAAGCTGAAACTTTGGCCGATACAAAAAATAGTCGCACGACTGAAAAATGGCCCGAAAATGCCCATTTTTCCTGCATCTAGCTCACCACATGAAAACCAGTTGTGCGCTTGGCTTTTAATTTATCTCAGACCTTGATTAGCCCAAGTGTTCTGAGATAATTACCATTACTCAGAATCAGAAAACCTTGCTTGTTTGTTAGACTACACATTATACAATAACAAAACAAGGCAAAAATAGACAGTACACAGCATCACATACAACAATCCCTGTTTAAGAATAAGTATGACGTATAGTGATATTAAATAAATAGGTGGGTGAATATAAGGATAAGTATGGTAAATATTGCCCTTGAAATAATAAATAGAAATATTTTGCTAAAATTAGGTATTATTGTTAGGCCTGTCTCCGAGAAGAGGTGGCACCATGGCATCCATCCATCCATCCATCCATTTTCCAACCCGCTTATCCTGTTCAGGGCCGCGGGGGGTCCGGAGCCTATCCCGGAAGCAATGGGCACGAGGCAGGGAACAACCCAGGATGGGGGGCCAGCCCACC
>JAODKL010000038.1:3202970-3217147 GCA_026780765.1 Petrocephalus schoutedeni
CTGAGACAGTCTCAGTTACAGAGAACTCAACTACTTGGTTGAAACAAAATCCTGGTCTGGATTTTTACTTTTTACTCTAATCTTGCCCACCTCTTGCAGAATCATGTATAATGCAGTCAGGCGCTATATCATCTCCAAAAAACCACATTACATGCTCACACATTAAGCACAAGCAGTACAATTCATTTGGTGACATTCAACATAACACGTATTATCATTGTCCTTACTATTTTCAATATATGTATGCCCAGGAGTAACATATGAGGCAAGACGTGCTACTTCTTCAAACTCTTGGAGTGTTGTTGTGCGAATTGTGGGACACAAACAGCAATCCAGAGTTTACTGTGCCCTTTGGAGCTGAAAAGGAAGTCGTCCAGACCTAAACTACATTTATGCTAAGTATCCATTATACTATAATATATCATAACCAGGGTTATTTTGGAAAATGTTGCTGCAAACGTTACATTAAACCTAACTGGGCTCTTATTCACCCTCCCCTTTTCATCTCTGATTCTATGCAGGTTTTAGGAAATCAAATTTATAAATTCTAAAAATCCTGCATCCTTGATGCTTTGAATAAAGGCCGGCCTTTTATACAGCACTGCATTAAACACATGACACAGAAGTGACAGTAACACCTGTTTGCAGCTGTCGAATGAGTGATTTTTACGATCTAATGATACTGAGATGCCTTATCCTTTCCATCTGTAGACTGGAAGAAGTAACAACATACCAGCGTCCTTTGCTGGAAATACCGACTAACGATCAAGATTTTGTTTTTAAAATATATGACTGTCCTATTGCCCAAGTTTGTAAAGTAAACTAGTGTATCCGGCAAGTTTAAATTTACTTTGCATCAGGGCACATCCAGGTAAGAAAGTTCTCTGCCCAGTGATGGAAATGTAATGATCGTGCAGTGAAGAAGAGCATTAAGCACCCGTGTGCCGGTCTGGATTTTAATTTATTCATTTATTAGCTTCGTCTTACCCATGCAGGCAGAGTGCGTGCGTCCCTGAGCACCGTCGCAGCGATTAAATCCTGCTCCTTCTCCATTGCATACATGGCGGACCGCAATCTGCTCTCCTTCCCGTCTCGGCAGTGTTTCCAGCCGATGTACAGCATGAGACCGAGCACCACCAGGAAAACGCTGACGCCGAAGTACCCCGCCAGATACACCGGCAGCACCGCGCCGAGGCACTTCCCGAAGGAGTACAAGCCGGAGACGGGGTCTGCTCCGCGGCTGCCTTGCGCTGGCTGCGCCGAGCCGTGCTCCGCATCATCCCCGCTCGGCATCGCCGCTGCGTCCGACGAAACTAATCCCGAGCGAAACACACACAACGCTACAGCAAGACCTCCAAAAGACGCCTAAAACAGTTGCATATTTCATATGTTTTAAAGCTGTCAAAGAGGGGGGAATAAAAGTGGTTCGAACTACGCCAGGCTTTACTAAAGGCGGAAAAGGCTGTAACTGCAAGGCAGGCGGGCAGACATAGCAAGGGGCGGGTTTCTGAAAGTCGGTGTTCATCCCTGCAGCGAAAACACCCTCCCCCCCCCCGTCTCATAATATAAATATCAATAATAATAATAACAACAGCATCCTCCAATAGCGTTCGTTCCTGCGGCGAAAATACCCTGCTTTATAATATTAATAACAACAATAATAATAATAATGGCAGCATCCTATATTAGCGTTCATCCTTGCAGCGAACCCCCCACGCCATGTCTAATAATAATGATAGTAATAATAATAAATAATAATGGTTATTGTTATTATTATTATTATTATTTAGCATCTTCCAATACGTGAAACGCTAACATGGCTTGTACTAAAATGGCTTTGTGAAATTTACACCATACACTTCGTTGCTTGATCTGATGACAAAGTACAGCTGTATCTTCACTGGCGATCTAGACACATTTATTCACCCAAAGTGACGCAAAACACGAGGCAGACAGCAAAGTATTACACCACAAGCATGCAGCTGCCAAGAAGCCAGCTTAGGTTCAAGTGGACCAAGAGTTATAGAAAACATTACATCTGATGTTAAAATCTAACATCAGGAAAGCTAGTCAAAATCAGAACATCACAAGCACTTGGGTCCAACTACTGAAGTGCACCTTGATCCCACCTTGCAATGTACTCTGTACTAATTCCACACCCCTGATTCTAATAAAGCACTAAGCAAGAATATTACTATTTTCTTAAATCACTAAATAACGAACTTACAGCTGTCCATGGTAGAAGTGAAACATTTCAGGCACACCTAAATAAAACAAAATGCAGGCACCTTAAACTGTGTAATCGCAAATTTTTCCCTGCAAAATAAGTGCATGCATTTCACTCCTTGGACCTTTTTTCATCTCATGTTGGTTATATTAGTGACACTTGTTGCCGCTGGGATTAAACGGGTTAAGGTAGGAGGAGTTTCCCATTTAATGTGTCTGTTTGAACAAAGATACTCGCATGCAAAGGAGAAACGGCCCCAATTTACAAATCAACATACATTTTGTACAAGTGACATGCCTGCAGAAGATCACCAGTTTTTCCTTATCATTTCTTGTTAGCTGGTCTCCGGCCTGCAGTCTTCCAAGGCCAATCACTAACAACTCTCCCTTATCCTGTGAAAAGAATTCTCCCTGCTCACTATTTCTTATAGGATATAATGGTATACAATGCAGTTCTTCCTTAATTTTAAGATTATATGGATTATTATATGGATTACATATTCCTAGCCGATACTTAGCCGATTCAGTTATATAATTCAGTACCACTAAGTCTAGATATATCATACTGCATATGTTCTTTAATCCAGCAAAACAAGAGTTAACCTCACATCCGTTGTTCTGTACTACACAGACTAGGGGCTGCGCTCTATGGAACTCAGAGTCCTGCAAGCACACCAGCTACGTCGTTCTCTTATCTGCAGCCCCTCGAAAGTATTTGTGTGGCACGTATTTGCAGTGCACAGTCACATTCACAGTGAACAAGGCCTAAGGCATTGACTGCAGTTCCAGCAGCCCTCAGCTCTTTGACTTCATAGGGGAACCAGACTTTTTTTTAATTTAACGTCCACACCACAGCTAAAGCATTCTCTGCTGCACTGTCACCTCCTTCCTGCTGCCTCCTCGCAGTCATCATCCCGCAGGTCAGAGGGGAAGCTGGAAGAGCTTAAGGCGGTTGTAGACTACAGATGAAATCAAATGAATCTACATCTTTTTAGCAATACGGCATCGTATGAGCCATACGGTGCCTGAATACTTCAAACGATGTCCAGATGAAACGGGGTCAAACACGTCGGCAAGAACGATCTGTCACATAACCCAAAGCCGGCCTTACACTTTGGACAAAATCGGCATTGTTTTGGCAATAGGATATCGTAAGACACAAAGCCGATTCATACTTCTGTGTGGAACCTATGCGGTAGGTACCCAGGACTAGTTACACAGTTACCTGTAGGGTCTCTGCTAGAAATTTTGGGTCCCCCATCCCAGACCAATTCAATCATGTGTTCCAAGATTGTCCTAACTTTCTCCCCTTTATGACATTCCTGGTTAACGGCATGTTTTTCACCACACCTGTTATCTTTCAATAGGAAAAATTTATGTGTATTCATGTTTTTGTGTTGATAGTTTCGGTACGTCGAAACTATCCCTGAGGCATACTTTTTTTTTCTTTGTTCTGATTCCACCCACTGTCCATGATTGGCTGACATAAACGTAACACTGCAGGGTTGGTCAGCAGGACTAATCATGCAGTTTCCAACATGCTTTGCACTGCACCACACTTTAAATGTGTACATTTATATGTGTACTTCTGTTAACAGTAAATGTCAAAACGGTATAATGTATGCTGTGGAATGCATGTGCATTGTCAGCTCGTAACCGTCAGTGTTGTTTAAACTATTGGCTTCCCTGACTGCATCGCTGCTAGTATTTAATCAATGTTGAGTTAATAAAGCGCAACTCCCGTTTTAAAAAAGCTGCAAGTATCTCATTTATTAAAATGATTCACAAACTCATCACAATGTTTATTTGTTCTCTGTAGGTGGATCTCATACATCAAACTCAGTCAGCGCCCTCTAGTGTTGAGCAATGGCAGCGCAGGTTTGACTTAGCGTCACCACAAACAAGTAGTGCATGGAGCTATTACGACGTCTATAATGTCGCTAAGCTATAAGAACTTTTCTCTTTTTTTCCCTTTTTATTAAGTATTACAGTTATTATACAATACACATACAAACATGTGCCAGAGGTACAGAAAGAGGAAAAAATATTCTGTAATAATATTATATGTCCGTGCTGCTTTTTTGTCTTTACAAAGGAGATGCTGTAGTCTTTAAATTTTCTGGTTCCAAAACGTAGTTACTCCAGTCCATCTGTGTACATGATGCTTCCCAAGAATTAAGGGTTGTACTATAAAATGTTCTTTTAATCAGAGTCGTACTCGGGAAAATTGAACGACCCCTAAAACCAATTTCTTAATTCCGAAAAACAAAATTCTCAAAATCAATCCAAAAACATTTGCACTAGTACATTGACAAAAAAAGGTATACAATGCTCTCCAATTAGTTTACTAAATAAATCACAGAAATCTCTCTGATACCTCTTTAGCGCGAGGATGACACGCAAATTCGAGACGTGTTACATATTTTGCAAACGGCGTCGCAGAAAAGCCGAGCGCGCAATATGTTTTGTGTGATGAGCGAAAGGGTTAAAAATGCCTCGTTCCAAGACCACGTGATGCGTATGTTTTGAAAACGCAAGTACTCTTAAATTGCTTGCCTTTTATTGACGAGTAATCGGTTCTTTTATACTTTTTAACATAGTTTCATTTGAGTATAAGTATTACTGCTAAACGACTTTCCTTGCGACATTATTTGACACTGGGAGGACCCAGGACACCGTTTTTATGAAATTAGAAAATCATCTAAAACACACAACATGCATTTATCTGGCAGCTAAGCCCCGGTTCTCAAACTGTTACGCGCCGTGGGCTCCCTCTAGTGGTGTACCGAGAGACGACGTTCTATGGATATAATTTTAAAAATAAATATGATTAAAAATTCAGAAATTGACTTTAAATTAGGTTGTCTTTCTTGAACAAAAACAACACGTATGTTCATTTTTATATCAGCTTACTTACTATGCTAGCTCAACGTTTTGAAGCATTAAGCATTAAATAGTTGATAAGTAAGCCAAGCAAAAGAAGTATGAATAATGGGTGGAAAGCCTTGCAATTGTGGCTCCAAACGGGAAGCATTGTCGTGCAGCACCGGAGAAACTGAAGACTTTAAAAGTTAATATCCTCACTTGCTATGTGTTTGACTGCAGTAAATCTGCTAATGTTGTCACTCAGTCGTGGCTGAGGATTATAGTCCTCATAATGGTGGTATCTAGAGAGCCAAATGTTTTTTTTTCTTCTGAGCTAGTACTTATTGCAAAAAGCTTGAGAACCACTGTTTTTTTTTGCATGTCACACCCCGAAATATTTCTGAATATTTAAGAGTTATGACAACCTTTTTGCGTCTTGCGCCTGTGCGGGGTCTGCTGTTTCCGCCGTTAAATAGCGAAATGGATTTGAACACGCCCATAACAATGCTTTGCATTAGATCGTCAAAATAAAGTGAATCCCTTTCATCTGAGCTCTGAAGTAGGGTGGGGCAAAATTTCAGAAAGTCAACCTCCACCCTATAATTTTAATCTAACACACAAAAGTTTCTCATAAAAGTGATTATTGTCCTCTATGGCTGATATTTATCACTATTATGATATACTGATATCCTGACACAAAACACACATACATACAACAGATACACACTACAAAACCATTTAATTACACATTACACTGTGGAAGTGTGGTCAGTAAGTCATACTGATTGACTAAGTCTACTGTTTTATAATAATCAGTACATTTACCTCACTCTAGGCCTAAGGAGAGCAATTTCAGTGCTCCTTGACTACTTGGAAAGCAAACTGCATTTGCTCTTCAACTTTTTGTCAACAGTGCATCAGTGTATAGCAGACAAAAACAACGCAATTCAAAATGGCAGATGCAATGAGTAATTAATAGTATGTACTAAAAATTGAGCAGAAGTAAAATTCTGAGGTTAAGTTAAATAAAAACTTATTAGCCTTTCATTAGTAAATGTTACATGGTAGTAAAGGAACACTAACTTATACTAATGTGGTCACGTGTGTAGTATTTATTTGATCATTAGAGCTGATTCAAACAATAGCAAAAATATGGGTCTTTTCAAATGTTGCTCATCTCACGTCTCCAAATATCCCCTCTGTCAGGAAAATACTCTGTTGTACCCAGTCGCCCTCACAATGTGTCTGAAAATGTCAGATGAAATCCTGAACTGCTCTGATGCACCCTGAGCATGCAAATGCATACAAGACACCTAGAAGCGTGGATTTTATAAACGGGTCTGATGTTTTGGCAGATGATGGTTCTGATTCTGGTTTTGCTCCTTTTACGTTGGATGGGGTGGCCTCTCTCACAGGTGCTGACAAGGACCAGGTCCCCATTAAGATGTTACTGAATATGCGGGCTGCATAGTCATTAACTAAACTGATAGCCCTTGGTAATTGGTTTTTATCTTTAAGTTAAAGAGTTGGGTCATCTACAACTTGGGAAATGTTAACCTCTCTGCCAAAAATAGAAATTTCTTTAAAGTGGTTATCATCCACAGTATTCAGGGACAGTAACTCTGTAACTAATATAAATTAAATAAAAGGAAAAACTGGACAGCCTTTTCTGACTCATCTTGTTATATTAAATATTCTAGATGTGTTTCAGTTAATAATTACTGAGCTGTTAATTCCTTTGTTAAACATTTCAACAAAACTAGTTGTCATGTCCAGCCCGGTCCGCCCGTCTGCTCCCTGTTTCCCCTTAGGCGTGGCTCCAAACTAGCCATGCCTGTGACCTGTTAGTCTTGCTTCTTGTTCCCGCCCCTCTGTTGCCTGTTAACGTCTGCTGTCAGCCTTGTGAGGCCTAATAAATCTTCCCTGCCAGTGGTTTCCCTGCACAGCCACATTCAGGGTCATTCCTTCTGTTGTGGACATGACACTCATTCCAAAACCATACAATTCTAAAGATCTGAAATTTGTGTTTGATCATATCAAATGCCATACGAAAGTCTAAGAAAAGAATAACTACTTCTGAGTGCACTGAATCAGCATAATGTAACAAATCTAGGACAAGTCTGATATTGTTAGTAATATGCCTACCTTTTGTAAAGCCAGTTTGGGATTCTGAAACAATATTACGAAGCACTGATTTCAACCTATTGGCATAAACCAGAGCTAAAAGCTTATAATCCATTGTTAAAAGAGTGATGGGCCACTGATTATCCATCATTAGCCAGCCCTCGTCTGGTTTAGGAATAAGAGCAGTAACTCCCTTTCATTGTGCTTGTCATCTCTCATTCACTGATTTAATTAGACATATACAGTTCACTATAAAAAGTTGCCACAGAATTAGAAATCATATGTGCACTGGGTGCCATCAATATTTAGAGCACTGAGGGATTTTCTTTTCATATTTCGCTTTTCCTGAGCAAAAAAGGAGTGGAGAAACTGGGGTTTCTCTCTCCATCCTCCATCCATTTAGCTCTAGATCTCACGAAGGCACAATTCTGGCCAAATCTAAGTACATTAGATCCAATTCTAAGTGATGTTCCTTCAATTCAATATCCCATTCATCCAATGAACTTCTATTCATTAAATTTATTCTATCTATAAACCTGGACTCATTTTCAATCTTGGATCCCTAACTCTTCCCTTTTTCTGATAGCAATTAATCTGGCTCTGTACTTAAAATATCCCCCAATTACCCATATAATTTCCATATGCATTATTGTTAAATATTTTTCTTCTATACTGAATTTTTGCCATCATTGAAACTGTAGTCATTTAAAAAGGTGTTATTAAATTTCCAATAACCACGACTTCCAGAATCCTCCCTCACACCCATAATTGTACATAAATTTACTTGTAGTCTGAGTATGAGTGATTTATGTATTTAACAAAACAAAGTACTTTGATAGATATTAAGAATAGATCGATCCTGGATTTTAAGGACAAGTTAATGTTCTTTTTATATGTCACACTACCTGCAATTCTTCGTACATGAATCAGTGTCATATTCCATCGTCTAGACGTTCACAGTCAACCATAAATGGTCAATGCCAGGGGTGGCCAATTTTATGCAGAATGGGCTGTTGTGTATGCAGGTTTTCACTTCATCTCCCTAATTAGATGACTAATTGGAAGACTGATTGGCTGAAAAGTCCTCACACCTGGGTTTGAACAGCTAACCTAAAGGTTATCCCAAAAACCTGCATACACACCGGCACTTTGCGGAGAAGACTGGCTACCCCTTGTAAATATGAAACACCCATGAATATTTAAGCAAACAAATGAAGCCCAACAAATGTTTACTTATCATGGCAACCGAGAGGAAGTGCAAGAAAAACTTTTCAGAAACAGAAATCAAGGCGTTTGTGGGTGACGTGGAGACTAGAAAAAACATTTTGTTTGGTGGTCACAGGAGTAGGGTGACTAAAAATGCAGCGAGACAGAGGTACTATTTGCAAAAGATGTGTATCATGACAATCCTAGCTGACTGCATGAAGTTAAATATCGGATATTGATACAGTGCTGTGTAAGCTGTTAAACTTAAGTGTTGTTAATGAGCTCAGCAAACAGACCATTACACAAAATTTTAAAAAAGGTCCAATCTGAAGACGACTACAAAAAAAGTCCACCACAAAGTGCTTAAGTAGTGGGCGAGTTAAAAAGAGAGAGAAGGGGAAAAAAACAAGGATATTGGATAAGGTAGCTGCAAATACTAAGGTGACTTGAGAAGTTTTGAAATGTTTAGCTTTATACAACAAAAAAAACAATTTTGCACCAACATAAACATTTAAATTTCCAAAAAATTTTGGTCAACAACAACTCAAGCCTGGAGGCCAGGCCATGACACAAGACAAGCTATACTTAGGGAGAAATGCCAACACAGTGGAACGTACATGTCTGTGGCAGGAGCGAGGGAGACAAACAGACGCACACAATTTAGAAACGCACACCTGAACATACAATGCTCGGGATGCTTGCTTAATTCTGTATATTGCAAAGTTATTGGTTTCATACAAATAATTATTCATTTACAAAAATGTGTATCACATTATGAATAACCAGTACTTTTAAGTAAAACATTCTTTTCAAGTAGTAACTGAAACCCAAATTAGTGTTCTAAAATTGCTGTTCTGACTTAAAGTTCATTTGCATGCAGTCCCACCGGGTGTCTTTTTTACCCTTTGGGAACCAATGACTACAATTGCAAAGGATGTGTCAAATATTTCATTACTTTTATTATGAACCCAATAAAATTTGCAACATTTTTACTGAATTAAGCAAACGTCCCAAGACTTTCTGTGAACACCATAGAAGGGATCATACCCACTTTATTACAGTACATATCAAAATCCAAAGGGAAAAAAAAACAAAAATACTTCCACATTGTTACATAACGTAACAATGCGCTCAAACTCGGTGATCATTAGCAGAAAGACAATTTAAAAATGTACATTATAAGAAAGTAAATATCTTTACAATTTATTAGAAAGAGACAAAAACACTGTACTTGTCAAACTAAAGTCCAGAGAAAACAGCTATTTGGTAGTTTAATTTTTTTTTCAATCTATCCTTCCACTTTAAGAGTCTGAAAAAAACAGCTGTATTTCAAAAATCTGAAATCGTTCATGGGTCACACAGATTTCAGGGTTCAATTTGTACTTGTATGCTACATTGTTTACCTATGGAAGTAGTTCCTTCAAACCTGGGGCATATTCTTTCAAGGTCGCTAAATGAAGAGGCTGGTTTATTTTCTCATTATGTCTCATTATGTTAAGTGGCAAATTCGTAGCAGGCTAACTCCATAGCTTAGTTAACCTTTGTAGTAAAGAAGTCCCACTCGGCAGAAACTATCCCATACAGCAGTTCCATTAACATCCCGTCTGCCCCATTTTGATGCACTGACGTCAAACCACTCGCTGAGCACCTCTCATGATCATTTTAGAAAATGAAACATTTGTGGATCACTTATTTACCTTCTTGTGTCAATGTTAAAATACTGTATGAGAGGGGGTAAAAAAAAAAAAAACACTTAGTAGCCTATTTCACTGATACATCATTATGAATGAGGGCGGCCCTTTTTACAACATAACCAGACAGGCTGGATTAGCCATATGGGGACTTGGGCACCACGTTCTCTGGTGTTCTTTTAACGCTCTATGAAAAGCCCATGTAACATTTTGCCAATGTTTTATGCATTTCTGAATTCCATAAAGGCTTGAACCAGCAACGTCTTACCAATCAGATGCTGTGACCAGTTGAGAGACAAACAGCTACTTACATATTTAATCTATCAGTAATATTTTTCCTTGTCCCCTCACCTGCTTTATTAATGGTGGCAGTGTTGCCTTTTCTTGTAATTACATCCTTGTAATCTCCATACAACTAAACTGATGTCCTTCGGCCTTCTTTTTGTGAATTCACCGCTCACCGACAATCTGCTCGGGGCTGCTTAAGTACCCTGTGCTCATGCACGATGAAGGGTTTAACATGCTTGGTTTGAGTTAATGTGAACAAGTCATGGCTGAATTGTTCTCATAGAGCAGCTTGAGCTTTAAGAGGGAATCAACACTAAATCAAGCCAGGCTTATTCAGTTAAACACAAACTTCTATAGCAACACTGGTGGAATACTCCCTCTGCTTTCCTTTGAGTGATAAAATGCAACTAAAAATGTTACGCTTAAAAAAAAAAAAAAAGGCATTAAGATACAAAAAAGTAAAATACATATCCTGTCAAACATAACTGTGATAAGTAGGTGTGATGTGAATCACAGTCATGATGCAAGACTGCAAAGATCTAAAAGTAACACCACTCACTTTAAATACCAAAACACTAAACTAACATTTCTCCCGTAAAATGTCATTTAAATGCAAAAAAAAAAAGAAAACTCAAAAACCTGTAAATAGGAAATGTAAATAGACCTTTTCATAAAATTGGTTTGGAAAACTAACACTTTACTAAAAACTATAATGCTTGCTGCTGCCATGATGGGTCACTACTACACAGAATTATAAGGCTTAACTTCTGAATAAGTCAGATCCAGACTGATCTGTTTTTCTGTTTCATCAAAGCTAGTGCTTTTTGGTCGATGTGCATCCTGGAAATAGTCCATACCGATTAACAATATAGCACTGCACTGTCAATGGCCGGAGACAGTTCTGTACGAGTTTGCATATCCACACTCAGAAGCTATTTTATGACTGCTGTAAACTTCTAAAAGGTGCAATGGTTTGTATGTGGCTACTAGCTTTACTGTGCCTACAGTTTATTTGTTCTTCGGGGTAAAAATCCTTCCAGCGATAAGGAATCTTCATTCAAAGTTAGGGAGCTCTGTGGAAAAAATAATGCTTAATAAAAATTGTTGAACTGAGAATGGAGAGTGAAGAGATTTTTTAAAATGAGTTGGTACAACTTACTTTCATCATCACTATCAGCAGATTCATCCTGTGAATCACAAAATAATTTTAATTTTGACCATGTTCATGAGCATTAAATGTTTGCAAGTTGTACAGGCAATATGCTAACACTCTAAAACCGACGCTATATAGAACAGACACAAATACTCTGTGGCCTCTAATTTCAGGACACCTGCTTGTTAATGCAAAGAGACTTTCCAAACAGCAAATCAAGTAGCTCCAAATGAATACATAAAACATAGTAAAGAGATTCAGTTACTGTGCGACTAAGAATATCGCTTTGGGTGATATTCCCTAGAAATATCATAATTTTGTGAAAATCTCCAATAGTAAGAAAATGTGATATTTTATTGATACATAGTCCAGCCCTACAATTCAAGCATCAGAGCCACAGAGATGCACAATATAATTTTAAAAATGATATTCTCGGGGTTCCAGAATCTCAGAAATGGCCACCTTCAACAGAATCTACCGGGAATGCTCCAATATACAAAAAATATCCAGTCAGCGGCTGTTCTGTTCCATATAACATTTTATCAATTAGCGGTCAGAAGAGAGTGATTTGTAAGCTAACAAGAAAAAAATGATACATCAGTACAATAGTGATGTGCAGAAAGGCATCTCCAAACACAATATGTTGAAGTGATTTTGGAGAAAAACCATACTCTACCTGGTAGTTGGCAGACATCTAAAAAGATGGCCACTAAGTGTATTCATCCTCAAATTCTATTTTTAATAGAGCTGTACTGTATATTAATGGATACATCATGGAGGGGCAAGTTTAACCCTGTACAGATTATTAAACAGGACAGGCATACTTACAAACAAGCATGCACATTAACTGGTACGCAAGTACGCATTTGCCAGGTAAAGCAATACGTGTGGCAATTTCTCGTCATAGCACCAAAAATGTGTATTTATTGTATGTGCATTTGCACTGATATGACAAGAAATCATTGTGCATCTTAACCTTTATACCACAACTGAAGTATACAATAGCTGTAAAATGCGCATTTTCACTGCCATGCCAAGAAATCGCTGCAGGTATTGCTTTACGTGGCAAATGCGTACTTGCATTCCAGTTATGTGCATCCCTGCTTAGAAACATGCCTGTTGATTTAATACTTTGTCCAGATCTTACATCATCTGCGCCATCCACATCAGGCAGTTCATCTTCCCCCCCCATGCTGCTCATCATCTGGAAAAACAAACAAATCCATAGGCGGCTCCCTCTCACCCACTTCAGGGACAGTAACATGTTATACAGGTAAAGTCTTAGTAGCACCTAGAGATCCACTCACCTCTGAGAAACGGTCAAAACTAGAAAGTTCTTCATCGGAATCATCTTCCCAGTCCTTCCAGTTATTAAAATCAACACCAAGCCAATTTAGCTGTAGAAAATGAGCAACACACAGTTTCATGATGGCATCTCTCAATGGTACCTGTGATGACAGAACTCATACTTCTTGTAAAAGAAAAATAAAAAATTGGCACACACAAAAAAAGACTTACTTTTGTCTTGTCTTTTGTTAATCTTGGCCAGGGCTTCCCAGATTCAGCTTTTCGTAAATAACACAGTATGGATCTATCTGTCCGCTTGTGCTTGGATTCCTGTATAAGAATTGAAACGGGGACGGCCATGTTACTTTTATATGTTTAACTGCATGACCATGCAAAAAAATAAAAAATAATAATAAATAAATTAAATGTTTTCATGCAAGAAAAATTGAGAGACTTACATTTGGATCAATGACTTCAAAAAGGTCAATCTCATTTTGATGCTTGTGCCCATCTGTTCCACCAAGGCAGCTTAACAGAAAAAGTTTCTAATGTCAATTACATATTATGCATTTCATTACAGTGGAAAAAGGGTCATAAGTCAGGAGGCACCCAAAAATTTTAGATTCTCAGCATTGGTGTAATGCAACCAGTACCGCCGTACTTTACACCAATGGGTGCATATCGGAAGTGTTTGTGTGTTGTGTGTTTGTGAACACCCTTCTGCCACCTTGAAACTCAGTAAATACAAATAGAAACAGTAGTCTAATATTTCAAAAGAATGAAAGCTGGAGGTTTTTTTATAACTTTTCTAGGGATGAAGTGATTGATATTCTGTTTGCAGGGGGAAAATTAATCAGCCTGCAAGTGTCCCAGAACATGAATCTGTTTCAAAACGTCTTAAAAATTGAAGAACCAGGAAATGCATATAATAAAAAACTACCAAATGACCAAAAATTATATTATTATATTAGATATTAGCTGTGATCCCTAAAAGACCAAATCAGATAGCACAGTATCAACCCACATAGGGGGCAGTGTGTTAGTTGGTTAGGCAACTGTGTTTGATCAGAAGGTCAGTGGTTTGAATCCTGCCCTTAACCCCCCCCAAAAAAAATGCTCCAGGGGCACTGAATAAATGGCCTAACCCTGAACTTGGGCCCCAAGCCTGACTCTCAAAGAAGACGGATCTGGTAATATACGCGAAAGGGTTTTCTTAATCCTGATGTGTCCCAAATATAGGTAATCGTAAACCAACTTCAATACGGTTTCAGAACCACGAAAAACAGAAGCCCAATCATAAGACAAGTTGGGAGGGGTTCATTTCCTCATAAGGACCT
>JAODKL010000038.1:3218914-3231071 GCA_026780765.1 Petrocephalus schoutedeni
GAATAAGACGGCCGCGAATATAAGACGACCCCCCCTTTTTAAGAGGTATTTTTAGAACAAAAACTGCGTCTTATATTTGGGCCAATACGGTAAAGAAAACACATTGAATGAGAAGGTGTGTCCAAACTTTTGGCCTGTACTGTATATCAGAAAAACCCATGTCGGTCAACCTCTACTTTTTATACAAATACACCAGGCAAAAAAGAAAATATTCAAACAAGTTTGTAATGATCTTGTGTGGGGAGAGATTTCTTACTTACGTGAAGTGCACTTTTGATTTTTCAAATTTCACCATGACATCTTTACTATCCTCAACATAAAACTCAATAACAACACAGTCCCGTCTATCAAACCACTTCGCACTTGCTGCCATCCTGTTGAGAAAAGAAAAAGCGTTTGAATGTAATGACATGCCACACTTTAGAAATTATGAACACGTGTCAGTGTCTACATTTACATATATTTATAATTATACATAATGTTTTATAGTAAAAATAATAATACGAAGAAGAACAACAACAACAACAACCATGGCTAGCACCAGAAATAAATTCGTCTAACTACAGCATCATCTGTAGGGTATTTAGACAACACCAACCTTTAAATCACTGTTTATTGATATTCTTTAATTGTATTTCATGAAAGATAAATTAGTTCAAAACTACTGTTAAAAGCTTGTTAATGGATAGATTTGGCCCGCTTAAAAAAACAACATATAAACTCACCTTAAAATACTAAAATATAAATGCAATTAAATACAGAAGTATTTTATGCGATGCTAAGGAATAAAAAACTCTCCAAACAAAGCAGCAGATCTCTGGTGTAAGGCCATACACACAACTGTTATCAGCGGCAATGAGCCTTTAATGAGTACCGATACAAGGCAGTAATGCTGGCGATAACCTAAATACTCTACCTGACCGCTCAGTTCGCTTTTGCAAATTATAAGAGGTATTATAAAACTCTCATTACAAAGTCGAACCTATTCAAATTCATTCTTTCACTTTCGTTGTCCTTGCACCAATAGTAACGGGTAAAAAGGCGCTCATTCATTATTTTGGCCCTGAGAAGACTTTCGGTTTAAGTGAACTGGGCTGGAGTTCACCAGCAGATACTATAAAATATCAATGGCTTCATACTTACGCCAACGGACGTGAAAAGGCACTTGCGCATTTGTGTGTATAAAAATTAGTATATTAGAAAGATGCACCCATAAACAGGTATCTAGCGGAATCTAGTCCATTTCCATTATTCTACACAAACGATCTTCACAACTACATTATAATATTGGTAAAACAAGAAAAGCAGAAAAAAGCAGTAATGTAATAAACACCAAAATGTCGATTAATTAGCTACCGAGAAACGTATAGGCGAGTAGCCGCGCGGGTCCAGCTAGCTAACCACGATAGGAAAGAAGGCCTAGCGCAGTCCATTACTCTCCGAATCCTCCGAGCTAACGGAGCCAGCGTGTGCATCGTATCTGTTACGGACACACATAACTCACCGGCAGCGTTTAAGCCGGGTTAAGTATAACCAATAAAACAAAACAAGTACTCGCGAATGATGAAGCCGCTTATCGCGTTTGCATCCATACTCTCCACCCAAAACTTACATCTCGTAACTATGTTATTCCTTCCTCCGCGTTTCCCTGGGCGGCGTTCTGTTTTCACCCTCTCTATTTCGATAAACGCTGAGATATATTCGCAGAATATATGCAATATCCGCAACTAATCTGATGCACAGACCCGCGTGTCTGCCCTCCTTGTGCCAGCGCTGTGACGCAGCAGTAGCGGGAGGCAACCTCGAGCTGGCTGCTTCCAGGGCTTTTCGGTCCCATTCAGGCCGAAATTCGACACTTTTGCGCGCATCCGCTCATAGTATTAGTATTAGTATTGCAACATTGCGTCACAGCAGTTTACAGGTATCACCATTTAAGCTAGGAGCGTCATTGAGCTTTGCTATATTGTGAATTGACTTCATTAGCTAAAATTAAATAATTGCAGTATATTGGGCAATGGATTCTTGAAAAATTTCTGTTATTGTATGTTATAGCAGACGCTAGATATTATTTAGGGTGCTTCACCCACCCTATTTTTTCTCTCAGCCCCCTGAAAAATATTTTTATAATTCCATTTAACGTTTTGCAACCTTCTTTGTACAGATTTTATAAATGGGGACCCCACTGGAAGTGGCAACCCTACTGGGGGATGAGACCCCCCCTCCCCTCCCCCCAAGGCTGAAATCCTAGATTCAGCCCTACTTTATTCTCAGCCTCTGCTAGTTCTCAACTTAGAGTTAAGATTCGTGCTCATTTTCTGTTCCATTTTTTATTGCACAGAATGTCAGTGTAGTAGTTTATTTAAGTCTTCTGGGAAATGTGAAGACTAAAATTTGTGCCCTTACCATATACCGTATATGCTCGAGTAAAAATGTGCTGAAAAAGTCAGCCTCGGCTTATACTCGAGTCAGGCGCCATGGGTTCCTCCAGACTGGCACCCTCTGTCCTCTCCGTGACCCCCCTGCTGTCAGATTCTCACTCCCGCTGCCCCTGCCTGTCACCACCAGGCATCCTCCGGATCCCCTCATGTGTGTTTAACTTCAATCAATCAATCATTACATATTAGAACCTAATTAGCAGTGTGTCACGGTTTCTGCGGGATGAACGACCCATAATGCAGGCTGCGATCACAGGGGCGTTTATTATTAGGAACAGGACGAGCAAGCACAGGTAACGGTAACAATGACAATACAGCACAATAACTGACCACGGGAGCATGACACAGACCGACTAAATAGGGGAGGACATCAAGGACTAAACACAAGGCAGGTGGGCATAATCGGGGAAGCGCATGTGGATAACAAGGGGGCGTGGCACACATGAGGATCAAACGAGCAGACCATGACACAGTGTTTACCTGTATTAGCAATGCTGATCAGGTGTGTCCTTATGTGACATATCATGTGGTCAGCATTGCTAATACAGGTGAATACTGCTAATTATTACTGTATTACCATAATTAATTTTAAGTTTAACACATATACAGTATACGATCAGCATTGCTAATGCCTCATACAGACGTTAGCGGCGTCTGTAAGAAGCACGCCAGTGATCAGACTGATCGCTGAGAGATACTGAAGTGCAGAATGACAGTGTACAGACACAAGCATCTGCTGCATTTCCCACCATAGGCTTATACTTGAGTCAATATACGGTATTTATGCAATCACCTTGTACTGAAAAATAAAATGCTGTGGCCCGTTGTGAACCAAAATGGGATGATTTGTCATGTTTTTTATTTTTGTCATTGACCTGGGGAATGGGTCTGGCCTCCCTTATTTCTTAATATTGAACAACTCTAATGAGGACTGATATACTCTATGGACAGAAGTATTGTGGTGTTTCACTCAGCCCCATTGCCACAGGTGTATAAAATCCAGCACCTAGCCATGCAGTCAGATTTACAAACATTTGTGAAAGAGTTCAGTGAATTCAAGCGTGGTACTGTCATAGGATGCCACCTTTGCCATATGTCAGTTTGTGAAATTTCTTCCGTTACATATTACACAGTCGACTGTTAGTGATATTGCAAAGTGGAAGAGTTTATATACAACAGAAACTCAGCCGTGCAGAGCAGGCTCACTCTAAAACAAAGCTGATTTTGCCTGTATTTCTATTTTGTTTTAGTTCATGATGCATTGTACGTTGTAGTTTTCATCTTTTGAAAACCTGTCATTTTTATTTTTATTCCAGTTAACAATTTTTTTTTCACTCCTAGTTTTAGTGCTAGTATTCATTAACTATAATCCAGGCATAAATCTCAGTGCAAAAACTGTGCCTGGTGCTTCATGGTGTGGGCTTCCATGGCCGAGCAGGTGCATGCAAGCCTCACATCAACAAGCATAATGCCAAACGTCGGATGGAGTGGTGTGAAGCACGCCACCACTGGACTCTGGAAGAATAATAATGTGTTCTGTGGCTTGTCAAATCACGCTTCTCTGTCTGGCAGTCTGATGGATGATGGATGGGCTTGGCTTACGTCAAAGAACATTACTTGCCTGCGGGGCTAGCCCAGCTCCTGATAAACAACCCAATTATCCCTCCTCCACCAAACTTTACAGTTGGTGTACCAACTGTATCACACTTAATGTTAACCGGTATTACAGCAGTGGTTATCAACTTTGTAAGTTAACTCAAGGTTTGCCTGAGTGCTCTTATAGAAAAAGGGTATTGCAAAATAAAGACAAACTAAAAGCTGCCCTTTGATGAAGAATTGGGACCGTTTAAAAAATATTTTAAAATTTAACTCAGTTAAGCTATTGTCTGCGGACTGGAAAATTAAAGTTCAAAGGATAGAATGTTTATGTACAATTTGTGTGAACTTCACAATGTGTGGCCATGTATGCTGTTATTGAGAACAACAATACCGCATTGAATCTTGTTGTTCCAAAAATACAATGATACATCATTATAAAGGCCCACCGCTTGAGATCACAAAAAGTAAATTGAATAAACAGAGGCTTATTAATGAATGAATGAATAATTAATTCTTAAAAATTAATTAATTAATTGGTTAATTAAGTGGGCTAATAATTGACCAAATTTCTCCCCAAGTTCATAGAGGAAATCTCATGACCAGAGGATAAGATCTTCAGCCTGAGAGATTATATTCAGTTTGAAGATTTAATTATGTTTTATAGCTTGGGAGTTGGGGAACTAGAATACTTTTCATTGGGATCTAGTATTAAGCCAATGAGTTGCTTTGGACATTCTCTAATACTCTTCTCAATCCAAGCCAAGTATATTTCCCCTCTGAGGACTACTTTTATGGTGTCCCATAAAAGAGAGGGACAAGCTGCTTGTGATCTATTAAAGACAAGGAAATTTTATGTTATGTGAGCACAGATATCTGGGGCTAATCAAAGTCAACTGTTTAATCTCCACAGAGGTCAGCTGTTATGGCTGAGGGAAAATGAAATATCAAGTATTATTGGAGTATGGTCAGATTTGGTGATGGCGGAATATTCTTTGAATATGAAAAGAGAAGTAGATTCTCGTAAGGCAAAATAATTTAGAAGAGGCTTGATGGCTGTGAGAAAAAAGAGGACACTTTCTTTTAAGCATTATAGAAGTGCCCGGGGTCACTGCAGCCTGTTTGGCTTAGGAATGAAAACAGGTTAGTTGCAGTTTCAGGCTAGAATGATTAAGAACAGGGTCCATTGTGCAACTGAAGTCACCACCTAGAATCAAATAGTGTGAGTTGAAGCTGGATATAGTTGTGATAAATTTATTAATAAACTCTACATCATCCCGATTGCGAGCATATACATTGATCAATAGAACAGGCGTGCAAAAATACAAACTGTACCTGAGCAGTCCAATGAAACCTTCAGTGGTGGGTGGTGGGTTAATGTATCAGTATAGGTACTCACACATAGCAGAGTAAATGCAGAGGACATATTCACATTGACCTTTCACCATCATTGTCTAGCCAGTCTATTTATCAATTGGCATTTTGAATCTGCTGGTCAAAGAAGGCTGAAGGTATTTAAAAAATTAAAGTTTATCCCTCATGAGTGACCTGTATTGCGCGGCATACCGGAGTATAAAATGAATTCCTTTTTGATACATCCATCCATCCATCCATTCTCTACCGCTTATCTGGGTTGGGTCGCAGGGCCACCTCCCCGGCCACTTTGTCCAGCTCTTCCGGGGGAATGCCGAGGCTTTCCCAGGCCAGCTGAGAGACATAGTCTCTCCAGCGTGTCCTGGTTCTTCCCCGGGGGGCCTCCTCCCAGTGGAACATGCCCGGAACACCTCACCAGGGAGGCATCCAGGAGGCATCCTGACCAGATGCCCAAGCCAACTCATCTGGCCCCTCTCAATGCGGAGGGGTAGCAGCTCTACTCTGAGTCTCCCCCAAATGACCGAGCTTCTCACCCTACAGTATCTCTAAGGGAGAGCCCAGCCACCCTGCGGAGGAAACCTATTTTGGCCGCTTGTATTCACGATCTTGGTCTTTCGGTCACTACCTACAACTGAGGTGAGGGTAGGAACGTGGATCGACTGGTAAATCGAGAGTGTTGCCTTTTGGCTCAGCTCCTTCTTCACCATGACAGATCACCGCATCACTGCTGAGGCTGCACCGATCCGCCTGTCGATCTCCCGCTCCATCCTTCCCTCACTCTTGAACAAACCCTCTAGATACTTAAACTCCTCCACTTGGGGAAGGACCACCTCCCCGACCCGGAGAGAGCACCCCACCCTTTTTAGGCTGATTCTCATCCCAGCCGCTTCACACTCGGCTGCTAACTGTTCCAGTGAGAGCTGAAGGTCATGATCTGAAGAAGCCAACAGAACCACATCATCTGCAAAAAGCAGAAACCCAATCCTGAGGCTACCAAACCGAACACCCTCAACGCCCTGCCTGCGGCTAGAAATTTTGTCCATAAAAGTTATGAAAAGAATCTGTGACAAAGGGCAGCCCTGGCGGAGTCCAACCCTCACCGGAAACGAGTCCGACTTACTGCCGCCAATGCGGACCAAGCTCTGGCACTGGTCGTACAGGGACCGAACAGCCCTTATAAGGATTCCCGGCATCCCATACTCCCGGTGCACTCCCCACAGGATACACAAAGTCCGCAAAGCACATGTAGACTGGTTGGGCAAACTCCCATGCACCCTCCAGGACCCTTCTGAGAGTATAGAGCTGGTCCACTGTTCCACAGCCAGGGTGAAAACCACACTGCTCCTCCTGAATCCGAGATTCGACAATCCGATGGACCCTCCTCTCCAGAACCCCCAAATAGACCTTACCAGGGAGGCTGAGGAGTATGATCCCCCTATAGTTGGAACACTCCCTCCGGTTCCCCTTCTTAAAGAAGGTTCCCCCGGTCTGCCAATCCAGTGGCAGTGCCCAGCTTCTGGTACAGGTACAGGCCTTGCTTTCCCCTCCTGAGCGGCCTGACAGTTTGCCAGAATCTTCTCAAGGCCGACCGAAAGTCCTTCTCCATAGCCTCACCAAACTCCTCCCACGCCCGAGTTTTTGCTTCAGCAACCACCAGGACACTTGCCCCTGACAACATAGCTCCTAGAATCATGGAGGCACGCAAACCCTTCCAACACAATAAGGTGGCGATTCATGGAATGGCAATATGAGACCAAGACCGCAAAAACGTGGCCTTGAGAACTACAATGCTAATATATACACAATAGAGTTGCTCCGGCTCCTGGTAATTTATAGTCACAGGTAAATTTCAAGTTTTACATGGTATGGTATCATTTGGCTAATTTCAGTACCTATCTTTTCCTTTTTTTGCTGCTTTATTCACTATGCACTGAACAGAGTCAAGAGCTTGCTCTCATGCCCACCCTTTAAGAACCAGCTAAAACTGGTGGCTCATGCATGTGATTTCAGTCTAACTTTTAACAGTGAAAGAGCTTTGATGCACATCTCGAAGTTAGAGCTGAAAAACACAACAGCCCAAACAAACGCAGGGACTTCTGGGAAATTAAGGCTGCAGAAGCAAAATATGGAGACATTTCACATTTAGGGCAAGTGACAGTGGAGAGGTTAAGTACTCTTCTACATCTGTGTGCCAGTGACTGTAAGCAAGACAGCTAGGCTAATGAACATGAAGTGCACATACAAACATGGAAATATTAAAATCTGCCCATTAAGAATCTTGCATTTACCCACATTCAGGAATATTTCACTACAGATCTGCAAATCCCACCAATCAAGCAAGAACATCACACAGGTTAAACCTTAACTACAACTCCACGATAGTTACCTTTATAGTCAGTTTTCCGGCCATAATTTTATTCGCATATATTTTTTAGATTAGTACTGAACCAACCCAAATATACACCTTACAGTTGTCACAATTTTTTGTACCATGTCAGACAACTTAACAGTGTCATGTTTGTATTGTTCCAATCTTTATCCCCCCCACCCCATCAATTCAATGGTATTGAGTATTTTCCTGGGTATCAGTATCGAGTTTGAATTTGTATTGTGACAACCCTACCCATAGATCATGTGTATGTTGTTAGCCTTCACCTTTTCCCTTTGCATTCACTATGGTGTGCCGTTTCAATTTTGGGGCAGTCCATCTCAGAATGTATTCAAACATGCACTCTCGACAAACAAAATTATGTACATGATGTGATTTACATTTAATGTTTGATTTTTGCATCAAGTACACAAAAAGGGGGGGCAAAACAGTCACTTTATTATCAATAAATACCAATTGGAGGACTTCCAGTTCCAACAGCACAATCCTTACTGCATTGAGAAAAAAAAAATCCAAAGAATTTTCCATCTTTGCAATCCACAGCTTTATTTCATTCCCTGGTATAAACTGTACAAACATATCAAATGAACAGTTTGACCTTCTTATTTCCATGGCCTGCTTGTCTTCTACATTGTCAGCTCCTGATAATACAAAAAGGCACATTAGCATACAGGCCACACCTTAAAATACCCAAGTCCATTGGTGAACACACTTCAAAACAAATTCTTACCATAATGGCATTGACAATGTCATTGTTGTTGTTCTTGAGGGCACGTACTGCCTTTGCCCGTGAGACGTTGGCTTGTGACATCACAAGTTCAATGTCCTTCACCTCAACCCCGGTCTCATCAACCTTCCAAATTACAATAAATATCAGGTTTAAAATTTGATGATCGTAATTTAATGCTTCAGAATAACTTTTGGCACCATTTTAATATATAGAACAAATTGTAAACCATTAAACATAAAGAATTGAAGTTACTAGGAACCCCACCTCCTCCTCTTCGCTTTCCTCCTGCACAGTAGGTGTCTGCGTGTTCTCCTGGATATTTGAAACAGCCTCTCCTTGGACCTTGAACTTCTCTGCTGCTGCTAGCTGAGCTTGCTGTGAAAGATCCTCAATCTGCAAAAGGAAAAAATGCACTTATAATATGATAATATAAAAATTATCCATTCTTATAGACTTTCAATGTATAAATCAGGTACACCTGATAAAGGAATCCTTTGTTCAACACAAACAGTTCACGTCATTACATACACAAAAAACTTTGGAGACAACTGGGAGACCATAAATAAGCACTCCTCCTCAGGATAGGGATTGGCTTCATTTCAGAAGAGTTCAGAAGAACGAAAGTCAAAACTATTTTAATCATCATAGGAGGACTGCAGTTTAGTCTCAAACAAGCCGTCAAGCCATCAAATAAACAAAATTAGCATGCTGAACATTGCCGTTAGACCTACCTTGGCCTCACCAAAAACTATGTATGTGTCAGATGCCGGACTCTTGTAGACATCCGGTTTGGTGATGACAAACAAGATGTTCTTTGACTTTCGGATTGTGACCCTGGTAACTCCCGTCACCTGGCGAAGACCCAGCTTGGACATAGCCTGAAAAAGTACCATATCAAGTAACCACCCAGAGCAAAAATTCCTGGCATGAAAGGCCCCGCAATGAACCTTCAATTACATTTAACAGATATAGGTGCAAAGGTTTGGCTTCATCAAACTCAGAAGTCATGCTGTTAACACTCATTTGAGGGAAATTTAAGTCAGTTTGTCAAGTGTAAAAAAAACAAAAAACAAAACAAAACAAATTCACAGACAGACATGCTTACCTTCCGTGCCTTCTTTTCACTTCTGCTCTGTTTGGCTTTGCTGACTGGCTCCTCATCAATTTCGGCAGCTGCGGCAAGCTAATGGCCATATGGAAAGACACCAGAAGTTCACTTACTTATATAAAACGAAAACCTGCACCGAGAGCCACCAAGGAATCAGTAACGATCAACATCACTGGTCAAATCATGGAACCTTAGTAGTGAGCTTTTGAATAGGACTAAGGTAAAGTGATCACAGGAATCACTTAAGACACCATACTACCATTTATTTGCATTTCAGAGTACTTTATCCAAAATTCATGGCAAAGAGTAATGTATGCTTTCGTGATTCATACCTGCGCCTGTTGGGATTGCACTTGTGCGGAGTCTGGGTCCTCCAGGTCTGGTACAGACTCATCGCTATCTGACTCCGTACCAGACCCTGCAGAAAAGGGAGAAAAAGAAAATCAGCAAACACAATGGCAAATGTTTAGTACTTTGTAGAAATAAAAAGAACATGCCAATGCATCCTTCAGCAAGGGGAAAACACCTGCAATACCCATATGCAGACAAAGAATCAAGGATACTCTTATAATCAGCCATTCTGAACACACAGGTGAGTAAAGCCTACACATGAGACAAAGTCCTCCACACATATGCATATTTGCAAAAAGGCTAGACATCCATCACAAGAGCATTTCTAGCTGCAGCTCACCAAAAAAACCTTTCCTACTAATACATGAAATGTCACTTTTTTTCCTAGAAAAGTCATCATGGTATGTTTCTGCTGCAGGCTTGATATCTTCCATCTGAAATACCTGTGACTAAAATTTCCTTTATTGTCAGTCTAGCCAACAGGCATAGATGCTTTCTAGGAGAAGCAGTCAATACACTCGATATGGTTTTATATGCCTGCTTTTAGGGTTAAGGACAAGGAGTTAGTACGCAATAGGGGTGTAACGATTCTTCAAATCAACACAGGTTGGTTCAGACCTCAAATTTTTGAACCACAGCTCGATTCATAACATTCCAGGATTTGATTAAATTAACATTAATTTGGAACACTAAAGAACATAAGATTGTTATATAAAAACTACATAAACAAAAACTACACTTCATAAAACGTTCCCACACCACCAACTTGAATGTTCCCGGGGGGTCTGCAGTCTCAGGGTTATAATCCATCTGGAGCTAACGAAACTAGCCCAGCTTTTACCACAGACATGATCATGAATGAAGCAAAACAGTCAAGTGACATGCAATTGGACAATAAAATAGGCCGTGGTCTGAGGCTGTGGGGGGTGGATACAGTCATGGTTCTGGTCTCGGTTTCAGAACAGTTACACCACTAGTACGCAATTTGTATGGGAAGAAATTTCTTTCAAAACACACATTTTGTTAACGCAAGTCCTCAAAATTTTACCCATGCAGATTAAAATCCCTTCTGCACAAGACAAATCAAATCAGACAGAGTGAAACGCAAAAGGCATAGAGAAAAACCACAACTTCGACAACGTTAAAGATCACATCATATATCAGGGCTCCAGACTAACTCTTCCAGTGGTAGCACTGGAGGGGGGGAGGGGATTGATTAATGCAGGACCCATAAAAATCCTAATGAGTTACACGCACATACAAGACCATGAAAATTTTGCCTTGCATACTCTCAAATGGTCACATGAGAGTTTTTGTTGCAGTCTGGAGTCCTGTATATAAACCTGACCAAGAATAAACCATGCCATCTTTGAATCTCATTAGTAGTCAAAAGAGAAGAATAACAGCTGTGCAATCAATGCTTCTATGGAGTAAGGTGTTCCAGCACAATTGGCCAAAGCCACATAGTGACACCGTAAAAAAAAAAAAATCCAGTGCAATCAGACCAAACAGTAAAATTAGCTGGAATTGTCTGGCCTTTGCCTTGCACAGTGCGCAACACTACATGCCCGCTGTGTAATTCACTCCAAATAAGCAGGCAAAAATAAAAAAAAGTCAGATACCCTTCTCGTTCTTGATCACAGGCTCCGGTTTGGTAGTTGTTGGAGGGGGTTTATGAGAGGAAATGGGTACTATAGGGGGAGTGAGTACAGAAATGTTCCCCTCAGGTGGAATGAGAGGGGGCAGATCATCTTCCTCTGGAGCCAGAAGCACATCAGGCTGAACAGCCGATTTAGGAGCAGGTACTGGGAGGTGCACAGAAGCAGAGGAGGGGACAGGAGGCAAAGCAATGGCAGACTGAGCCCTCTCTGCATTAGACGAAGACAGAGAGGGTTTCGGAGCCTTAGTAGCAGGGGGAGCTGGAACTGGAGCAGGAGCAGGAAGGGGCACAGACACAACTGGGGTAGCCTCAGGTGGCTTCTTGGAGGAAGGAAGGTCACCTGGGACAGCCTGGCACTCCTTAGCACCATCACTGACAGCCAGAGGTGACAATTCTGGCTTTCCTCTCTGGGATTCACTAGTAGCTTTAAGAATGCCCAGAGAGGGTTTCGGAGCCTTAGTAGCAGGGGGAGCTGGAACTGGAGCAGGAGCAGGAAGGGGCACAGACACAACTG
>JAODKL010000038.1:3231171-3249498 GCA_026780765.1 Petrocephalus schoutedeni
TAGCACCATCACTGACAGCCAGAGGTGACAATTCTGGCTTTCCTCTCTGGGATTCACTAGTAGCTTTAAGAATGCCCGGGGCCTTGGTGTCAACAAAAGGTGTAGGAGCCAAAATAGGAGCCTGAGAGGTCACCTCTACAGCTACAGGGTCAGCAGCACTCTTAGAAGGGAGCGAGAGGTCAGATTTAGATACAGGAGTAGAGAGAGGCTGAGCAACAGAGGGAGAATTCTCCAGTGACTGACAAGCCACAGCTACTGAGACGTTGCTTATGGGAGCTGGTGCAGGGCCAGAAATGGGAGTGGAAGTTTGATCTACCGATGAACCAGAAGCTGGTATAGGCATGTCAATTTTGGCTGGCTTTACAGAAGTTGGGAGGTCGGTTTGCACCTTCTCAGGAATGGCTATTGGAGCCTGAGAAGTAGGAAGTATGACATTAGCTGGGCCAGTCAACTTGGCCTTTTGAACTGGCTTTGCCATCTTAGCCTCTGGCATAGTGCCACCTTTAGCCTTTCCCTTCCCACTTGTCTTGATAACCTTGGGTTGAGGGATGGAGGCATCTCCTGTACCAGAAGCTGGGCAGCCAGTTGATGGAGGCACTAAAGGAAAGGGCATAGTAGTAGGGGGGGACACTCCTGGAGCAGAGGATGACAGCTTGGGAGGGGTGGAAGAGGAGGCAGAAGCAAGTGGGGATGAGTGCTTGCTGGTGACCGGCACAGGCTTGGAGACAGAGGAGAGGTGGGAAGACTGCTTGGTCCCACTTTTAGCTTCTTTAGCTTTAGGTGTGGCCAAAGCACTAGCAGAGGAAAGTTTCTTGGAAGCAGTAGCAGCTGGAGAAAAAGGAATTCAAATTGTACTTTGGGTAAGTGCTATAACATCACAAAAAGCACAAGGAAAACACAGAATTCCATAAGATGTAGGCACTGAAAACCCTACCAATAAATAATTAACGTATTACAGGATTAAAAATCTCCAATACAAATTGATCCAATTTTATGGGAGGTGAACTGCAATCTGGTGATAACTACAATAAATGTAGTTTGTTTAAGCAAGATGCCTGAAAGAAAATAAGCCATCCAAATACCACCATGACATGTCAAAGGTTCATTTCACACCAACATATTAGTCAGATCTGGACATTTCAAAATGTATTTAAATGTATTTGGGTTTAAGTATCACACTCAATAATGAGCTTCCAAGTAGGGTGGACAGCTCAGCTTCAACAAAGACACAGAGCTGAAGAACAACAGAACAAAAAGACAACATTAAAAACACTACCTGACTTCTCTCCAGTGGCCACAGCAGGAGCAGACAGTGCTAAACAATTTGGAGAATTCACAACATTATACAGGAGAATTTAATACACCACCAAAAGGACCATTCGGGCATCTGAGTTTGGGGGGGGGGGTTGACATGCCACACACACCCCTAACCTAATAACTCTCAGAACACAGGCACATGCACTTAATACAAAAGACCAGCAGCTAGACCCAACAGGTGTGTGGAATGTGGAACATCATTTTCTGCAACAGTAAATTTACAGAGCAACCCAACAGTACAATGCAGATACAGAGCAATGCTCCATGGCAGCAGACCCTGAACAGCAAATTAACACAAAAAGATAAGTGCGTGTCTTGGGCAAAGCATCATATTAACTTAAAAAGGCCCATTTCTGCTTTACAAATAACCAAGACATCCCAAGTGGCACTACAGTATTACACAGAATGACAATTTTCTACTGTGCAATACATTTACTACTGTGCCCACGATCAGAGGTCGTCAGTTCCAATCCCAGGGTAGGCAAAATTATTTCACTACCGGGCCCTTGAGCAAAGCCCTTAACCCTAAATTTCTCCAGGGAAAGTATGACCCTAGATAAAAACATCTGCTTAGTAATGTAATCCATATGTATTGGCTGCTTAATCACAGTTCATAGAGGACAAAACAATTTAAAAAGCAACTGTATTCCCATATACTCTCATCCGTGTGTTGAGGTGGGTAGCCATAACCTTTTTCTAAAGCACCACTGGCCTGGTGGGCAAACCGGGCAGAAAGAACAGTGACTTACTGACTAGGCGTCTCATCTCTCATCATGCAATGGATTCCACAAGGAAACCATGATCTGCAGTGCCAATGCAAGTGGTCAAGCAGTGTGAAAATGAAGTGGCTTTTTTGCAAAATATAGTTGTACAAACAGTGATCAACGTTTCAGTATTAAACCAACACCAGCCACCAAAGCAAATTCCTTGCACGTGACAACATACTTGGCAATAAACCCTATTCTGATCTCCAACAAGAAACAGTATCAAGTTAAAACCGTTACTCAGGTATGTCAATTAAATAAAAGTGACTCTTATACAGCCTATGTACCAGTGGTTCTCAACCAGGGAGGCCATTGACTACTAGGGGGCCGCAGCAAGGATCGCGGGGAGATGTGCAATTTGAAAAGCATGGGAGGGGGAACACATGACACTGCCAAATCTAGGGCCGATTGGTAACATATACAGAGTTGTTTTTCCCCCCAGTTTTTCTATATTTTCCTCAAAACTCCTTCAGGATAATACCATATATAATAATATATCGTGTCCTAGGATTTAAGAAAAAAAAAAAAAAAAAACACGACAAGTTGAGAACCACTGCTCTCCATTGTGCTACCCAAGCAATATATCCTGATCCAAAGCCTATTGTGGGACTTGTTTTGCAACTTTAGAGATTTAAGACACACCATTACTGTGAAGATTGATAGCTCTCAAGCGTATAATGAGAGTGCGTGTTATAACAAAAAGATGTTATAACGTGGGAAAATCATCTTACAGGGAGCCTCTGCTCTCGATCGAAGCACAGCATGTCTAATGTGTAGCAAAGGCTTACAAGTAGGCTGGTCTCACAAAGCTCAGTTACAGTGAAGCAGAATGTTGTACCATGACCCTGTGAACCTCTTCTACAACAAATGCCAGACATCCCAAGTACTTTAAACAAATCAGACTCACCTGCAGCAAAACAAAAGGCTCAAGAGCAGCCCATTAATATTCAGAAAAAATTATGCAATTACCCATTACTGACAAGGCAATTTTTTTTTTGTGTGTGTGTTCAGGGCCCATCAGTAGCATCTGGCGATATGGTCACTGCCACCATGTCCTGTCTTGACCCAGAATTTATTGACAGATTAACATTTCTAAAAAAAATGTATGGTAAGGAAATAAGTAGTGTGCTAATGCAACAGTAAATTATTGGCATTTCTGAATTAAACCATTCAAGACAGACATTCCAAATTCTGTCATTATTAATTTCATTGGCTGGGAATTCCTAAGGATGGGAATTAATTGTTACATTTGAGACTTCCAAGTCTGGCAAACCTGTGTGGGTGCTGCAACATTGCGTCATGAGAGTTCGTCTTGCCCCTGGCCTGGCAATACACAGCTCGAGTGAATGAGCTTACAAAATTCTCCACTGCAGATAACTGACCATCCAAAGCAATCATCTCCATTATCTTAGTAGTTATGTCTTTAGTACTGGTGCTACCAACTTTGAATACTAACTAAACGTCAGCTGACAATATGGATCAAGGTTGACACATCAAGCTGATGCCCTAATTTGTAATGAACATCGGCCGATACAGATAAGCCAACTGATACTGCATGGCTCTAAATGCTGTAACTGCACATGGAGCATAATGCTGTTTTATTCAAAGGGTGCCTCATTTCAGGTGTGCCCTGACAACTGCAGATAGATTTGACTCGAGTCTTTGCTAGCCAATGCTTTGGGTGGCGGGGAGACGACCCCAGGCTCATCCAACAGTTTCAAGCACGATTTACCAAACAGCTCATTTTATATCAAGCCACAAGAAGGGTTTTAAAGGAAGAAGAAAAAAAGAAAAAAAACCCTGTAGCAAATTGTGCCCAGTCCCCAGACTCACCAAGCAGTGCCCTCTTTTGGTATAAGCTAACCTCTCTCAGGAGCCACCATTTAGAAAAGTGAACCTTGAACTCAAAACTATTGAATAAAGAATATGGAACTCCAAATCAGATAATTAGTGAGAAGAATCTTAAAAAAGAAAAAAAAGTTATATACAGACGTACAGCCCAGCAAACAATGGGCATTTCAGATAGAGGTGGACAATTTGTTATGGTCACGTGAGGGGAGAAGGGAGAAAAAAAAAAAGAAAAAAAAAACCTTGAATACCTTGACATTTTTCAAATCCAGAAAAGTGATGCCATTAAAATGTCATTCAAAACACCTGCTTAATGAAAATAAATGTCTCATTCACTGTAAGTGTACTGTAAGACAGTTAGCTAGTCAATCAAACACCAATCAGCCTTATTTGATAGTACTGATAAAGGCTTTTCCCCAAAGCATCCTTTTTAAAATACAAGAAACATGCATAAATGTTTTAAAATAAGACCCATGCAGAGGCACCAAAACTAACACAGATGAACATGTTTGGCTCAACGTGAGATACACCTGTAATTACTAAGGTTTTAGCACAGGTAGGAATGAGGGAAATAGCTGAAGGGGCCACTGATAGCCAAGAAACAAACATTCTAAAGAAACATATTGGAGTTAGTTATTAAAATGTATTCATTTTGTCGACACCGGATGTTTCCGTTTCATCAGTTATGGCCCAGTTGAAACAATTTATCCAGTTTTGTCTTGCAGTACAATGCACGCATAATACCAGATACCATTTCTTTTAAGTTAAATTTTAAAGTTATTTGGTAACAAGACCATCTAGGGTGAGCAATGACAAACCACACTGCGATAACGCTGAGGACTCCCCTTCCAGTGCGAGCATGTCCATGCATTTGTATGCACATGCACAGCCATACTAACCAGTCTCTGCCTGGGGCTGCTGCATCTCCTGCTCAGTGGCTGGAACAGTTTCTGTGGCTTCACTGGGCATTTCTGAAAACAGGACGACACAAAGATCACATTCATATTGCAAAGCCATGTCACTAGAAATATGAGCAGAAGCAGCTCCCAACAACTGGATTTTACATTCACTGCAATAAGAGATACACCAATGCACTCTGGGAAAAACTGGTCTAAAAATACACTAAGCAACAACTTACAAGGCAAGTTTTTTTTTTATATAGCACAATTCAGACAAGGCAATTCAAAGACGAATACATTCAACTACAGAAATCGCATTTAAGAGAAATTACATGATAATATACCTATTAAGGCAGTCTGGTATCATATTATGGGCTGCGTCAAAACATCGTAGGCCCAATCTCTGACGTTATACACTAAACTTAAAAGGTTACCTTCCAAGACAGTTATAAATGTGGCTACTGTAGGTTACACTCATTAAAACTTATTTAGATTAATGCTAGTACTTACAGTTTTTAAACCAAACAGAGAAGGACCAACATGGCCACAGTCGCACAAGCCTGACTCTGTGGTTCGTGTCCCTACCGGCAGAGCAATCTTACCGACATGTGGAACATGTGACTTAACTTGAGAGCTAAGGAGTTGGAGCTTACCGAACATGGATACGTTTGTTATAAAGGTCCAACTACCGACAACGGTTTTGGCACGTCGAAATGTGTTTATTTTACGGCTATAATTTACCGTGAGAGTCACTTAAGGTACCTGCCACTACCACAAAGCTGGCTGGCCGCGATCGTCTTACAAATCGGCTACGGTTGCGACACCTGAAGAATACGGATGATTATTCTATAAAACAATGCTTTAAATGTGCATAAAATATATTACGGAATACCCCATACGAATGGGGAAAGCACACCTTACGCCAAACCCAAATAACATCGACATGTGGTGATCTTAGCATTATCCAAATAGTACTGAGAGCACCCATTCCCATTTTGAACCAGAACTCGGTTATGAAGCGAAATTTTAAACAAGTCGCACAAGAACACAAAAATAAGACCATAAATTGCTTCCCAATAACACATTATTTCCTGGAATGTGCCTAAAACGCTTAATCGGACTAATAAATGTCAGATGATTAAGGATTAACAACAGAAGCACTCACTGTGACAAAGTTTCAGATCCAAGATGGCTGAAAAAGAGGACCGCCGAACGCCCACAGGAAAGGACATCGACACATAGCGACACAAAATTTATTCTTCCGGGTTACGCGTCCATGTGACCCTAAAAACAACCTTTCCCCGAAGCTGATTGGTTGATGGCCAGGCGACGTTTCCAGCGCGGCTTGTTCGCATAGTCACGGCTAAGTTTTGAAGCCGAGAAAAAATTAATAATTGTGAAGCTGAAACCACTAAGTTAGCTTTATGTAATGCTAATTATCAGTCAGTTACGACGGATTGCGTAAGTGACATGTACCCTTTACGCACCGCTTTACATCAGGCTGAAGACAGAAGAACTAACTACGTTAGTTGCTAATTACGTTTGCAACTTGAGTAGTTTGAACCACGCAGCTGAATGGGTCCAACCACGAAGGGAGCTTATGGGAAATGCACCGCGGAATCAGACCACGGCTGTCAGGCTATCCGCAAAGGATGCTCAGCACTCTAAAGGCTGCTGCATAATTTTGAAAAGAAACCCGAGAAGTTCCACCAAATGTGAGGTTTGTTTATTACAGAAATGCTGATATGGTTCCGAGGAATTGTTTATTCGAGAATACCCTTGAATGCCTAGATAGAACTCCTGTTAATATTACTGTAATAAGGTAGCAAATGCAGGAGATCTTGTGAACAGACAACCTTTACATTAACGTGCAGGTAGGGCGTCAGGACACTTTATTACAATGTACAACTTTATTTCATAATACGTTATAACTTAATAGGTCCCTCCTGTGTCCACTGTCAAGACAGAGGATACTCGATGTCCAAGCAAAATGGTCCGGCTGCAGCAAGGATGTTCACACTGTCTAAGTTGCTGCTGAACTGCTGATACTGCAAGCCCTGTCTTTCTACATTGAGTCTACCTTTGATAATGGCCACCGATAATAGAATGTTTGATTGATTATAAATTTAAGATCTTGTCTAAATATTAAACTGTTAACATAATTGTTTTCATATAATAACAGCTAGCATAAATGTTTATATTCCAAATTCCCACATTTAGTGGTGGCACTTTGCTTTGGCATTGAAAGGGCACTTTTTAATTTTACTACTATTATTATTATTATTTTTTACACAATGGTGGGGATAGTGAGAAACTTTATTACCACCCCTCATGCACCACAGGCTTTTAGAAGGAGTTGGATTAATATTTGAATGTGTACTTCATGTTTAATAGTTGTTGCTCTCTTACAGACACTGGTGATGAATGTACACAGTGTATTTTAATAACTGTAATTGACAATTTATTACATAATTTATTGCATAAATTGAAAATTGGTGTGCATTGTCTCCCATAGTCCATTGTATAGTTATTACTTTCTGCTTTCAAGGATGCAATTATAAATGAACATCAATGTTGCTCTCAATGACATTATTAAAATGCATTATTTATTTATGCATCATACTATTAAATAAATGTATATATGTAAACAAATTGTAAGGCTTCGTTTACTAATGTTTCACAAATAGGCATCCTATCACATGTAAGGCACAGCTGAACCAACATCGAATCTCTTCTCATTTTTTTTCTCCCTTACTCCTTCATTCCTTCATTTTCTTTCTTACCCTTTTCTGCTCTGCCTGCTGCCCCAATCCCCATATGGTTGCTCCGACACGGCTGTCTCTGTTGCAGAAAGATGCTTCCTCGTTGATTTTGCTATCAGTTAAATAGGCCACTGAGTAACGTTTCTCTAGCAGGACATGATTTTCTTTTTGAACTTTCTCGTCTCCCCCGATACACAATTGAACACTGACGCAAGCAGGTAAAATAATAAGAACTGCACACTACAAGAACAACGTTTGTCATATTTTCAAAAATGATCATGACAGGTGAAGAACACACGTGTGCCAAGCTTCTGCTTTGACGTCGATGAGTCGAAATGGGGGTGGGTGAATACTGACAGAACTGTTTTGCGGGATTTTGTTTCCGCCAGGCGGGACTTCTGTGCTACAAGGCTAGAACTAGGCTTTGGCGTTAGCAAGCTACAAGCTACCTCAGAAGCGTAAATTACCGTAGTTAGTGAGCGGGGAATAAAATAAGCCGTAGCAACGGAACCCAACTGCGACATAACGTGAAGAGTCATGCAGTAAACTAAACACAAGGCGTTATTTGCCTGCATCCACGAACCGTGGATCCGCGTCATTCAGCCTGACTTCCTCAATATAATAACGGCGACTACCAATCCGAGCACTTTGTGACGAACTTCCTGCTAATATATCCCCCTTATATAATTGTGGTTGGATCTCAACAATAAACAGTGTGATGGGGAAAAGTATGCAGAAGTGTAGCGGTTTCAAGCGGTGGGAGACTATAAACAATCCCCTGTTCGTTTAGAGTCTGGATATCGTGCGTCACGTATTGCGTTCGCTTAGGCTGGAGGACGAAGCGAATTCAGGCAGGACATATTAATTATTATTATTAATATGTCCTGTATTAATGAGTCCAAACACAGTCATGCACAGATTCAGTACGACTTTTCATAAAGTGTTTTGCTAAATGTTGGTGTACACAAAGGGACAGCTTCCATAATGCAGTGACAAAGCATACTCTATGTATTTCATAAATTCAGCTAAAGAGAACGCTGCCGATGCTAATTTTTATTACTTGAAGAGAGGGATCTCTTCCGGTTTCGCCGAAGGTGAGCCTTTTTCTTTTACGCCGTATAATTAGACGGTATTGGCTTGCATGTACGTCATTGGCGCTTTTTGAATAGCAAAATACTTTAACTCCAGTTTATTACTAACGTGTATTAAAACTCTGCACAATGACGGTATTTGTTTTTCTTTTTTTTTGTTACCCAAGTTAACTATTAATCTGCTGTAGTGCATCTCTGTCATTCTTGTTACTCCTCATTTTCTGTTTTCCTCCACTGTTTTCCAGACAACGATTCAGCCACCTACGATTGAGAGGAATATATATGGGATCAAGAGGTAATAATTATATATTCGTTCACTAACCGGCCGAACCAGTCTTTACAGACGTGGAGAGTTACCCGAAACATTAAGACGAGTTTTAATGACACACAAAAAAACCCATATTTAGGTAGTAGATGTTAATTTGTTGCTGATTCCTTGGTGCAGCCTGTTGGAGGTGTCGGATGTGCCGGACTAGATAGAATCAGGAAAACCAAGAAAGATTTCATTTAATTTATAACGATTGTTTTTTTATTATTATTTTAAAAATAACGCGGGTCTTATTAGCAGTGGCAACAGGGCTGTTTTTGGCTAGTGTGTCCTGTGTTTTGCGAAGCAGGAAAATTGACGCCGAGCCTTGCGGGTTCACCTCGGGCAGCTGATGGCTAAAGCTAAAGGCCAGAGCACCAGGGGAAAGTAACGGGCCGAAAGAGTTCCCCAGCCGCAATGTAACATACGCGTGAATAGGCAGGACACGGATGTCATCTATCCTACTATTTCTATGCAAATGACAAGCTAATAACAGCTTTAATATGACTGCGGAGACTATGTCAGGTATTTGACTGGAGCGATTTTGTCCCAACAAGCCTATAAGATTTTTTTCAACTAAATGTATTCATTCCAATTATTTTAGGCAAATCAGGCATATATAACTCAATCTTAAGCTTTATACAGTTTATATGACGATTATAAAAATAGGATTAAAGTGATGTATTTCTGTTAAATACGTTTTTATTTAGTGGCTAAGTTGTTAATTCTTGGACTGTATTTTAATGTGTGTTGAATTTTCCAGTGTTGAGTAATTTTTCCTATTTTGTGTGCCTGTGCTCATGCAGTTTCATCAACTGCAATGAGCGTGCTTGCAGGACAGGACAGTGATGTGGTACTGGTCTCACAGGTGGTGTGGGACTATTTGGACACTGTTAGACAGCCCTGGCTGCTGGATTTTCAGAACAGGCAGGGGCTGTATGTGGAGGTAGCACGGCACGGGGGGTCTGGGGACTGCTGCACAGTCAGGCTTCGACCAGCAGAAAATAGTGCTGCCGGGGGTGACATCCGCCCTGCGGCTCGCAGAGCTTTCATAGACCTGTGCCGCTGTGCTCGCAAGGAGATGAGTAGGCAGGACGGAGCGGCCAAGAGGAGGCGCTCCCTGCTTCCCTGTGTCAGGTCCTCGGAGGCCGACGGTGAGGGAAGCCTGTTGGCCCCACCGCCTACCCAGCTTTGCCATATTCAGAAGCAGCATCATAAGGATAAGAAACCCATCGATCTGGATGCCACCATTTCCGTGCCCGTGTGCCACAAAGCATCAGCTGGCAGGGAGGCTGAATTTGGTACCTCTCTGGGTGGAGACAGTGGGACTACCTGTACCATCTGCATGGGTGAGATAGTGGAAAGAACAACACTGGACAAGTGTGGGCACTCCTTTTGTCGGACCTGCCTGGATCAGGCGTTCCAGGTAAAACGTGCGTGCCCAGTGTGCCGCACGGTGTATGGCCAGTTAATCGGGAACCAGCCTGCCAACGGCAGCATGATGGTGGAGCGGGACCCAGACCTTGAGCTGCCGGGACATGAGGGCTACGGCTGTGTCTGCATAATCTACAGCTTCCCACCTGGCTTGCAGGCAGTGAGTATATGCAGAAGCACTCATGTTTTTGTGAGAAATTTGTCACCATTTTTAGTTTCTATCATTTTACCTGCCATATGTAGCTCTCCTATATAAATTTTATAGGCAGTCCTTGGAAATGGAAGGTAAATGTAACATTTATCAAATACGATTCAGAAAAAGAGGCTACCGTTGATTATAGAAATGAAGTCTTCCATGTGATATTTCGCCTCTTGACTACCAAAATGAATGCTGGCTACTTGTAGCCGCAAAGATACAAGTTCTAAGCTAGGGGTTTCCAAATTGAGTGGGTGCAGGTCCTATTGAATTGTTTTTTTTAATTGATGAGTTTTCAATTGTTTCCTTCTGTCCCAAAATGCACGGGTCAACTGCAGCAAGAGCACCCAAACCCAGGGGTGAGGTATCCAGGAACAGACCGTGTGGCCTACCTCCCTGACAGCCCAGAAGGAAATAGAGTTTTAGGTCTGCTGCGTCGGGCCTTTGAACAGCGACTCATCTTTACCATTGGTACCTCCATGACAACAGGCATGCAAAATGTCATCACCTGGAATGATATCCACCACAAAACCTCTATTTGGGGAGGGCCACGATGGTATGTGCTCTACTTGAAGACACCATGTGACAATTTTGTCATTGTTTCTTGTGTTGTTTATAGCAGGTGATGTGTGTCTCCATGATCAGAAGGTCACTAGTTAAAATCTCATGACTGGCAGAGTGATTTCACAGTTGTGCCCTTGAGCAAGGCCCTGTACCTCAGTTACTCCGGGAACACCGTCTGACCCTACCTTCTGATACACACTTGTATGTTGCTTTGGAGAAAAGCATCTGCTAAGTAAATGTAATATTTAGCTTAAATTTGGAGTATATGTATATTTGTAAGATGAATTTAGATTTTGGAAGTTTGGAAGTCAGTCCATTTCTTACAGGCTGGTGGCACTATGCTCCCTTTTTTCCTTAAATATTAGTGAGCTTCATTTCTACATTTGGACATGTTGTGTGAAGTTTGCTTTCAGCGCGTGAATCGTGGTGGTGACTAATCATAGCCCCTCCCCCCACCTCACCACCTCAGTTTTGGCTATCCAGATCCCACATACCTAGTTCGGGTCACAGAGGAGCTTCGAGAGAAAGGTATCACAGCTGACTGATTCCAGGGGACCCGCTTCCTGCTGCTGCTACTGCCATTTCTGCTGTTAACGGGGCAGACGGTCCTCCGGCCCTCATCCTGGCCCACCAACAGCACTTTTCCCTGTGGGAATGCAGGTGTGATCTGGACCACTCTGCTATTCTCCCAGGTCTAGTTTTTTTTTTTAATTATTTTCTTTTGCAACAGGATTTGCTCCATCCCAGTCCTGCTGGTCAGTGAAGACATGAAATGGATGTCTTTCTTACCCCTCCTCTTTTTGGCATTGAGATATATCGAAAAAGGTAATATAGACCAAAATATAGGCACTAAAATTTTGTAACATGTTGCATGTCTGTTTTTATTAACCTCTTGTTTTGATTACTTGTGGTGATGTTAATAATTGTTTGTTAGTAGTCAAAGGCAAGTGTCTGAATGGCACTGCCTTTATTCCATAATTGTTTTCTGTAATATCCTTAACATGCTTATATAGGTGTAGCAGTGCAGCAGCACAGCTCTGGACTGCGGCTGCTGCTCTCTGTTTGTGTGGCAGAGAGATAGTCAGATAGCATTTGGAGTAATACAGAATCATCAGGATCTCTCTGTCAAGCCTCTGTCACCTGCATTCATGGGTAGGTCTGTTTTAGTGCTGCTGAAAGGCGTCTCTTCCAGTGATGATTGGTTTCCATTTGTGAGACGGAAGTCAGAAAGGCCCTGAAGTTGTAAAGACATTTGTTCTCCTGGGTAGATAGATGTAGGTTCATTTCTTTGAATGGTTACCTGTAACGATTTGTCTACTTCAGACATGCTAAATAATCATGTTTATACTTCATAAGAACATATGTTGGTAAAATAAAAGAACCACTTCAATCATTTTCTTTAAAAAATTTTCCCCGTATTGAAATATAGTCCTGACATATTTTAGGGATGTAAAATACCTGAAGGATTCAGGCCTTTGCTTTTTTTTATTTTGTTATTGCTTCTCATCTGAGCAGGTTGGCGCCATTAAGCTGAATCAGTCTCTAATTTTGCTGTGTGACTGAGCAGCATAAGTATTTTACGTGTATTGTCTTTAAAGTGAAGTATAATTTATCAGGGCTTTGAACATTTAAGTGCGTTAATCTTTGTGTAGTTCGAAATTTGGTAGGATCATTGTCAAAGTGAAAACTTACCTTTCCCAAGTAAGTGAATAATGTCTCCAGTGACTCTTCCTGTGAAGTCAGTAGATGGATTGGGAGAACATGGGAGGTCATGAGGTCACTGGAAAGGGGTGTGTGGCACTCCCAGTATCTTTGCAAGAGGACGACAGTCCAAGTCTTAAGAGTCCTGGTGCTCCCTGTCTTGCTGTATGGTTGTGGGACATGGGCCCTATCCAGTGACCTGAGACGAAGACTGGACTCCTTTGGTACTGTGTCTTTTTGGAGAATCCTTGGGTACTGCTAGTTTGTTGAAAAAGCGGTTGCTTAGGGAGTCCCAAATGAGGCACTTTACCTGCATTGTGAGGGAACGTCAGTTACGGCACTACAGAGATGTGGCATGATTCCCAGAGGGTTATCTGGCTCGCACGATCCTCATTGGTGAAGACCCGCACAGCTGGACCAGGTTAAGGGGTAACACCTGGCTGCGGTACATAGACAGGCATTTCTTTGTGGTTGGACTGGTCTGCATGTCGGCCTGGGGGGTTGCAGTTGGGATCTCGAGGTGTTTCATTGTGTGGTGGGTGCAGCAGCGCACTGTACTAGTGCATGCTTCTCAACATGACATCACTTGACCCCCACCAGTATTTCAGGACTGTGGGAGAATTCCCATTCTGTTTTAACTCAATTTCTTTAGACTAAAATTAAGTAAATGGAAAAGAAATTCTAGAAAATTGTCAAGTTATATATTTCATGTTTATTTTTCACTTTTTTTTGCATTTTGAGTTGGGGACCTATTTAAGTGTATTTTGGCGCCAAGGTAATGGTTCACACAGTAATATTGTATTCAGCATGAATGTTTCTATGCAGTAATATTGGGGAATAAGAAAATATTTTAAAAATAGAAATTTTGAAAATTTGCACATGATTGTTAAAACATCATTTTGCTTTTCTAGTTCTGTTGATTTATATTTTTAACTGAAATTTTATTGTTAAATAAGAACTCTGTGCTTTACATTTTCATACTTAAATAAATGGTTCAGTTGTTAATGTTCTGTTGTGGCTTATATAGTTACTGAAGTCCCATGTCCACTCAGTAGCTGTGTGGGGCTGGGGTTCTCCATCGCAGGCCATGGACCAGCACTGGTCCAGTCCAGTATTGTACTGAACCATGGAATTCTGGGGGTTTGGGAAAGGGTTGGTTAATTTCCAAAAATAAATCATTTTTAAGCCATGCCATTTTTATGACCCCTGATGTTCACATCTGAAAAAAAAATGGAAAAATGGAAATTACTAAACTTATTAAATCTGTCTGCCAATCAATTCACTGGTTCATGAAATTTTTGCACAGGCTAACCCGGTCTGTGGTCTTCAGAAGGTTGGGATCCCCTAGTGCAGGGTTTACCCTAGATGTAAAGAAAGCATGAAAGGTACGTTTAGAGATCAGGGACAAGATAAGATTCCCATATATGGTGGGACAAATTGTAGCAATGTATTCAGTCCTCTCATGCACTTGGATGAATTTTTACTTGGTCTTGACTCGAAAAATTTTCCCAAGTCCATCTGAGTCTATAGTGCATCTCTGCAACCTCTGTGTAGCCCCCCCCACCTCCCAGTTCTTTGTAGCTTCAGTGTTTTTCAGCTGTGTGGATGCGTACACTGCTTAGCTCACATCCTCAGCATGCTATGGTCTGCATATATACCATAAGGAGTTTCTGTGCAAGACATCCAGTAAAAAGAAGCACAATGCAGAATGCAGATTTTGCAACACATCGATAACTGAGACCGCTGACACAACCAGTTTCTTTTGGCATTTAAAAAGGAAATATCAAGACAGGTTTGCTAATGTTAGCGAGTTTGTCAAGAGGCAATGACGTCAGAATTTGTTTTAGATAATAATTGAAGAATGTTCTACCCTTCTTGAATGGCATAACATCTAGTGTGGCACAAGGTTCAAAACAAGCTGTTATTAACAGATTCAACAGATTCAAAACAATCTGTTAGTTGCTGTAGTTCATTATGTTATGTGACGTGCTAGCTAATGAGTCTAATGTAAACAAAGCTTGCAACGGTTTCAAGTGTGATCGTTCATTTAGTGCTGTAGAAAGGTGCCAGTGAAATGTCATGACTCAGATGTAACTCATAAAGGATAAGAGAGTGATTTGAAATTGTTACTCGGAGGAAGCATGTCTGTGTTTCTAGCACTGATACCAAAATATTAGTCCAATGTATGATTGTGACAGTCGTTTGGGCCGATCACACTCTGAATCACCCGTATGCAGTCAAGAATTGATGCTAAAGCTTCTCTTAATGAGTTATTTTCATTCTCCTTGTGAATATCAGCATTAGCTACTGAAACTACTAGGCTAGATGGAAAGTCTGCAAATTCCTGCAAAAAAGTCTAATGTGGTGCCACATTAAGGGTGAGTACTTAAAATGACTTGAAAGTGTATCCTAGTTTCTGTGTAATGCCTAATGCATTGCTATATGCCTTATAATCCCCCCACCTCTGTCAATTTGGTGACATGATGTATATTTTTATAGCCTCTAGGGCTACTGTCATTTAAACGAAAATTTGCATTTTGTCTAATCCAAGTTTCAGTTAGACAGGGAACATGCAGAATGTGATCTAAATTAACCTCATTAACAACTGCTGATTTTAAGGAGAAAGATTTTGTATCTTTGCAGGTGGATTTATCCAAATCATCACTCGTTAAATTGTGAAATTAAACTTTTTGAGTATTTTTGTAGATTTTTCTAGTACTGGGATCAAGTACAAGTACAAATTTTTTGTCACATACACAGTGCAGTGAAATGTAGCAGTCACTGACTTACAAACATGAGGGGAAAGAACAGCCCCCAGACTGTACTCCAGTAGGGAGCACAATTTGGGAACAGAAAAAAACACCTCAGCGTGTTAAGCACATATAACACAAGACTTGCAACAGGGATGGGATGGGATGGGGGGGGGATGGAAATAATCCAGCATAGACAACAGCCATCCGGTCCTGCAGCCGTAGAGGCGCTGGTCACAGATCCGCCTGTTCACACTGAGAGTATAAAGCGAAGACTTGGGATGTGGGGGTAGGGAATGCAAAAGAGGCTGTCACAGTTTTTTTCAATTTTCAGGGCAAACCAGGGCAATGCCTAATCCAATCAGCATAAGACCTGTAATCATGGTTCCGAATAGGTAGATATCTTCGATGTCCTCCACAGAAAGAGCTGCCAGACACACGACCCTCCACTTCTCCCATCCGTCCATCGTGTAGCCAGCTGCGTACGTTCCTGCAGGACAGTCAGGTTCCCCGGAACCTGTGCTTCTCGTCGAGAAGATGGTGTCAATTGCGTTGAGAGACCAGGTGATGAAATCCATAATTTCTAGTTCAGATGCAGTCTGGATATTATGAGCCCTACGTGACATCTCAAGACAGCTGATACTCGGGTAGCCTGTGTATTTGCTGCAGTCTGGTCTAGATTGTAAACGAGAACCAATAGTGGCACTATATGCTAGATCTCTTAGAAATAAGATTAGCACCCTTACAATACCACAGCCTTTAATAGCACCGTATTATGTACTAACTTGACAAAATATGTATCATTGTATTGCTTGAGGGGTCATTAGAAACATGGAAATTGCATTACACAGTTATTCTGACACAAAAAAATGTGAAGAGACCAGAGCATGTGAGCAGAGCAGGCAGAATTTTTTATTAAGGCTGGAGCAGTCGCTCTATCTCGCTCCAATTTCACTCTGAAACCGCTCGTTCCACGAGTCGAGGCGTGCCCAAATCTACCCAGAATTCATCTGTACAATTATCAAGACTGTTACACCAATTGGTCGAGATGGAGTTAGCGAAATATTTCACAAAGGTTTAAGGTGACACTTGTTAGGCATGCAGACTATTCTTCCTTTTTATAAATTGGAGCGAGCCATAGGCGTCGCTAGGCCCATTTTATTGGGGCACGTCCTTGTGTGGCAGTCAGTCTCACCAATCAGAAATGGCCCAAAGTGACTACGTATACACCTACAAACAGACACGTGAAACCCAAGGAAAACATTACATTCGCAGTGAGGAAAAATATTGGTTCCACTGCTGAGCCTACGTATTTCATGGTCAGACATTATTCACAGAAATTCACAGAAATGTCTTATTATTATTGGCCCAATGCATGTAAAAATACAATGACTTTACCATGTTTGGGTTGCTAGAGAATTGTTCTATGGTTTATTACGTGTATGTTCTATATCATTTTTGTTAGAATAAATACATTTTGGATTCAATTCATATATTTCCATTCTTATCTTTGGATTATTGTATAACGCAGTTCAGATTTCAATGTACCGTTGTACTCAACTACAGTTCTTTGTACACATATAATGAATACTGAGTTAAAAAAAATGCAAATCAAATCACAGTTGCAATATCTGTCAGATAACATCGAATTGCGAATTTTCTTAAAATTGTTCAACGCTAATATATATAAAATTTACCTGCACCCCACCCTGCTTCACCTGGCCAAAAACTTTTACATGATGTCAGTGATAACAGCCACTTTGATCCAGTTGTCGCCCTAAATCAAAATTGTTTCTTTTTGTCAATGAATATTAATTTTTATGTTTTTCTTAAGAGGCATAGTGGATAGCAGTATTGTCTCACATTTCCAAGTCTGTGTGAGTGTTAGCATTCTCTTCATGGCTCTCTGAACTGTCAGTCTGGGACAGACTGCACTAAATACAGTAAGGATGGAGGATGGATGGGTGGATGGATGGTTTTCTTACAGGAATTTTGAAGTGGTAATAACCCAGTCTCTCACCTTGTGTTGCTGAAAATGTTTGACTGTTGTGAGGGTTGTAACATGATTAGATACTTCAAAGTGATGCAGTTCCTGGGTAACCAAGGATAATCCAAATCATGCAGCTTTCCCATATCTAAAGGCCAGAAATAAGACTAGTGAATAAGTCAATTTTATAATGTGTGGTCACAAGTGTGAACCCTGCTACCCTGATGCAAAGAAGCAGTTACAAGATGGATGTTGGGAATTATCCAGCGATTATGTCTAGCAGATGGGATGTTATGATCTTAACTCCACTCTTATGAAGTACTGTACCATACAAGCTTGGGGCCAAAGAGCATCCACTGCCCCTTTGTGTTAAGGACCTTACTCGATAATGATATGTATACTCTATAGCCATGAGCTTTGAATCCAAACCTTCCAGACACAGGACACATGCCGTTTATGGCCGTAAATGAAGAAAATGAAGTAATCCCGAGAAATCCACGACTGGATATGATCATGATCAATTTATCTAGCATTATAGATTTGACTGACAATCGATTTTATAATTTTATTCATACGGCCCACGACATGTTTATACAGTTACCGGCCACTTTATTAGGCAGACCTGTCCAGCTGCTCGTTGACGCAAATTACTGATCAGCCAATCACATGGTGGCAACTCAATGCATTTAGGCATGTTGACATGGTCA
>JAODKL010000038.1:3250539-3263505 GCA_026780765.1 Petrocephalus schoutedeni
TAGTGTTTACCCTTGTCTGTGCTTCACTATCATTGCTCACCTTGGTCATAGTTTGCCTGTGTCTGTGTTTCACTGTAGAGAGCCCAATTTACTGCCCCTCAAATAGTAAATATAAATTATTGAGGTTGCAATAATTTATTAAGATGTGCCCTCTAGGGCAAGAGAATTTAATAATGTCTAATAATGTGTGCCCTTCTACCAATGTCGAGCACCCATGTTTCATTTGCCCCTGTCCTTTTAACAACCCGAGTCTGCCTCTCTTAGTTTAAGGGGCTCCAGACTGTGACCGTTTAGTCACATTTTGAGACCATTTTTTGGGGACAGTTTGACTACATTTTATAACTGGTGCACCTGTGTAACTTGCCATTCATCACCAGTGCACCAATGTAAGGGTTAATGCATTAATGCACACATTTGTACTTGAAATTATTTTCACATTTACGAATCAGGAGTGATGGATTTCAAAATATAGTGGAAACTGCTTAGTGATCATGGTTATAGTATTCAACTACAACTATGGATCAAAAACCTTGGGACGGAATCATGTACAAATATTGTTTAAATAATTTGCTTATAGTAATCAAGTAGTCTGCTTACAGTGTTACTTTTTTTACACATGTCAACATATGGAATGAATGAAAACTATGGTAATTGTTTACTTTGATAGCCCTACTTTGCCTTGTTGTAACTTCTCTGCTTCTGGCTAGCTACCTGAGACCAGAGTGGTAGGAAAAAGAGTGCTGACTCTCTCAGAGGGGCCCATTGTAAAAAATGGAGGAATTTCTGGCCAACTTCCGGGTCACGGGGACAGTGAATAGTACCAAACATTCAGCATTGTTTGCCAAGCACTTTAAGCTGTATGTTGACAAAATAGCCGATTTTAAAACCATTTAATGCATTAGCCGTCATTAATATAGTAACTATTGTTATTTTGTTTTTATATGAGCTCACCATTAACCGTTTGTTAATTAAATGTTTATTTTAATTGATGTTTATGACCAAAGGTAGCTTAGCCACCTAACGTTCCCATTTCACTGATGAGTGTCAGTTACTATTGACACAGGGTAACGTTACATATTAAGCTTTTCTGGTTAGCAACGGGTTCAAATATAGTTAGCTGCACTGCTACCATGTTAATACACCTGATTAAAATATCTGTTTACAGCTCTCCTGGGGTCACATGGGTCAATGTGAACATACTACCAAATTTATGGCTAAATGGCGCAAAATTATTTTGTGGTCATTTATTTGATAATAAATAAATAAATAATACTGGGTTATGTTAAAGTATCTGCGGTTTTAAGTCCTGCATTTTTATACAGTGTTTGAACAAACAAATTTCTAAACAAAATGAACAATGTAAAAAGTTACATTTGTTTAGAAACTGTTCTTAGTGTTTGGAGAAGATGTATTCAATAAATGGTTGCACAGTTCCGGTTATTTGTGGCTTGATATAATGTGCAATGTGACTTGTAATGTAATGTATGCTAACATGAAAGAACTATTTCCCTCCAAAAAAAAAATAACTGATTAACTTGTCACTTCGCATACCAAATTTACATTAACATATATGCAGCACATGTAAAGGCAATTTAAAAATATACGCAGATTGCTTTAATATTCACTGTTTAATAACACATTTGCTGCTATCTGCCCATAGGAGAACTTGGCAGCATGAGGCTTGTTAGGAACTGTTGAAGGCGTCCATGAAGCATGTGATCACGTGACAACAAGATCAATCGGTTTCGCACATGTCTCTCTCAGCTGCCCTGTCTGAAGTTTATGCTGCGTGCACAGCAAACATGATGGGAAAAAGACGTTTTCTCTCAGTGACAAACATAGACTCATCAAAGCTTATAATAAACTGCAAGAATGCAGCAACGGAACTATGACAATAAGTTGTATTTTATGTACAGTACAGCTTTCTTGCAGCATATCTGACTTATACACAGTTCAGTAATATTCTTTTGTACAGTACTGTAATTTGAGAAACAGCTGTACTGTATTATGAAATTCATTCATAAAATGCCCATTTCATTATCTTTTTTCTATTCCTGTAATAAATATACAAATGTCAATTAGATAGTAATCTACCTCAGACAGAAAAAAATCAGTTATAAAGAACATTCACAGTATTCTCTAGTGAATTTCACCCAGACAGACATGATCACTGGTCTCCATTGTACCGGAATAGTGTTGCTTTTTAGAATACAGTCAAAATACCATAGACTTTATTGCTATGTCAGGACAGTACCAAAAATTTTGTATCATCTGTTGCTTTTCAATATTTTGGTTATATATGACCAAAGTTACCGTCTTGATTTGAAAATACTTGGTTGCTAAGACCATAAGCCAGTTGTTATTTTGTAAATTGCAAACTGCTAAACCCATGTACAAATGTTTAAGCCAAATCTGTAGTAACTGTGGTTAATGGGCATTATACATGTCTGACAGCATAGCTGCAGAGGGGAAGTATATATAGCTCTGGAAAAATGAAGAGCACTCTATATTAAAATAAAATCTGGTTCTGGTGGCAGAAGGCCACACTGTATGACAGTTTTTTAAGACAGCAGTACACATGAACAAGGTGAAACAGGAGTCACTGGCAATGACCAAAACCCAGACAGGTAGAGGACTGAAGCGACATTCTAATGCCAGGCATGACCATCAACTTATTCAACAGAAACTCATGAAATGGAGGATGACATCATGTGACCTTCAAAAACAATGGGAAACATTAAGTGTTGGACAGTTCATAACAGGCTCCTAGAAACAGGACTGAAGACAAATAAAGCAAGGAAGAAGCCATTCCACAATTCGAAGCAGGGAAGGGCCATATTTTACACAGGTGCGTACCAATAAATTGAGAAATGAAACTGAAATTTTTGCTGTGATCTCTTAATTTGTTCCAGAACAGTATATTTAGTTTTAAGTATTTTCTGGTATTAAGCTGTGTTATGGACAAAACCCGATTTATTTATTGTTTACCAATTATTATAACAGGACCTGCGTAACATCCAGTTAAACAGAATTGTAAAGTATTACTGGCATCAGTGGTGAACTAACACCCTGCATTCAAAGTTTAGTTGTTAACCTTATTTATTTTAACCTGACACATTTAACAAAATATTGAATCGGAATCGGAATCAGAATCAGAATCGTGTTTATTGGCCAAGTAAGTGAGCGAACACTTACAAGGAATTTGGTTCCGGTCGATGGTGTCTCTCAAGCACAAACACATAAAACATAACAATATCTAAATGACACAATGAACAATATACTGAGCGATAAATAAACAATAATATATAATCTACAGTAAAAAATATATATGGATATATATTAATAAATATAGTGATAAGTGTTAAATTATCGCTATATTTATTAATATGCACTCACCGACCACTTTATTAAGCACACCTGTCCAACTGCTCGTTGACGCAAATTACTGATCAGCCAATCACATGGTGGCAACTCAATGCAGTCTGGTATGTTGACATGGTCAAGATGAACCGCTGCAGTTTAAACTGAGCTACAAAATGGGGAAGAAAGGTGATTTAAGTGACTTTGAACGTGGCATGGTTGTTAGTGCCTGACGGGCTGGTGTGAGTATTGCAGAAACTGCTGAAACTGCTGATCTTCTGGGATTGTCACGCACAACCATCAGTGTGGTGTCCACAGTCTGCCCAATGTGCCCCCCAGTGGTAACGGTGAAATAATTGGTACCTCCCGACAACTGAATCACACACATGTAAAGGTACAAATGGTAGCAGGGGATAAAAAACGACAGGGGCATTCTGACCAGAAGCAACTTCGAGTGGGGAAAGGAGGGCACCTAAACGAATTTGAAAGAGGTAAGATTGTTTACTACAGACTGATGGCTGGGAGAATAGCAGAAACTGCGGATACCGTGGGCTGATCCTGTACTGTAATACTTGGGGAGTTTCAATAATGGAAGTACATGGCCAAGAACTCCAATAAGTGAACTAATGGTGGACATCTGCTGCGCATTGACACACATGGGCCATGTCAGCTATCCTGACTTCTACAGGCTAACAGATGGGCTATGGTGCAATTCCTGTCCAAGGAACTTAATCAGGGCTGTGTCTGAGACCAATGTCCAATGAACCATGCACTCTGTATGGGTCTTCAGAGTAGATATCCACATAAGGCATTCATGCTTGCAGCCAGGCATCGCAAATTATGCTGTCATTTTACCTCTAAACAGACCATCGATGACTGAAAGAAGTTCGCCTTCTTCAAGGAATCACGTTTCCAGCTGGACTGAGTGGATTGTTAATGGAGAGTGTGGGCGGGATCCGCTGAAAAGTATCTCCCAATATGGTGTTCCAGTGGAGACAAGCAGACACTGCTAGTATACTGGGGTAGGGATTTCTTTCCAAGGAATCGATGGGAGCACTCATCCTTTTTACTTTTTGGAGAAACTGCAACTAAATTTACAACTGGGCACAGCAGTGTGACTTGCAAATATGTTCCTCATCTTTTTTTAAACCATAGTCATATATCACTTGAAACACTTGGAGAGAGTTAGAATCAGTGTGTGTCTCTTTGTGTGTGTGTGTGTGTGTGTGTGAGTGATCCACAGAACCAGAAACTAGGCTCCTGAATTTTGGTGGGAAAGTTCTTCGTGAAGAACAAAAACAGATGCGCTGACAGAACAGCGGTTGACTACATACCTTATTGTTTTCCTTTGTAAATGTATTATTTGGTGTTTATGTTTTAAAAAGCAGCATTTAACTTAATGATTTTTTTTTCTCTCAAGCACTACTTCACTTTATGACTTCACATCACATCACATCATTATTTTATATTTATTTCCAAGGCATTTGTTCAGTAATACAGTTGTGTTGCATTGCATGTTGATTTAAGTGGTGCACTTAAATTTTGTACTGGTGCTCCTATAATTTTCAGTAAGGAGCTGCAGTGTTACTAGTGGAAAAAGTCAGTCTGGAGCCCTGCAAGGAGACGGTAGACCCTGACGGCATGGGTTTGTTCCAGTAGGATAATAGTGCTTGCCATGTTGCTAGGTGTGCGCGTTAATGGTTTGAGGAGCATGACAGTGACTTCATTGTATTTTCCTGGCCATCATGTTTGCCAGATGTCAGTCATGTTTAGGGAGTACCTTGATTGACAAGTTTGCTGTATGAATCCCCCCACCAAGGACAGATTTGCAATGAGAAGCCATATTGCCATATTAAATCAATGTCGCATAGCTGCAGTATTAGCAGCTTGAAGAGGTCATACCACCTACTAAGGGGGAGGTTTTATTATTTTGACTGAAAACTGTATTTTATTTTTTACTTCACTGCAATACAGCTTCTGAATAAGACAGTAGCTGTTTTACTTATGAGCCTGTTCAATGAGAGCCCTGGAATTGAATTTATTTTGTTTAAGGTACTTCTTTGCAATTAACCCTTACAGGGGAACCGTGGCCAGCCAGGTGAAGACAGTGTACCACTGACTGTGAATCCCCATGTTGGTACTCCTTTGAAGAATTATTATGGCCTTTGAGTGGCACTTTATTAAGGGGAATGAGGTGATTTTTAAAATGTTCTGCAAACTCTCCATTCTTTATTCATGTGTGATTTGCCCTCACTGAGTCTCTGCCATTCTCTGGTGCAGTGGGGTGCAAGCTTGGGCACCTGGGTGGGGACCTTAATTGAGGTGGGCATTTTGAAGGAATTCTGTGTTGTTGTGGAATTTGTTTTATGTTTTTTTCTAATTAAAAAAATAACGTTTAATAGTGGAGGTAATTTAAAACATACTTCAGGGTTATTTTGTTTAATTGTGGTAACTGTTTTCATAAAACAAATCTCAGCTTGAAAGACATTGTTTTTAAAATAGCTCTTGTTGTTTGAGAAGACTTAATTTTTTTGTTTGGTGGATTCTGCTGTCCATTAAATGCTCCAAAATGAAGATGTCACTTGTCTCTCTATTGTGCTTGCAGTTGGAATGTTTAGATTGAGCAAATAATTATTAGATTTATGTAAAACACAATAATAAGACCGTAAAAATACAGGAGGTTGCTGGTGTCTACAGCTGCCAGTATATTACTGTTAAAAGACAGTAATTTTTTTTACAGTGCAGTTAAATCTCCCCATCCCTGTCAGCCCTAACATTACAATGACATCACCGAAAATAACATTTTTGTAAATGATATATTTCCCTTGGTAATTTCAAATGACAGTATACAGAGTATAAAAACAAGCAGAGGAAATATGTCAGTGACACATTTATATTCAAATCATATTTCTTTTTCACTGAAGTTGGTAAATGCTGAGAAAAATCTATTTTAAATCAAGTAATTCTTTCAGAATATACATTTAATAATTATATCAGTTGCTGTTGTTTGAATATCAAGAAAAAAATAGTCATTTTATCAAGTTTGGTCCCACTTTTTGCTACTTACTCATTTATGTTTGTCTACATTTTCACAGGAGAAAAGCTTAAAGAAACAAATCATAATTACATACACCTATAATGTAAGTAATGCACTAATGATATACAGAGGCAATGGAAAGTTTTATTATGCAATATTAAGGCTGCATTTCTTTAACAAATACTCACTAAGGATAATGTGGTCATTCATTTTTAGTATTATTATTGTCAGAGTTTACAGTATGTATATATGAATATATAGTGATTTGAAATTGTAATTGATCTAAATGATGTAACTTCACGTGTTGGCAGTGTATCACTCTGTGGGTTACACTTCTGTGCATGGTTATCTGAGTAGTCACATCACTATTGGACTCTTAACCCCAAAAAATGCTCCAGGGGGCCTGATAAATTGTGAACCCTGCATTCTGACCCCAGAGTTACTCACTTGTGTATATTTTAAATAAGGGCACAATTTGATATGAGAAAACTATGTATTCAAATGGTAAATAAAGTTTCTATATGGTAAATTAATTAATTTTGCTAATCCCTCATACTATGAACATTATCAAACGTGTGAAATTTATTTTATGTTAATTTCTGTACGTTTTACTATATGCATTCTCCAAAGCTTTGAGAGTGGTTGCTTGTCTCCAGTAAATACTATTTACAGCTATCCAGACACTACAGCTATCCCTAAAAAAGCAGGAAAAAGTAAATAATTATGTAACCCTGTGCTAGATAGGTCGTTGGAAAGTGGATGGGTGAAAAAGTGATTGAAAATTGAAAATAAATAGGCCTATACGTTCTCATCAACCCTTTCTTTTTCATTCAACTTTCTTTTTCAGTTTACATGTGGATACATTTCTGCGATTTTGATTGACTGCCCATTTGTACAACAGATAAAATTACCGATATTACGGATTTGGTGTGGTGCTTTTTTAATGGTGATATGAATCGCGCTTAGTTTACATTCATGATGTTTAAAAACGTCATGTTACATATTTACATAAAATTGCCTTTTCTGTTGAGTGCATTTTCAGACGCTCCCTAATATTTTGCTGAGAGTCTTCAGTTATGCAGGGGAGCCGCACGTACTGAGAAGGAGGAAAGCAGCAACAATATGGCGACAACTGCAGTTTCTCTTCAATTTTTTCGATACCAGCGCTCCATTTGTGGTTTCCTGGAATTCTGAAAATGCTAAAAAGTAAGTAGCTCTTCTCTTTATTGAAGAGGTTATACGTCCGTGGCGAAGTGATACATTTAATATGCGTGCAACAGCGTAAATAAAAATGTCGCATAGCACTCCGTTTTTTCCTTTTGAGTGACAGCTTTAATGTGAATGCATGTCGGATTTCATATAAAATTACGTGTCGGAAGGAAATTCGGAAGGGACGGTGTATGTATGTATATATGTGTGTCAGCATATATATATATATATATATATATATATATATATATGTATGCACACATACACACAGACGGTGACAGGGTGTTGGCCCTTTTACGTAGGGCGTCGTTTAAATTCGATGTGGTTGCTTGTGATTTGTGACCAGACAAACGAGCCAATATTTTGATTAGTGTCATATTTTAGAAATAGTGTATAAATATCTCTATTCGAGGCGAAGTCTACATGAGTATCAGGGTTATGCGCAATATTTTATTTTATGCGTATTGTGTTTTTATACGTTTATTTGCTCCTAACTGCGTTTTCCGAATTTTACCCCAAAGACCGATCCTACCACTGAAGGAAACCACCCACTGCAGTATCTGCTGTAATTCTTAGTCTGTGGCCCGTATGTGAGTCTGTGTGCCACAGTAGCGCACACATATATAAGACATATATAATCACACATGCGCATATACATAAATAGATATCTGTATGTGCATCCGCGCATATTGCCTAATGTGCGCTGCTGTTTGTACGTTTAATATAGATTTAACTGATCGCTTAACATATTCTAATTCTGGTGGTCAAAATGGTTAAACGATGCTGTGAAAATGTAGCTTGAGTACTCCATCGAATTCCAAGGGAGAATCCTCACGGCGACGACTCGAATGCGTTGATTTTAAAATGATGCCGTGGATTTAAATAAGAACAGAAAAGAATATACCGGACATTGACATGTTCCATGAAACGCCGCGGGGACTAAGCAGTAATTGAAATATCAGCTGACTGTAGAACGGCCGGGTGCTGCGATGGTGTCATTGCGCGCAGATAAACGGGCGCTGTCTGCGTGCTCTTGGAAGTGCTTGTTATATAAGATATTCTTAACGTGCCGAAGGAAGGGGCAAAACACGGCACACAGCGCACGACTGGCTTTTAAAGACGATACGCTTTAACGTTAGTGGACAATTATTCAGTTTGGTTAGGCGTTGGCGGCGTGCATCCAAAACAATGTGCATCGTTTTTCTGTGCGGCTGAAATGAAAGGAAAACGCTGCTCGAATTTAATGAAACACCATGTAAGTGATTATTGGTTATGCTCCTGTAATACCGCGGGTCCAATTTCAGAAGGATTGTATGCCGTAGACCGATACATGTTTAAGATTTTGGATGTGAGAAATATATCAGCATGACCTATTCCGGTGTTCTGTGTGTATGTGTGTGGCTCGGTTGGGTGGGGGCGGGTGATGAAGGCTCATTTCTGCTTATGAACTGATGGATACTCTTTAAAATCTTAAAACCTAAGAAATGCCTCTACGGTGTCTTTTGCTGGAAACATATTCCGTCATTAAAAATACATATTTGGTCATTTAAGAACGTCTCGATAGAAAAAATCTTAGATCTTTAAATATTAATTGCGTGTGTAGTATCATACGGCATGTATTTCCTTTGGGCGGATTTCAGCCATCGGCTCTGCGTCTGGTGCTGAAAAGGACAGCGCCACTCAGTCTAAGGTTTTTCCCAACCAATGCTACTGAGAATAAATCTATATAAAATTTGTCGGTCGTTTTATGATAGAGAATGTACCTTTCGGCGAATGATAGGCCTAATTATCTTCATGGATTGTTGCAGTAATAGCTGCGGTATGTATTTGCCTTAATTGGAAAGTATAAATGAAAAAAATGAGTATAACTGACAGCGTTTCAGTTTGGTACTTGAATATTTATTTCATGTGGACCTTCCATTCGTCATCTTGAAGGTTTTATGTATGCAGTTACATTTGTCAAGTTACGTTCAACACATTTTAATGTAAGCTATAACTTCACTGTGCATTTTGGCTGATAGCACTAGTGTGTCTACTGTTCAGTTTTCCCCACTTAGAAATATCCCTAGGTTGTTCATAAACACTATTTTCTATTTTTTTGGTGGCAGACTTTCTGTCATTCTGTCTGTTTGGTCATTTTGGCCTTTATTGTAATTGATTTGTCTAAAACCAGTGCTTAAATTGGGTCCATACTCACTCATACTCAGTACCTGCACCTCTTTGTTTTCCTCTTCAGGGTACTGGCATCTCTCAATGACTGCTGGCACTGGCAGAGTATTAGAAGTATTAGAAATACTGGCGGAGTATTAGATGCTTCTTATTCAGTAAGCCACCACATCAAAGCTATGGTAAATAAATAATATTCACAATTATGGTTAAATATGTTGTGATTTACAGTATTTCCCCATTAAGGGTTTTGTGTGAAATTGAGGTAGACTGTCAGAAAAATAGGGTGCATCTCTGGTATATTTTTGTTCCTCAGTGCACAAATAACATGAAAGTAACCCCCCCCCCCCCCCCAATGGTCCAGAAATGTGCTTTTTTTTCTGACAGTGTAGTACCTGAAGCAGGTCTGAAACATTTCACATAGTTCAATTTTGGCATAGATTAATCTGATGAAGTCTGGTTTTATAACTATTATTATGTTGATGCATGCTGTTGTACACAATTGTTGATGTATTTGTCTTGATTCATCAAGATATCGTTGATTAGGACATTCATATAACAATTAAATACCAAAAAGTAAACATTAAACACCATCAACATTTTGTCTAATAAAGAGTTGTAAGGAATTAAACAAACTAAAAATATTCAAAGGAAAATAATCCATTCAAATTCAGAAATAAAGGGCTGACAGCCAATTTTGTGCAGTTTAACAAAAGAAATGCAGTTTGCACTAATACATTTCAAGCAATAATGTAATGTGCAGTTTCAGTTGGCTATGAGTACAAACAGATCAGATTTCAAGTTCGTGTAACACAGGAGATACAACAAACTAGTACAGTTTGAATCTGATTTTAATAGCACAAAGATACGATCTGTAAAGCAGTCCAAGATTTGTGTAAAGATAAGTTAAATAACTATTGAACACTGCTTACAATATTTCAGGAGAAGCCGATATTTATTAAAAATCAAGATACTGGCATCAGTCCTATGATAGTCTTGGCTGATATTACCAGCTGATATTTAAAACTTTATCAATATTCAAAGTTAGCAGCACCAGAACTAAAGATACAACTACTAAAATTATGGAGATGATTTCATTGGACTATCAGCCATTTTCCGTAGTGGAGGACGAGGGATTTTGTTGGCTCATTCACCATGTCCCTCATCATGCCTGCCAAGTTAGAGATTATCCAGTTTGAGTACATATACCATAAGGAGTTTCTGTGTAAGACATCCAGGAAAAGGAAGCATACAATAGAATGCAAATATTGCAGAGCATTTATGACTGAGGTGAATGACTACACAACTTCACCCAAAAACTAATATACAATACATACAAACAGATATGTCAAGCCAAAATCAGTTTTACATAGGCTGCTTTTTCACTGCACCAGGTACTGTGCTTTTGGTACTTCAAAAAAGTAAGGGCGTAAAAGCTGTCCCCGCCACTGAATGACATCAGAGTGCGAGTGTTTTGTACTCAATTTGCAAAATGGCTATAGGGTGTTTTATGGCTGGGCCCACATCCCATATTATACAGAGTCAATTCTTACATCGCATTGCAATCAGGCTTTTTCATACCTTCATACTGTCCGGAAATTATAGCGTGGGAGGTGTAAGTTTCATTCTTATTTGGTCATAGGAAAAAAAAAGTTTAGTAAGCTTTACAATTTTAATGATTATTGCTTTTCAAGATTATCTAGTAAACATTTAAAAACTCAGTTTAAAGTTAGCCTCTGGTGCTTTTGCATGAGCGCTGCATGTGGTCTCTGAGACTTACATTGTTTATTGTTGTTTTCTGAGTCTGTAACTGTTTTTCAAGATGGTGGTTGTATTGTGTATCAGAGCCAGGCTATTTTTATAACCAGTCAACAAAGAAAGCAATTGCAAGTCCCACCCGAAAGTACTGGAGTACCAAAAAAAGGACCCCAGCCAGTTTGGTACTTTATGTGTTGGAACTGGTACTCAAATCACTGGAATAAGGAAAGTGCCATATGGTACCTGGGGCGGCGGAAAAGGGTCCCTAGTAATGAAGCCCGGCCATGGCAGAATAGTCATGTATGTGTGCCCTTGATCAAAGCCCTTAACCCACAGCATCATGAGCACCCTGCAAGGAGAGCAAGGTGGGGTAGGCAAAAAGAGAATTCCCCCACAGGGATCAATAAAGTATTATCATTATTATTATGGCTATTATTGTCTATTGATAGCTGTCTAGCTAGCTAGCCATCATTTTATAATAATAATAATTATTGTACCCTATTAATCCCTGTGTCCAAAACTCATTCTTACTCATTCCGGACTGTGGGACACAGTCAGTCAGTGTTCAGCCTCTATGGAATAGTTATGTTTAAAGGTTTTAGGGGATGCTGGGGGCAGTTGAACAGGATGAGTTTTGGTTTGGGTGGTATCTAATACCGTGGTATACTGTATTTTGATGGTATTTTCAGAAGCAGTGCTATTCCTGTATTTTGATTGCTTGGTGATCAGGCCTTCAGTAGCGTCTCAGTTTTAGAGCAAACTTAACTTCAACATAGCTGGCTCTTATAATTAGATGCTACTGAAGGGCCTGAAAAAGCTTTGTATTGCTTTATGCTAGGGCTGCCACTAGTAAATGTTTTTCTATGGATTAATTTATCAAGTATTTTACCAGTTGGTTTATCATCTAAATGATGAATTTTCCTCCAGAAAATCTAATTGACTGTTTAATTAAATTTTATTTTGATAACAACAAACTGTTTTTGCAGGGCTTTAGATAATGGATGCTGGCTTTTCAGCACTATATGCACTTTTATTGTTTTCGCTCACAATGAGGTGCGTATTGTTATGCCCAAAAGTTAGTAATCTGCATACATTCGGCATATCCTTATGCTTATTACATTTGGTTTGTGGAGCACAGCAAATGGAACTGTCTTGGCATATTGGTGAATCACAGAAGCGATAAGCACTGAAGTCACGGTGAATAATGGGACAACTCAGCAGCCACAGCATCTTTTAAAAGAGGAGATTTTGTGGTTAAACAAGGTAAAAAGACGTCGGTGGTGTAGTGGTAATTTTTTGCAGATTAAAGTCCAACGTGTTTTTGGTAAATATAGTTTTCATTTTACTTCTAGGGCGGCGCGGTGGCGCAGTGGGTAGCACTTCCGCCTCACACCTCTGGGACCAGGGTTCAAATCCGGCCCAGTTCCATGTGTGTG
>JAODKL010000038.1:3291958-3302685 GCA_026780765.1 Petrocephalus schoutedeni
GTGAGGAGAATAACTTAAGGTACCCCTGACTGTACCTTAACCTCAGCACGCAGTTTATGGCCGTAAATGAAGAAAATTAACTCAACCTGGGAAATCCGCAACTGGATACGATCATGATCAATTTCTCTAGCATTGTAGATTTGACCAACAGTCGATTTATAATTTTATTTATATGGCCCGCAAAATGTTTATAATTCATTACTTAATCTGGTTAACACTGGTAAGTTTCACCGCCGGTACCAGCACAAAGACAGAGACGGAAGTATATTGGTCATTCGATCAAATTTTCGATGCAGAGTGATGTAGACACATGCAGAAAAAGGTATTCTTGAATGCATTTAATGTAACTGAGATACAAAAATAAATCCATCAGCTCAGGTTTTGATCGCCTGCTTCTGTCTTTCCCCCGAACTTTTGCGTAACTTCCAAGTTGCCACCGGTGGAAATCCGGCTTTTATTTTTTTTTATTTATATTCGTCAGATGCAAAATATGTTTAATGTCATTGGCAATATCATACTTAAGGGGAGACCTTAAGGTGTTTTGTGCAACCGGTCCCTGATCTTTCAAAGGTCTCTATACTAAACTGGTTTGCTTTGTGTTGCTTTGAAAGAATGCTAATAGCCTACAGAACAGTCGGGAACTGGCGTAATTAGAGCTAGCCGTCAACCAGCTCTACACTGTAAAAAAATCTGGAAAAAAACATATAATGTACTGGTAATTTTCTGTCAGGACATTATTCGTTTTCTTACGGATTTTTTTTTGTTAAATTTACAGACATTAGCGAGTGTACTTGCTTCCACAATGCAACGTGAAATTCAAATTAAAGGGTAAACACCTGTGAAAATGTATACAGAAAATTCCTTCATATTAGCATTGTACATTGAACTCTGTCCTTACGGACTTTTCTTACAGTGTAGCTTACAGGTAACGTTAAGGATGGATATTAAAGCCATCATTGACAGAGAAGTTTTGTGCATTTATTTAAGTGTATATAGTTTGTTTATATGTAGGGTGACCAGATAATCCATGTCATCCCGGACACTTTGAGCTAGGACAGGATTTGTAAACTACCATTTCAATTAAAAGGACCTGGATTTCACTTAAGCACTGCATTCTTGCTGTGTGCTGATTGGGCAGTCTCCTATAATCATACATGTCACTGATGTTAATGTGAAACAGCTGGATGAGTCTTTCAGTCATCGAAACAAACCAATCAAAGCACAAGAAAAAATTAGCTATTAGCCAAGCAAAGGAGTCTTTCAGGTTTAAATTAGTTTGTAAAACCTGAAGTAGCTCAAAATGTCCGGCATGACATGGATCTGGTCACCACCCTATTTATACTTAAGTTTACACTTATGTTCTAAGTCAGTGTTCAATAAATGTTGTTACGTTGAGAAATGTTGTGTATCCTATATTATTACTGTGATATTTCACCATGCAAACATGTCCAATTACCGGGCAGGAAAATCGGCAGCATATATCGGCCATCAGCCGAACCTGACTTCTAAATATCGGCATCGGCTATAGAAAAACCCATATCGGTCGACCACTAGTTCATATACAGCAGGTTCAGTGTCCGTCTGCCAGGTGTGAGCTTTGCATTCAATGACTGATGGCTCAGCAGGAAGTTGGATTGCGTCTAGTAATTCTTCCACCAATTATCACGGGTGTCTCGGCTGCAGTTAGGAAACCACATTGTCTCCACAGGAGCCCAAAATCATGGACAACTCCAGAGGCGTATCTGGAATCTGAGTACACGATGGCTGACTGATTTTCTGCAATTTTGCATGCTTCAATAAGTGCTTTTAGCTTTGCTTGTTGTGCTGATGTCCCTTTAGGCATTCTGCCACTTGTGATCTCCTGCGTGTCTGTTGTTACTGCCCATTGTGCACATCTCACACATCCCTCGACCACTAATGAACTGTCGGCATACAACACCATGTCAGGATTATGCAATGGCATTTCTTGAGTACAGGCAGCTTCTTCCATGTCAGTTACTTTTTCCACACAGTCGTGATCAGTCTCTTCTGTACACTCAGGCAACAGGGTGGCAGGGTTGTTTGGACTAGCCTTTTCGATCACAACGCTGGGTGTTTCCAAGACCGTTGACCACCTAGTCCATTTGAGTGCTGTGACCTGTGATGCTCTTTTTAGTGTCGGGAGAGTGTGGACAGCGTGTGGGCATTTCTCCAAGGCCATCTGATTGCCTGGCAGTCATTTTGATTATTGTACTTTGGTATTATTTCATAGTTTTTTGATCTTACGTTGGTAATTTATATTAATCCTTCATTTTTCTGGCATTTATTGGATGTGTAATGTAATTTGAGAAACTGGAGCAGCATTCACAACAGCACTCAGCATGGTAGGGAAGACATGTTATAACTACTGGATTGTTGTTTCTCCGCTCTGTTGTAGACATTGAGAGCTGCAGGGAAGACGTACATGATCTTCTTTGTACTGGTGATCTTCGTGGGCTCCTTCTACTTGGTGAACCTCATTCTAGCTGTGGTAGCCATGGCTTATGAGGAGCAAAACCAGGCCACGATGGAGGAGGCTGAGCGGAAAGAGGCCGAGTTCAAAGCCATGCTGGAGCAGCTGAAGAAGCAGCAGGAGGATGCTCAGGTCTGTTGCTACTGCCATGTTTTTTCTCTATCTCTGTTTTTGTTTGTGTGCCTTAATACTTTCATAATGCATTATAATGGTCAATATAAGAATTAAGGATACTTTGTACAATATTATGAAGGTATCTATAGTGAATTATAGATGACAGCTTCATAAAGCATTCATAGAGCATAATAAACATGGCTGTACTGTTCAAAAATAGCATTTTTATATCAAAAGCATCTTTATCAATGGATTATAATGTGCTATGACTGTGTTCTTTTACAATCCTGTTTTGCAAAATTTGTAAAATGTGAATAAAAACAGAATCCAATAATTTACAAATAGTTTTACATTTTATTTGAATTTACAAATTAAATAGGTTTGAGGCTAGAGATGTTGACGGCATTTATGGATCATGTTTAGATATGGTTTCTTCGTTTCTTTTTTCATAGAAAGTGTTATCAATATTATTTACTAGGGATGTAACGATTCATCGATCTGTATTGATGTATCGATTAAATGGTAAACGATCCGATACATCGACATGACCACATAAATATCGACCCATGCGTTTTTATTATTTCGCCTGTTCCAGTATTGTTTTCATGATCCATTCCGACGTACATATTATCTGCACTTTTACGCCGTAGGTGGCGATATGTAGCATAACGTCTGCAGGTGTCACACTGTAAAAAGAAATAAAAAATCCGTAAAAAAAAATGGATACAATACAATACAATACAATTTTATTTATATAACGCATTATCACAACATTACATTGTCTCAATGCGCGTTACTGTACATTATCTCTGCCATATAAAGACCATGAGCAAGCCAAAGGCGACAGTGGCAAGGAAAAAATGTCCTGGCTGAAAATTGGCAGTACATTATCCGTTTCTTTTTACAGATTTTTTTTTGTTGTTAAATTTAGCCGGTGTACTCGCTCCCACAATGCAACGTGAAATTCAAATTAAAGGGTAAAACACCTGTGAAAAATGTATATGGAGAATTCCTTAATATTACCACGGTACACTGGACCCTATTTTTACGAACTTTTCTTCATGCAGCCCCGTTTCAATATGATCATTAGATTTGATTTCAGTTTTAGTGGATCCGCTCTCATCATATCACACTAATGTTACATTCGCTTTAAATTGCTGTTAGCCACTTTAGCGTCTTGTACCAATTTCTCCAGGAGAGACATTTGGTGTGCGTTTTGCAGACGTAAACCTCTAATCCCTAAACGTCTGCCTCTACCACTAGAATTAGCTTTCTGCGTTATGCTGAATGTATGACATTCGCTACTTGTGTTTGTTCCTAAACAGAACAGACAGGATAGGAAATGCTGGAGTCCATCCCTTCGAGGTGGCACAGCTACCTGAAAGTGTTTATGAATGTGGTTTTTGTCAGATTAGGTTAGCTGAAATTAATCTTTTGTTGGATGACTAAAACAAGAACTAGAAAAAGTTAAGATCACGGAAAAGTTTTTCAAAGATTAGTGTCAAAATGAGACAGAGTTTCTTCTCTTGGCAGACCCGGCTAAGACTTACTTGTGCTAGGTAGCGTACCTTCAGAGCGTGTGTTTAGTATGCACCATCCTTTCTCCTGAACACGTAAACCAGTTAATTTTTCTCTCAAAGACTACTGACATACTTGTTTCATCGTAGAATTCGTCCAATTATTTTTACCTTATTGCACTTTATTTTGCTTGTTTTACTTGACTACACTTTTGTAATGTGGGCTATATTTTGTTTACAATTCCCAAAAAAATATGATAAAATGCTAAATAATGATAAAATCCAGTATCGAACCAAACCAAATCGCATCGTATTGTATCGCAGGAATTTCTGAGGCATCGAAAAAAAAATCGAATCGTTGGCTTAAGGAATCGATATTGTATCGTATCGTGAGGAAAGCTGTGATTTACACCCCTATTATTTACCTCATATTCAAAATAGCAGCATTATGGTATGAGTTACAATTTTTCACATTGTACCATCCTTGTTGATTCCCTGCTATCATTCCATGTCACAGGCAGCAGCTATGGCAACCTCTGCTGGGACAGTGTCCGAGGACGTGGTGGAAGATGATGGCGGTGGGCGCCTCTCCTGCAGTTCATCTGAAATGTCGAAGCTGAGCTCCAAGAGCGCCAAAGAGCGACGCAATCGCAAGAAAAAGTGGCGGCAGAAAGAGCAATCTCAAAGCGAGGAGAAGGGCGACAGCGAGAAGAAATTTGTCAAATCAGAGTCTGATGATGGCAGCAAGAGGAGCAGATTTCGTTTCCCGGATAACCGGCTGGGCAGGAAGTCTTCCATCATGAACCAGGTATGGGACAAGAGGAACACCTTGGTGAGCCCGATTTGGTCTGGATTGCAACCGTAATGGAAGCGCAAAAAGAGGGAATATTTCAGGAAAAACATTTGTTGCAACAGCTCTACACTCACTATGGTTCATTTTTTAAGGACTGTAAGATCTGGTTTTATTGTGCTAGTAAGAAAGTATGAAAAGCATTTAAGCTGAAGCAGTGTCATACCAGAACAAACCTGTTAGACAGTCAGGGTAAGCTATTCCAGCTAATAAAAAATTAAATTAAAATAAAATAAAAGATGGCGTCCTTAGTAGGTGGAAAGGTTAGTTGAGCTCAATCTGTTCAGCCTAGAGCAAAGGAGACTAAAGGGGGGACATGATCCAGGGATTTAAGATTCTAACAGGTCTGGTTGCCGTCCAATTAAATAGTTACTATAGTCAACATTAGTTCAAATAAGAGAACTCGTGGCCATAGTTGGAAATTAGTGGGAGAACATTTGAAACTGGAGTTGAGAAAAAACTTCTTTACACAGCGTGTAGTTAGAATATGGAATAGTCTTCCTGATAGAGTAGTGCAAGTCAAATCCTTGGGTTCCTTTAAAGCAGAGCTAGATAAGATTTTAACAGCACTGTACTATTAGTTTAGTTCTCCCCAAACTAACTTGATGGGCCGAATGGCCTCCTCTCGTTTGTAAATTTCTTATGTTCTTATATTCTTATGTTAGAGGGGGCACAATGGTTCATTGGGGGTCATGGCCTGCAAGTGCCCCCCATGACGCTGACCCTGATCTGAAGCCATATATTGATAATGCCAATGGGAACTGCACCAAGGTAGCAATCTGGCAATCTGTATCCAATTTCTGTTAAATAATTAAATAATAGAATAATAATTAAATAATAGAAAACAGGTGGGAAGTAATCACCGCTATGTCTGCTCAGTGCCTGGTAAAGACTGGTAAACTTCTGTGATTTCATTTCTCTATAATATGTCATTTGTTCTTCTGGAGCCAGTAATGTAGCTTAGTTTTACTGCCATCAATTTCATATTTTAGTCTGGCCCTGTATACAAAGCAGCAGTGTTATAATTTTACAGTAAATTTTTAAATATTCTCATGAAAGTCAGAATGTGTTTATGTCCAACTGGTTATAACAAGTCACTTATAATTGCTTCAGTTTCTTATTCTCCCTCTTGTATATTCTTGATATTTCATTTTAGATATTTTCATATAATACGGATGATGTTGAACGTATAGCTGACCTAATTAGTCCAGATATGCTCTTACGCCAATACTTGTAGCTAGCCGAACAGAACCAGAGGCACCTCGTCTTCATCCTCCCACACTCGTCTCTCCAGTCTCTTCTTAGCATCCCAGGTTCGCCCTTTCCCTCTCGGCGCAACAGCAAGAGCAGCATCTTCAGTTTCAAGGGCCATGGCAAAGACGTGGGCTCCGAGAACGAGTTTGCGGATGATGAGCACAGCACCGTGGAGGAGAGCGACGAGCGGCGCGGGTCCCTGTTCAGCCGTTACCGTCGTAGCAGCTACACCGGCTATCACGGCAAGAGGAACAGCACGGTGGACTGCAACGGAGTGGTGTCGCTCATCGGGCCCGGACGCCTACTGCCTGAGGTGAAAATAGATAAGGCAGCTTCTGACGACAGCGTAAGGAAGTCAATGACTAGTTCAGTCTAGGCATGGCACTGTTTCTCCCTCTGTTTTTGGGATGTCCCTTTATTTTTTTCCCCCCATCTCTTCTCTCTTTTCTTCCTATCTGAATGTTCTGTATGCTGCCCCGCAATGCCAGATTTGATAAAAAAAAAAAAAAAACACTACGCTGTACACAGGCACAGCAAGCAGACATTGTTTCCTGTTTGTTGCCTTCCACTTCTTGGAATTTGCTCATGTATGGAATAGGGGTTTGCAACCACAGGACAATGACCAGGATGTGTGCCACAAACAAAGCTGAAGCCTGTTGGTTTGTTTAAGTGGCTGTGCAAGGCCTTGCTAACCACTGACTTTAACTTGACTGTGTCAGCGGGAGGAATGCATAGTTTTAGTTCAAAACTGAGTGCATGGGGTTATGCGAATGTGTGAAGAAAACACAAGAAAGGCCTGCTAACCCATAGTAGCATGAGAAGGTGTTTTCTATTTTTTGTACCTTTTCTACACCCTTCTGTCTTCTGTGATCATTTTAACAGAACCAAAATCCACATGGAGAGGTAGGGGTGTAGCTCTGTAAGTTTGGGATCTGTACCCATCTTCAGAAGGTCTTAGCCTGTCAGTTACTGTATATCACCATTGGGCCTTTGAGCAAGGCCCCAAACCTGAACTGCTCCAGGGCCGCTAGATGCTAGCCAACCCTGTATTCTGACACCAAGCTCTCCTCACTCGTATACAGACCCCACCTTAGGCATATTGATATTAGGGAGGAGGTTGAGGGAGAACCGGGAGGGGGGAGCAGGCGGTAAGATTAGTCGACCGAGGGAGAGAGGAGAGGGGGATGCGGTGAACATCTCGCCTGCTCCCCTGCTGAATAGCAGAATGATGTTATATTGCATCATTCGCAGCTGTCAGGGAGCTGCTGTCAATATGTGGGAGACTCCCGGAACTTCCGGAAGAGGTGGGATGTGTATGTTACTTTCGAAAAAGGTGTCTGCTAAATCAGTAAATGGAGCCCATGAGCCTAGGGGTGTGAGGCTGCAATATTAGTGACTGCATTGCCTATATCTTACATCTTACAAGATAAAAATTTTGTTTTTTTTTTATGTATTTGTTAGATCATATCACCTACCTGGCAAATCACAATTATTTTTCATCCTAGTTAACATGGTAGTTTAGTATCCATTTCTACCTCACAAAACAAATATCTGTATAATTTTCATTTAGCATGAGTAATAAGCAATGCTCTCCACTCATTTTTTATTTCTGTAATATTTTGTCTAACCTGATGCATGTCCATGCATGTAAACCTCTGCAAGTACTGCAGACCTTTCTTATATGTGGTTTCTAACACTTACTTTGGGTTATTGAAACAGGGCTTTTTGGTAAGACTTAAGGAAAATGTACCTAGTGTGCATTTTGATGAGTGTGGATTCTAATTTAAACCTTTAAAACTAACTTCACAAACACAGTGATGGATATGATAACAAGTGTCCTGCTGAAAAAAACAGCCAAATGATCAGTTTATGCTGGTTGCAGGTTTTAGCTGGTGTAAGATGATCTAAGATGGTTTTAGATGGTCATGTGCCAGGTCTTGCTGTTCTTTGGGTGGGTCACCAGTTGGTCATGCTGGTGTGGCCAGACTGTCAAGCTGGTCATGCTGGTATGACCAGCTAAACCAGCTAGAACAGTCATCATAAGCTGGTATGTCCAGCTAAACCATCAAACTGTCATGCGAAAACATACAGTACCTTAAACTGGACAACTATAATAAACTGGTCAACCAGCTTAACTAGCTTAAGCTGATCAAGCTGTTTTTTATCAGTAGGGTGCAGTTGCATATTCTACCCATTACTCCTCTGTTGAAAGCCACATACATACAACAATATTTCAGAGCTTATTAGAGACACACTGCATTATAGATTAAGCTTGTCTCACGTCAAATAATCTCTGACTGCTCCTTCTGTGTCTGAACCCGCCATGATTTTTTTAAAGGTAGATGCTTGGATTGCGAGTAAATATTTCTGCTTACATTTTGTATACACAAGTGATACTTAGATAGCTAAAAAAAGAAAATGGGAACTGACCAGCCGAGGCACAAAACGAAGCATTCCTTTGGGGCTACCCCTGGTGTTGCAGGGCAGGAGGCATAGCAGTTCCCAGGGATTTTCCTCACAGTGCTATTTTCCTTTTTGACAGCCCACTACAGAGGTGGAGGTAAAGAAGAAGCTCTCGGGCTCCCTGATGGTATCTATGGACCAGCTCAATGCATCCTTTGGCCGCAAAGATCGAGCAAACAGTGTCATGAGTGTCATCACCAACACTTTGGTTGAGGGTAATAGTATTTTGTGTTGTTCGTTCTCTCTAGTTTTTCATCAAATTGCCATGATTTGCCTTTTTCCTTTGGTGGGAAAAAAGCAAGAGGCATGAAACTGAATTTCACGTAAGCCTTCGGTGGTAGAAACTGGAATGGGTGGGTTTCTTTTTAGCAACTGTTATATGGAATTCAAGTTGTTGGAAATAAGGTTGTGACGTTACAGGATGACACCTTTACTGTTTCCATTTACTGATCTTGCAGAGCTCGAGGAGTCCCAGCGCAAGTGTCCTCCATGCTGGTACAAGTTCGCAAACACATTCCTGATTTGGGAGTGCTGCCCGGTGTGGCTGAAGATCAAGGAGATTGTCAACCTGATTGTTATGGATCCTTTTGTGGATTTGGCTATTACCATCTGTATTGTTCTCAACACGCTCTTCATGGCCATGGAGCACTATCCTATGACGCCCCATTTTGAGAATGTTCTCTCTGTGGGCAACCTAGTGAGTGGCTTTCTGTTATACTTGTTATGTTTCAGATGGTTTTCAGACTGCTAGTTTTCTGAATGATCGGTATCAGAGATTGGAAATTTGGTCTCACATCTGGTGAAACCAGTTCTCCAGGCTTCAAAAGAGAGCATCCTATAATGTCCTAGAATATATGTTACTGAATATCAGTTAGTCACAGGTTCCAGAAATATCTATCTTCCATAAAGAACACAGTTAAGGTGAACCTGGAGTGCAGGGCGGGGGTTACCCTGGGCAGGATGCCAGTCTGTTGGAGGTCACACACCTCCACATTTATATAATTGCATACTTAATGGAATTCAGGAAGACACAGGAATCACACCCATACCGCTCGAGGCCAGGGCTTCCGAATTGCCAATAGTAGTACTGACAATAATTTGTAATATATTTTCATTCAGTTATAGCCTGCGCATTGATGAAGGGAGGATCTTCTCAGACATGCTTTGCTGCTTAAAAAGTTCTTGGTGGACAAAAGAACAGAAATATTTAAAATATTTCTTGTATTTCTTGTAATCTGATTTGTATTACTAAAAAAAATAATTGTAAACCGGAGTCACATTTACACATAATACAGTCTAAGTGTTATGCAAGCTACTCATTGGCTCCATATGGGCTACTGGTGACTCGTAGTTGAGGGGTTGGTCTGCATTGCTACCTTAAAGGAGGTTCCATACGTAAACCTATTTCACACAGGGCAAATTTAGTAATACCATACTCACTGAGGTACACAGCCAAGCTAATATTGACCTAGCTGAAATTCATCCAGGTCTGACTGGACTGTGAAGTTAATACTCTTTGATGCTGATGCAACACGTCTGAAGAATTGTAGCAGCCTTAGCTTTGGCCTCACCTTACACACATACCAAACTTGTCCTGGATATCTGCAACCACTGCGACAGGCACAGAACATTCTGAGATGAATGTGTGATGAATTACTGAATGTGTGGATTGGTGGTAAAGCAGTTATTTGTATAATTAATAAAAGATAAGTGATTAGAGCTACATTATCACTTCCGTGATACTTCAGTAGACTGCTACTGCAGAAAATAATCTTTTAAACTGTTTAGAAACCCAATCCTTGTTGTAGCACTTAATCTTTTTATGTTCACTTCAAAGCAATAGTGAGCCATGGTAAATTGTACTGTGCAGCACAGTGTTTTCCTTGTTGAACATCTACTTGTGAATTTGTGTTAAGGCTACAAAAATGATTCCTGGGCTATAAGGAATGTCTTACGAGGACAGGTTAGTTGAGCTCAATCTGTTCAGCCTTGAGCAAAGGAGACTAAGGGGGGACATGATCCAGGTATATAAGATTCT
>JAODKL010000038.1:3309252-3338603 GCA_026780765.1 Petrocephalus schoutedeni
TATATAATGTTAGGAAGGCTAACTTTAATTGTATGAGACTAAAACTAGAAACTGTGAACTGGATGGAGTTAAATAACTCCATCCATGACCGAATGGCCTCCACTCGTTTGTATAGTTCTTATGTTCTTATGTTAGGAACTTCTTCCTTTCTCCATAAGGTTACTTTGTTGGGTAATTAGATGGATACCACATCAGTTCCCAAACCTCTCCTCTGGGGAACTGCAGCCATTCCATGTATTTGTTGAATTTCACAACTGACTCACTTAATTAATTTACTTATTTTTGAAAAGTCAATGAGGTATTATTAGCCACATGCGGTGTGCTAGTGGTCGAATCAAATAATATGTGGGTGTGTTGGTTGGTTGCTGCAAATACTGGGATGATTACAAGAGAGGTTATGAAATTGCTCAGCTGACACACTTTGACAGACATAATGTCATAGTTTTATACCAACATGAAGATCATTTAAACATTTCTTTGACTGCCTAAGATTTTTGCACAGTAATTTGCCATATGTGAACTTTGAATTTCTAGCTCACATATTTGAGATTGTAGATTTGAGTAAATACCTGTAATTGTGTAGTTAGAAATTAGCTTCGGAAATATGCCAGAAGTTGAAGTGGCATAAAAAGACTACAGATAAACTAAAGTATACAGAACTTTTAATTAGAAGAGCTTGTGTTATATGGTTGAAAGTGTCTAGTAGTGTTTATATACTCAGTGACAAAGTTGTGTACCCAGTTATGTGGGTATGTGTTGCATCCAATTTGGATGTAATTTGGTACATGTGCGGACCGGTGATAGGTATGTAAATGATTCTATTTGCAAGGAGCTGGCATGTCTCGTTACCAGACACAGAGGATGCCTGGTAGACGCATTAGACAACATTACCAGCATGTGATGGAATTTGATAGGGATCGCATTCTGGGATTTCATGAGGCCTGGTTATATTGTGCAATTGCCCGGCATGTGGGGCATGCAGATGTGACAGTCACCCGATGTTGGAACCAATGGGCACGTGAGGGCACCCACACACCCAAGACAGACCACACCATGGGAGAATTGTCATATTGTGCGGCAAGTATTACAGAACCCCATGACATCTGCGCCTGTAATCCGGACATGGGTACTGGGCTCTCTACAATACCCCATGTCATCTCGCACCATGTCTCGATGACTGGCATCATTGACTACAGGTTCACCATCCCATGCGTAGGCTGCCGTTAGCACCAGCACAGAGACGGCTGTGTTTGGAGTGGTGCTGTAACCAGGAGGCATGGACTGATGACAAGTGGTGTTGTAGCGTGTTCAGCGATAAATCTCAGTTCTGCATTACCAGGGATAACTGTCGTGTGTGGGTATGGTGGCGCCGAGGGGATAGGACCAGTCCTGCCAATGTTGTGGAGAGTCACACCGACGTTATGATGGGGGAGCCATAGAGTATGACTTGAGTGGTGATGCGACAGTGCTACGTCAGTGACATTCTGCATCCGCACGTCTTACCCCTCCTGAGACAGCACCCTGGTACAGTCTTTCATCAAGGCAATGCCCGTCCACACATGGCACGTGTGTCATGTTGAGGTCCACCCATGGCCAGCCAGGTTCCCCAATCTTTCCCCAAACAAACATGTGTGGGATCAGCTCGGACGTCATCTCAGACCCAGAGTCAATGTGCATGATCTAATAGGGCCAGTTACTACAGCAGTGGGCCAGCTTACTGCTGGAGAGGATACAACATTTGTAAGACTCCCTTCCGCACCGTATCGCCGCATGCAACCGGGGGGGGGGGGGGGGTGCCACACCCTACTGATATGGGACCAGCAGTGTGCCCATACTGCCAACTTTGTTGCCCATTTGATCTGATGTTGTAATCAGTGCAATACAGTCACACGACCTTTCGACACATGCAGATTTGTTTAATTTCCACCACTGTCTGGGTGCTTAATGTTTTTTTGTCACTGAGTATATATTGAAATACTCATTTCCAAAAAATTGTAGCAACTTTTACGAAATTTGGTCATGTAAAGCAATGTATGTAGCTACTGTATAAAAAACACTTCATGAAATAGCAAGCATTTAATGGGTTTCTAAAACATTACCTTTTTTGGAGGTATGGGAGGCAACCTGTTGTTGCCCATGATGACGAATATGTTCATAATGAATTTCCTATTTAGCATAGGGAATTGGTTCAGATTATAGCAGTGACGAGTCCTTAGTCTGTGACTTAAAATGAGTATAATACCCTGTTCTAGTATGCTCAGGCAAAACTACGAGAAACAATGACTTCCATCAGATATAGGAGAATGTGCTTGATTACATTGGGTATTATATTATTTTACTCTGTCAGGCTCTTTATCTAGGGCAACTTTCAATGCAATTTACAACATTCAGTATCATATAAAATTTCTATAACACTAGAGGAAAAGCTGAGGCATGGTTTCGATGCATTCAAAAGAAGCTTGTCCTCTTGGTTTCCCCAGGCTTTCGAAGATGTGTATATTGAGCAGAGAAAAACCATTCGCATCATTCTGGAGTATGCTGACAGAGTGTTCACCTACATATTTATCCTGGAAATGTTGCTTAAGTGGGTAGCCTACGGCTTTGTCAAGTATTTCACCAATGCCTGGTGCTGGCTGGACTTCTTCATTGTGGATGTAAGTATCCGTTTTTCCGAGACCTGTCATGACCACCACTTCACAAATGCACTATGAAGCACATTTAAACTGCAAGAGATGGGGAGTTGGTCATATCACAGTCATATAACAGTCTGTGTAGCCACCCTTTCATGAAAAAGAATTGTTTCTTTAAGTCAGTTATAAAAATTATTTCTTTCCTCATATGGACATGTTTTAAAGTCTCAGTGAATGTTTTAGAGTCTTGGAATCTGAGTTTCTTCTAAGGGTTAAATGTTGTTGATTTTACTTAAATTACTAAAACCATAGATTTTAGTCTAAGAAAAATGGGAAATTGAAACTTTTAGCTATATCACTGAGGTATACCTTGGGACCGTATGCTGTAAAAATGCCATTGGAGATGGATGGATATCAACGTAAATTACTAATTGCATTACTCTACATGGGAAAATAATTATTCAGCTATATGGAAATGATTTTTACAACATGTCTTGATGCTGGTTGTCTCTTGCTGGTTGACCCATCTCCATGGCAGTTACATTAAGTCTTGTCTTTTTCTGCATTTTTCAAAGTTACATGTAGAGCTGAGATGCTTTAATATTAAAAGGTTTACCATCAGCTGATACATTCTAATGTACTTGATAATTATATATTCATCCTCCACACCTACTTTTCCAGTACAGGGTTACAGTGTCACTGATGGTTATTCTATAGGAAATATTTTTTCTTGTTGTGTGACTTTTACTCAGTTCTGAAAATCGGCTGGACTCGATTCTTGTTATAGAAAGCCTGTTCTAGAAGCTTCATGTACTGATACTCTGTAATAAGCCTCTGCAAAACACTAATGCCTCAGAACACTGCATTGGAATTACTGACTAATATTCAAGCATCGCTCAGCCCAGCAGGAGGTTTGTTTGTCAACGTTAAACTTTGTCTCCAACTTGTTCGCATATTGTGATTGTGTCCTTGATGTTTTTCATTCCATGTCCCTCTTGCAAGCCAACTTCTGAACTGTTCTGAACTTCAGATGTGGGGTTTGGAATGATTGGTCTACTGAGTGCTCTGTGCATGCCAGAGTTTCAAACATTTTGACCCAGTTATAAAACATACCTCTAAATTTTATCTCTAAAAGATGAATGATGCTTAATGGGAATGGTAATTAAAATGCAATCATGCTTGCTGTCTACTGTAAAACAAAACAAATCCAGCAGACATCCTGAGTGGTTTGATATTATAAAAGATCACACAGAATGGTTAAGTGTTGTGTGACCGTTGTTATTTGAATGACACTGAGTATATGGAGATAACTTTGGTCATATTTAAAAAACAGCAAAGCCCTCTGTAATGTTCTAATGTTTAATGTTAACCTTTAGCTCACCGCTATTATGAGAACCTGCTGGACAGGACAAAGTCTGTTGATCTCTTGGGATGATGGAGCATGTGCTCTTCTGTAATCCACCCAAATTCTGCAACTTGACAAACATAGTTGCTATTCTGCTATTCAAATTGTTGCCTGCTGCACTGCATAGTATTTGTGTGTTAATATGTACAGCCAAGAGAGTTGGAAAATACTTAAGGTACCTTGAGGTCAGTATAAAGTACTGATTCTTGTCTAGCTGTCAGATTTTAATCAGTTTTCCGTTATCGTTGGTACTCTGCATATTCAAAATTCTGAAATTTGCGTGATGCCTGAGCTAAGCTTGCAATGGCTAGTGGGTGGCTTCTCCTGCCCATCCCTGGGCACATGTATTGCTTCTAACATTCCTGACACATTGAGAGGAGTGAGCTGTACATGTCTCCCCCCTCTTCCCATCATTCCCTTGGCTACTCTTTCTGTAAACTCCCTATAGGGAAATTATAGCTATGTAACTTTTGGACTGTTAATGAAAAATTAACCATCCAAGCTATAATTGTGTCTTGGTGCTTTGGTCATTTAAGAGCCCAGTGAAAGTGGGTTGTCCTTCGGTCCCTGTCCCTGCTTCCTGTATTCTTTAATACGGTAAATTGTTATGTTAGGGACTAATGGCAAGATTGATCGTAGGTGGTGTTTCTTAACAGATCTAATACATTGCAGACAGACTTTGTTGTTTGTGTGGTGAAGTACATGTTGGGCCTAATGTGAGACAGAAAGAGTGGGCTAAATTTAAGAGAGTTTGTCCATGTTTTTTGTTTGTGTGTGTGTGTTGTATTTCAGTCCTTTTATGTTTCACTATCTTGTGTATTTCTTGTAAGTATTTGTTTATAGTTTTGTTGCTATGGAGATGCCACATGGATGTTGTGATTGAGAAATTACTTTTTTTATGGCCTGTTGCTTTTAACATCACTCTTAATCATTGATAACAATAGCTGGCTTGTCAAGTTTGAGGTCTTGATCTTCTTTTGCTGCAATGCAAATAGTAATATTCTATTATCTCCCATATCCCCCTCCAAGAAAATATTAAATAATTCTATGAACTGAAAACTTTTTTTAAATGATAATCTGATGCCATCAAAAATATATGATAACTGCACAATAACTACAACATGAAGTGTACATTTAGCCAAAAATTATATATAACTATAGGGCCCTATGATTTCTGTGATGCGAAAAACACGGATGGAACCAAGGCATTAAAGCAGTATTGACTTATGAACGCAGAATAGTATGGAATTTGCGGATATTAGGCACTTTTCCAGAACCAGGAAATTTTTTATTAACCTGGTACTTCTGTCACGTTTCCACTGCAGGAACTTGGTCCTGTTGTAGTTTGTCAGAGTTTATTGCAGAACCTATTTTTTTACTCCCTACTTAAGATTAGGTACTTTTTGTTCAACCAAAAACTACTAGGGAGACCCTTACATCAGTAGTTTGCTGATGGCTGACTACAAGCACCAGCACTAATTTGGAAGTTACATGCAAATGCAGGGAGAAGAGATAGAAGTACTGGAGGAAAAATTGAGCAGATGGAAATATTTTTGTGTCTCAAAAGTCTCAAAAAGGAGACTTTTGTTTCCTTAAAGGCTCAATTTTTTTGGTTTGGCAGCTTATAAAAACTTAAAATCTGAATGAATTTGGAACAAGATGGATTTCATAGGGTCCTATATTTACTATAACAAACTGGGGTGATTGTTGATACACTATATATACACCAGTCAGCCACTGCATTAAAACCACTGACAGGTGGTGTGAATAACATTGATAATCTCATTACAGTGGTACCTGTCAAGGGGGCCATTATATATTAGGCAAGTGAAGTCAGATCTTCAAGCTGATGTGAAGGACAAACGGGCAAAGTAGGGATCTGAATGACTTTGACAAGGGCCAAATTGTGATGCCTAGAGTCAGAGCATCTCCTAAACGGCAGGTCTTGTGGGGTGTTCCTGGTATGCAGTGGCCAGTACATTCCAAAAGTTGTCCAAGGAAGGTGAATCAGCAACATGGTCATGGGTGCTGGATGTGAGAGTGGACAGGGCTACAGGCAGGCTGTAGGGGGGCCCTCCTTTTGCCTTGTTTCTTTTTGTTTTGCTGTGGTTGCAGAGCCACAGGTCTCATTAACCTTGCCTTGCAGAGTACTGTCAGAGGAAGGAGGCACCTCAGGCACCCATACTGCAGGCCTCGGGGGCCCCAGGGGTCCTCGCCCCCAAACATGGGCTTCTCCATGGGGGCAGGCTGAAGGTGAAAATTACCCCAAAGACTGTTCTGTAGATAAAGGCGGAATCTTTATTTTTTTGTCATTGGATGCTGGGGGAAAGCCATTGGGAGGAACTCTTTGGACAGCTGTTGTGGAAGCTGTCCTATGATCAATATCATAAAAGCATTCCAGAATTTGGCAAGAAGTGTCCTACACACCAGTATGCTTCACACAGTTCCAACAGACCAGTGTTGTTCCTAATATACCTTTTTCTAATATATTGCATATCATGCAAATCATTGACGGAACAGTTTAAATATTTTGGGAGTATGTAGATTATAATGTTCTGTACAATTAGCACTGATAGCTAACCGCAATAAAGCTTTCGCCTTTGAATCCCTTATCTGTGACCTTGGTCAGCTTTGGGTGTTGTGTCCTTCTGTAATGTTTTTACCTGGTAGTGGCTCGGTGGAGGTGTTCTCAGGTCTGTTTATATCCTTTATAACTGTTTATAACTGAGTTATCTGCTGGCTTCTCTGCCCATCCACTTTCAACTTTCAACAATTACTGCCCTGCAAAATTTGTGTAAAAAATAGACTCATGAGCAAGGGGGATGTATCTTCTGTTAAAAACTTAAAGGGTATCTGAGTAACTCTGAAGCCACATATAGTTAAGCCCAAAGTCAGCTTGATTCCTGGCACATTTTAATGGCAGTACATTGGTCATAGTTTTACTTAATAAGCAAATGTTTACTCTTTTACTAGCAAAAGTATTTCTGTAAAAAATTCTATATTCTGCATTATTTTGATTGGCAAAAATGTTCGGATGGCCCAGAAGGAGGAAAAATGTAGGACCAAATAGTTAAGAGCCTGCCGTGACAGTATGATGTCACTTATTAATGGAGAGACAGCAGGTGTTCTGACGAACCATGCAACCTATCGAAACATGCTCCAAAGCTGAAAACATTTCGCCTCATATGTCACCATACCCATCGATCTGCAATACCTTAGAAGAAATCTGAAATTTGCATGTACTGGAAGCATGTTTCAATAAGGCACACTTGTCAATCGATATATGCTTCCTTTATGCGTGTGCTGAATAATGTAATTCATAATTTTAATGTTGAGCAGTTGCATAAAGATTTGAAGTTGACTATTCAAATTTCTTTAGAATGTAAATATGCATGACTTAATAATAATAAAATTACAAATAACCAAAGAAGAACTAATTAATGCCCATTAATAATATAATGTTTCACTTCATTTCATCCTGAATTTAATTGATATTTAATTTAGACAAAGGTTAAGAAGCATATGCTCAAATGCAATAATAATAAAAATAAATAAAATTATACAGCACTCCCTCTTCACTCGGCCTCACTGTTTGAAAGCCATTTCCATGGTCGGTTTGGGTTTCTATTGTACAGATTTCCAATGATGGGCTTATTGTGAACTATCGTGCAACCTTAATTTTCATTATAGTTGCCAAAGCAAGTATAAAGCTGTTCCAGCAGATATTCAGAGTACAGTCTCCGTTAAAGAAGAAGTGGAAGATTTTTTAAAATGGGAAGATAGGGTTCTCTGTGGTCTGTTAACTTATGGTTAAGAAGGATATTATTGTTGTTATTATTATGCTCTACCCTCGTTCAGGGCAAGCGAGCACAGCCTTATGGTAGCATTGTTCGATAGACACAACTGTCGGTTCACTCTGTGGTAGCATGTTTCGACAAGGCCGCACAACTCGGCAGAACACTTTGTTATTGTCAGAGTTAATGTTAACCAATTCTTATTTGAGGTGCTGTAAAAGTTTTAACCAAGAATAAAACTAACCCATAAAGGCCACATTATGTCACACATAGTGTATCTTTCAGTTGGCACTTCATTACAGTAAGTTGCAGTACTGAGAGTACTTTCTATGCTATGGCTTTATATATTAGGACATTACCTGGCCCTAGGTAAATCTAACCTCAGGCTACAAACAGCACATAACAGATTCCGTTATGTCATTATTTATTTAACGAATAAAAAGCCAGATTGCAGAAGCATTATGTGAAAAATTAAGCATGATTTAGTAGCATATAGAAGCACTTTTAGCAGCAATAATTTGAATTAATGATCATCTGCATGATCATCATTCTCTTACATTATTTTATATTATTACATTTCATTTACATTATTTTGGACTACTCTTTCTTGCAAATTTACTAAAGTTTATTGATGCTTGAAGCATTTCATTTATACACAGCTCTCTTTAAGGTCCCACTATAATATGTCATCTCTGAATGTATTTAATGTTTTCTTCTTCAGCTATTCAGATTTGCAGACCTGGTGCACTTAGAATCACCGTGTGACCCAATTTTGGCCAAGCTTTCAGAAGCATGACCTCACACTCTAGAATACTTTGGCACAAAGCCTCATTGACTGTAAGGTGCACAGGTTTTTTGGCTGCAAAACAAGCCCAAATCCTTATCCCTCCGGCATTGTTATTAATGTTCGTGATCATATGCTTTTTTATTTTCACGAAACATGGCAATGTGCATTATGATAAAACATCTCAACTTTTATCTCATCTGTTCAATGGCTATTGTTCCAGAAATCTCTATTCAGATTCAACTTTACAATCTTAAGTTGTCCCGCCATGTTTTTCTTTGAGGAAAGGGATTTTCTTCTAACTATCCTTCCATGTAAACCACTTTTGCTCATTCAGTTTAACGTGATAGCCATGTTATGTAGATCCCTAAATGTGGCTCTTGGTCTGACCTTAGGATGAATTTAGTGGGAAGTGCATTCCTTAGAATACTGGCAGCTGTTGTGAATGTTCTCTCTTTGTAAATAACCTTTCTTGAACTGTTCTTCCCAGATATCAATTTCTTTGTAATGGGTCAGACTGATGAACAGCCACAAGTACTTCAAAGGGATCATTATTGATGTCTTTTTTTATTAGGCATGACATAAGCATAAACCAGAATGCTTCAAACTGCCAAAAGGTATTCTCTTATAGAAATGGTAAAACATCTCCATGATCAGATAATGAGGTTGATTGATAAACAGTACCTGGCTGCTAATCAACTTCTTAATTCCCACGGAAGCACCAGGGGTTTGCACACGTAGCTTCTGCATTGTCGCTTACTTTTCGTTGAATAGATAATGAGTGGGATATTGGAATAACTATACTAAATAATCAAAATTCCTTAAAATTGTTCTACATGTTTTCACCTGGTATCACCGGAATTAGTTATTGGAATGCGGCATTAGTTTACAGCTACAGTGGATGGAGGGTGGTGCAGAGAGGCCTGGGTGGGCTTTAGTTTCTTTGAGGTATTCGGTTGTTTTAGTTCAGTACCAATCTTGGCATCTCTTTCTCCCCCTCTCCTTTCTTGTGTGATTATGTGACTGTGGTTCTCCCCCCTTTGAATTATCAGTGCTGTGATAAATGTATGTGGCTGAAAACATGAAATACATGTACATTTTACCTGTATTCTTTCTCATAGGTACCTTTAATTTGTCTGTCTTTAATTATGTGGGATTTTATGCTTCTGCCCAGAGGGACATGGAGGCACAGTATAAGGGCCAGGGTAAGGTTCTTGGGTTTTTTTCTGTTGGGATTTTGTTTGTTTTCTTTCCACAGGGAACTCTCCCTTTTAAATACTCCTCCCCTAAAGTTTCATCCCCATCCCTCGTGAATCCCATCTTCTTGCTTCCTTGTATGAAACTAGCCTTGTGTGCTCACTTCACTGCCTTTAATCTTCCCTTCTGTTGGATTCTCACGCCTCTCTCTTTTTCTCAATCAAATCTTTCTTTCCAGGTACAAAGAAGGTCAAGAGCCATCGCCTGTGCAAAAAAAAAAAAAAAAAAAAAAAACATTTTGGGCCACTCTGTCTAATACTGCGCATCTGTGACCTATGAACGAACTTTATATATTTATATACATATATAAATGGAATATTATATATGTATATATTGTTTGTGTGTAACAGAACTTTCCGCCAATGCTAGGCCCATTTCCTTGTAAGGGGAAAATTTTCTCACCTCTAACAGTTTGGAACCTCTTTTGCTTCTCTGTTTCTGTATAGGTGTCTATAGTCAGCCTTATAGCTAATGCCCTGGGCTACTCCGATCTAGGGCCTATTAAGTCTCTCAGGACACTAAGGGCCTTGAGACCCCTCAGAGCCTTGTCACGTTTTGAAGGGATGAGGGTAAGATCCAAAGCTAAGCAGCTGATCCTTCTGCATGCCTATTGAACAGTTTAAGCATGCTAGAACTGATCAAACAGAAAGAAGAAAAAAAGATATATTGGGGGATTAAAAAGGACTTTCATAAACATATTTTCTGCCATATGCTGAAGATACAAGTCATGATGCAGCTGTGAATAAAAAATGTATTTGTTTTTTAAACAATATTTGTAAAAAACGCTTTTGTGATAAGCCTTTTTCCCAATATGAATTGAACCTTTTAGACCCAAGTAGCCTGCAATGTTCTTGCAAACACCACTATTAATAAAGTATACAAAATGGGGATAAGTTCTAAAATTGAGGTATTTGTTGCCAAGCTGCCTCATCACAATGAAAATTATGTATTTAATTGCATTAATAATTAAATTGGCCCAGGAAATATAAGTAAAGCCCCAAAAAGCCCCTTGATATAAATCAAATTTCATGCCATTTCATAGAACATTAAATCAGCAATTGGATGTTCATTTGGCCTGAATAATCGCTGATCTACTGCTTTTAACTGGGAACCCCCTTCCCCCACTCTGTACTGTTCCCCCCTTAGTTAACACCCACTTCACCCCATACCCTGATGCATCTTGTTCAGAGAACCACCAGCAGCAAAGGTGCACCATCACCAATTCCAAATCCCCCTCCTCAAAGAGATAGCAGAATCCACAGACTGGAACACTCTGTTCCTTTCTGTAAAAAATAGGCAAAAAAGGAGGCAAAGAACAAGCACAAAAACTGTGCATCAGATGTGCAGCATCTGTGATATCAGAGGATGAGAATAACGTTTTTCCTGATGGTTGTGGCCAATTGCACCTGGTTGTTGTCATTCCAGTCTCTTGTTGTCTGAGGACTGGTGGCCTTGTCTCATAATGCAAGCTTCTTTTCATCCCCACAGCCCACCTCCAAGTCTGCCCCCATTTCACCACCCACCTTGTCATCCCCTCAACCCTCTTCATCTTGTCACTGTTCACTTTAGCACATTGGACCCTGCATTGCCTCCTCCAGGGCTGGAGGTTCACATGCCGATGGCTACGCCCAAGTCTCCCTCTGGTCTGGGATTTATATGTGGGATCTTTGCAGCACTTACTTAGCTATAGATGTAGGACGTATGCATTTACTAAGCTTCTGCCGAAGCACAATCACCAACATTTTTTAACCTGTTCCCAATTTATTTCGTATTTATTTAGTGGCTATTTTGAATGGTCACTGGAATTAATATTTTGCAAAACAGCACTAATTCATAAGTTTCGCACACAGAAGCTTAGGAAATGGCCAAGTCTTCTGGCACACGAGTAACACATTAGTGTGTTTCACAGCACAACATAGGGAAAGTCATTGAAACTTGATGTCTCCTTTCATTTGCAATGGGAACTCCGATTGGGTGATAAGGTCTAACAGCTGAGGCTTGAGACTGATCTTTCATATTGACAAAGTTAATGCTGCCCCAGTAGCATGGGATATATGCCAGCAAAATTCCATGTTGATGTTGTTTAATGAACATCCCATGGTGCCACTTATAACATAGTTAAAAATATAGTGCCTTGTCATACCTGTGGTGAAGCTTGAAATCTTTACCTACCTTTTTCGTAGTTTAATTTAAAGATTGAATTTTCAAGAAGACCATGTGTTAGTCTGTAACAGACTTTTAGTCAAAAAACCTGTCTTCTCATAAGCATTTAAAATACATTTTTAGCTGATGACATATTCGTAATGTGCTCAGTATCACCCATAAGGTATTTTTTATGTGAAAATGTGTTCACTGAATATTATGAAATACAATACATTACAAATTTGGGCACCCCTGGACGAATTACATATTTAGTCTATTATGTAAGTGAAAAGTAACTGCTGCAGGAAAAAATGTGTTAAAAAAACAATTTGTAAATGTTAATGTACATCTTTTATTGCATGAATGTCAAAACATAGGAATAAATTAAATAGTCATTGTAGCATGGGCAAAAGTTTCCACTTGTCCGTTGATCAAGCATTTTTTTCTAGGTCCTTGGCCCTTATAATTTCATTTGGCCATTTGGAGTTGTCACCAGTTGACAAATGCAGAGCTAAATAAATTCCCTGCCACCCTAAACACTGGGCTGTCTCTCAACAACTATTGGCTCATTTGAGCAACTGAGTGAGGATCTAAAAATGAAGCTAACTGATGCCTACAAAGCAGGGGAAGGCTATCAGAAGACCGAAGAAAGCATCCAGCTCGCAATTTCTACTGTCCGTAATATAATCCAGAAAAGGCAGTTAAGGGGAAGCCAAGGCAAAATCTGTAAGACCAAGAAATTTCAGAGAGATCTGCATGTATGCTGGCCAGCAAGGCAAAGGAAGAACCTTATATGATTGAAGAACCTGAGGGAAGGTTTGGCTGACACAGGAGTGGTGGTGCACTGTTCCACTGCAGAGGTGGAAAGTTCAGATTCAGAACTCCCTATTTTTGAGAAGGACTTGTTTGTTTTTTGGAGATGTTATAACAGTGTCAAATAATCAATGCAGTCTTTCACAGCATGGTATTTCCATGCATGCTATGTTGTTCTCAAAACACTGTGAAACTTCGCTAATGTAGAAAATCAGGGCCAAGACAAATGATAGCCGAGAATTTTTTTTAATTTGTTAGTCCTGGATAGTGTGTTATCTCTTTCCACTGTTAACAAAATTTTGTTCTGGATTTGTACTTACTGAACCTGAACTTTCCACCTCAGTTCCATGGTCCAGTGTAACTTGCACAGACATGATCTGCATAGAAGAGTCATCAGGAGGAAGCCTTACCTGCTACCTTATTGCAAAATTCAGCCTCTGAGGTATACAAAACAGCATCTAGACAAACCGGAGCCTTTTTGGAAATAAATGCTGACTGATGTCAATATTGAACTATTTGATGAAAAAAAACACCATTCTAAATTGTTAAACATGAGGGTGGATCCATTATGCTTTGGGTTTGTGTGGCACCCAGTAGCATAGGAAACATTCTATGGGGAAGAGTGGATTCTGCTGAATAACAGGATATTCTGGATGGCATTGTTAAGCAGCTAGCCAAGAAGCTGATACTGAGAAGGTGATGGCTTCTACAACACGGCAAAGATAAGAGACATGCCCAAAAATCCATCAAGAGCTACATGAAGCAAAGGAAACTGAAGGTTTTGGAATGGCCCTCTAAATTAAACATCACATGGCACAATTATTACTTTATTTGTCCCTGTGTTTTCATGTACATGGAATAAAGGATAGCTGCATTATTATTAGCAAATGTGATGTCTTTAGCACAAAGTTTTCTGCAGCAGTTGTAATGTAATTTTACTATGGGTGCCCAAATTTTTGCATAAGCTATAATTCCAAACGACCGACTATGTTATTCTATGATCATTGGTTCAAAGAATACATAAACGGATGTAGCTTTGTCATTTTTCAGGTTAATACAATGGTACCTGTCATTTTGAAAAACTGTAATTGAGGCACAGAAATGAAGACGGGGATTCTCTAGAAAAAAAACACACCAGAATTAATATTCTCAACACTCTAATTCCCTCCACATAGAAACATATGCTGAAAAGAATGTTTTGTATTATAAGTGAGTCACCAGGGAGCTGGAATTGTATTTCAAAATGACTGGGTAAATAAAACTTGAAAGTTTTGCTTGATTATGAACTCTGAAGTAGGGTTTGCATGCACAGGTGAAATACGAAGAGCTCTGACTTGGCATGTACCATGCATTGTTTGTGGAGCCATAGAAATGATGGAGATATACAGAGGTGTCAGAAATTATGCTAGCATACAAAATAGCTTGTAAGGCATTTAAATCTACTATTAATGTCAACATACACACACATATATTTTAGATGCCGTTTTATTTCCAGTAGTCGCATACTGAGGTACCCAAAGCTGTGGATGCCAGGTGTAGCTATAGCGACTAATCACATGGTCTTTATCTGATGACATTTGTCAATGAGCTGTTTTGTTTAGCACTTCATCATATGGGACTACACACTTTGGCATACAGAAAATGTTTAATTTACACAGTGCATACAACCAAATAATGAATATCTCAGTGCCCTATAACACCTTTCTTAGCAGGTGTTGTAAATTCTGAATCTTTGCAATGGTTTCAGCAGCATGCTGCTCCTAATTGTTCTAAGGAGACTTGGACGATTCAGAATTAGTGACGAGGGACTGTTTTATCAGATCTCCAGGCATTCTCAGTGTGCTGCAGGTGAGTCCAAGAAGGGCATGGCTGTGAGGCACAGAAACCCAGGTCCTTGTGCAAGGTACCAGTGTCTGACATTCCATGCACAATACCACTCAATATGCAACTGAATTGACTTGGGGTGTTTGCTATTACCATGTGCCTCTCTGTTAAAGATTCAGGATTGCACAACAATGCCATGTAACACGCATGAACCTTTCAGTCGTCAATGCACATTATGTACTTCTGAGAGCCATTTTCCCTCTTTTTCTAGTAATACGCTAATGTTTGTTCAGTGTTGTAACTTGAGTTCTCAATATTAAATTTATCTTTAGTCAGAGCAAGCTGTGATTCTCCTGGCAACTTCAGGCATGTCCCAGACAGAAGATGTGTTGTACTGTTTGTTACTTTTTTAGTTATATGTTTTTGGGCAGTACTTATTTGTTTTTCTGGAGATGATGTTGTTATGACAGTGTTAAATCAGTGCAGTCTTTTACAGCATGGTATTTCCCATGTTGTTCCCAAAACACTGACATTTCACTAGTGTAGAGAGTGGGGACTAAAACAAATGATAGCCATGAAAAAAAGTTATTTGTTTGTCCTGGAAAGTATGTTATCTCTTTCCAGTGTTAACATTTGTTTTCATTTTAAAAGGAGCACATTTTTGGACATCTGAAGGTCCTTATTTGGTTAAGGTACTGTCCTTTTACACACACTCTGAACTCTTCACCATGTTTAGCCTATAAAGTTTACGCTATAAAGAGAAAAGTGTGTGTTAGAGGAATGTGAATAGGAGGATCAAAATAACACCATGGTTTACTGGAAATGGCAAAAATTTAAATATTGTATAATGTATATTACTATATATTGGTAGGAGACTTGTTATAAAAGCAGATGGCAGATGGCCATCATGACAAACAGTACACATGTCATGCCTCAGCTGCTGAGAAAATCCAGTAAGTAGCTCACATATCTGTTCAATGGGGGAATATGGCTTTATAACTAGGTTTTGGAAAGTCATGCATGCTCAGCTGTCTGCCTGAGAGTTACCGGCCAGCCTGCATAATACTCTAATACTGTGATCTGTTACTGTGTTGCTGGGTTCACTGCTGATGTGTCTATGACTGAAGGGGGGAGTTGGGAGTGTGTGCTGAAATTACTATACTGCTTAAGTTATTCATTGCAAATGTTTTAGATAGGTGAGGTGAGACAGAGCTGATGCTCCATATGGGTGTGCCAGAAGTTACCAATTTTAGCATTTTATACATTAGGTACATTACTACCAAATATGTAATATTCTAAATAAACACTAGATTACCAGTGTACATGGCGAAGCAGTGCACTGGGTAACAAGCAAGCATGGGTTCATTTGCAGCTGTAATAACTGGAAACTGACAAAATCTCACATATCCCAAATTTAATTAATCGCAGCTTCGATAATAGTCAAATAGAAGTTTATAGTTTTTTTCCATTTAGCCCTTATTTCAGTCTATATGGAAGTCTGCGGTTTTAATCTAATGCTGGAAATGGCATACAAGTATGGAGCAGCTTTGAGAAGTTTGCAAGTGTGTATGAGTGTGTGTGTCAGTGAGAGCACCTGGTTGTTCTCACAATGTGGTGCCCTGTCTTTCCCGGTCTAGGTGGTAGTCAACGCCTTGGTGGGTGCCATCCCTTCCATTATGAATGTGTTGCTGGTTTGCCTCATCTTTTGGCTGATTTTCAGTATCATGGGGGTCAACATGTTTGCGGGGAAGTACTACTACTGCTTTAATGAGACATCAGAAGAACGCTTCGAAGTTGAGGATGTCAATAACAAAACTGAGTGCTTCAACTTAATTAATGCCAACAAAACTGAGGTCAGGTGGAAGAATGTCAAGATCAACTTTGACAATGTTGGTGCAGGATACCTGGCTCTTTTGCAAGTGGTGAGTTTTCCTTAACTTTGCATTCACGTGTAACCAGTTCTCACCTCTCTGCCTTGGATCTTCATGTCTTCACCACCTCTGCTATATTTAGGTACCTCTTCTGCTTCATTCAGCTTTCTAATGCCCTGTGTCTATTCTCCTTGCACCTCTGCTTTCCCATCCATTCTTTGACCCTTTTACTCCAACAGTTTTGTCTTTTTTCTGTATCTTCTCCCTCATTCATTCCCAAATAAAAGTTGGAAGCCCATGGTCCGTGTTGTTTTTTTAGAAGGTCCACAGAAAACTGAGGTTTGTATCCATTGTGAACTCCTTACTTGAATCAGTGTAGCCAAAAATGTGCTGCAAAACCAAGGTCATTTTGGTTCCATTTTTCATTAGTTTTCCAATTTTGTTTCCATTTTAGTTCTGTTTTGAGTTTTCAGTTTGATTTTTAATGAGCTTCTCATATTTTGTGTATTTGACAAGCTTAGCAACATTGACTTGTTTATTTAGAGGAGGATTAATGGTAAGCCATTATAGGCTGATAGCTTATAGACAGGCTTTAAAACTCAAAAAAGATGTAATACAAACTACAAATTTTCATTTATACAGATTTTTGTTTTATTTCAGTTAGTTTTGGAGTTTGTTGTCATAGTTTCATTTTCATCTCTCATGGCTTTAGTTTAGTCTTAAATCTGATTAACGAAATGCTTTTGTTATCGTTTTATTTTCAGTATTCATTAGCGACAATAACCTTGCCCAAAACTTCCAGAAATAGTCTCAACTTTGAATTCACTCTCACTGGGTAATTGTTAGTTGTGAATACAAATTGTGCCTTGTTCAACTGAAATACAGTTCATACTTCTCTGACCCTATGCTATTCTTACTGACTTGTCAAGGCTACATTCAAAGGTTGGATGGACATCATGTATGCAGCAGTTGACTCCAGAAGGGTGAGTAGGAAAAAGTTGAAAAAGAAAGTGTTGCAAGTCCATCCCCATCCACCTAGTTATGTATAAAGAAAATATCTGAAAATATAAAATTATACATTTTCTCTGTAATTTTAGTTTGCTTAGTAAATATACAATACAGTTTCAGTTTATCGTTCTCTTTTGAAGCCTCGTTTTTATTTTTATTTCAGTTAAAAATATTTTTTCACATTTAGTTTTTGTTATTTTGTTCATTTTCATTCAACAAATGTCAACAAAAAACAAATTACAAAACAAAGCTGGTTTTCTAGTCATCAGTGTTATGTTATAAAATGAGCAATATCTTCATATAGTTGTTTCATCCCTGTGATTTTTCTTTAATAAAATTTTTATCACAAAAAAAATCTTATACAAAGTAATCCATAAGATACACAACTAAATACTAGTTAAAAATATTACTTCACGAAACATATTTTCTTTGGTTAATTGATCAAATGCTATCTGAAGACAGTGGAGAATGGGCATATTCCATTTATAGTAAAATGTCACAATCGTCACAGTTGTCAAGTGGACATGCACAATTTTCATTGGACATCAACAATATATTTAGACATCCTCTCTCATTTATGCTTTGAGGGTTTGAATGCAATGTGAACAACAATAATATTCTGATCTGTTGGAGAACCTCTTAAGCAACATGTGTTCTTCCACAGGTGGAAGACCAGCCTATCTATGAAGACAACATTTACATGTACATCTACTTTGTCATCTTCATAATCTTTGGCTCCTTCTTCACTCTGAACCTCTTCATTGGTGTCATCATTGACAACTTCAATCAGCAAAAGAAAAAGATAAGACCATTTTCTTTACTATCTCTCTTTTTTTATATACTGTACATGGTTTTAACACATTATACACATTTAAGCAAGTATTGCTTCTAAAAGATTATGATTTTTAAATAAGTAAAAAATTACAATTTATTTTTAATACTTGTGGGGGCACACGTAACTTAATAAATCAGTTACTGCTTATGCAGAAATCATGAACAAATGCAGTAACTGCATGAAATACATGAACTGGTATGACTGATTAATGATGAACGATCAAGGGATAAGTACATAAGTAACACTTAGCTTCCAGATTAATTAATAGGTTAAGCAAGATTGTACCACCGCATTATTTGTGCCCCCTCAAAGCAAAGTGTTACCAATCATATTATTTATGTGATTTACATGACTTGAGAAATTTTGTACATGAGAAAGATTATAACCATTTTATATTATCTCTATACTTTGGGGGTCAGGATATATTCATGACAGAAGAACAAAAGAAGTACTACAATGCCATGAAGAAACTGGGATCCAAGAAGCCTCAGAAACCGATCCCCAGGCCACTGGTACAGCGTCATTTTCCTTAAATTTGAAACAAAATCCACAATCTGAACAATCTGGGTTCCTTTTCCAAAAGTTCCCGTTCGCAACTTACAAAGTCAGTACCATTCAGCTGTCATGGTTCCAACTATGTAAGTTGTTAACGTTGTTAGGGACTATGCTCTAGGAAACGTACCCTTGAAGGTTTTACATGTCTGTCATTGTATTGTTGGAGATTTCAGTATTGTATCAGTTAAATTGTTAATCCAGTATTTTCCAGTAAGCTTCAGCATTTACTTTATAATCATTACCTTCAAACACAACCATTTTGCACTAGATGACCCAGTGAAAGAGATAACATTATACCAGTTATTTAGATTTTATTTAGATTAGATTTTCTCTCCTTTTTCAGAACAAGATTCAGGGAATGGTGTTTGACTTTGTGACGCAGCAGGTGTTTGATATTTCCATCATGATCCTGATCTGCCTAAACATGGTTACCATGATGGTGGAGACTGATGACCAAACAGAAGAGATGGAAAATATCTTGTACTGGATCAATTTTATCTTCATCGTCGTATTCACTACTGAATTTGTGCTCAAACTTTTCGCCTTGCGCCATTACTACTTCACTAATGGCTGGAATATCTTTGACGTGGTTGTTGTTATCCTGTCTATTGTGGGTAAGTAAATCAAGCGACACGGTATAATAATGGGATGGTGAATAGCACTGTTGCCTCACACCCCCAGGACTGGGAGTTCTAATCTCACTTCTGTTGTCTATGTATTCTGCAGATTATGTTTGGGTTTCCTCCCACTGTCCAAAGACATGCAGTTAGGCTAACTGACATCAAATTTGCTGTAGTGTTGCCTGTGATGAACCGCCAAACTGTTCAGGGTGTATCCCTGTGCTGTGCTTCAGGCAGCTCTGACTTATGATTGGGTTTTACATATCTTCTCAGAGTCATGGCAAATTGTGGTAGAAATGATTTTTTTTTATGCCGGCATTGAATATCCTGTGACCCAAATAAGACATCTTTTTCTCCACTCTAAATTTTAGGTATGTTCCTAGCAGACCTGATTGAGAAGTACTTTGTGTCACCGACTCTCTTCAGAGTCATCCGTCTGGCCCGAATTGGCCGCATCCTGCGTCTAATCAAAGGAGCCAAGGGAATTCGAACTTTGCTCTTTGCACTGATGATGTCACTGCCAGCCCTTTTCAATATCGGCCTGCTTCTCTTCCTGGTAATGTTTATCTTCTCTATTTTTGGCATGTCCAACTTTGCCTATGTCAAGAGGGAAGCTGGAATCGATGACATGTACAACTTCGAGACATTTGGAAATAGCATGATCTGTCTGTTCATGATCACAACGTCGGCCGGCTGGGATGGTTTGCTTTTGCCAATCCTCAATTACCCACCCGATTGCAGCCCAGAGAAAGAAAATCCAGGCACCACAGTGAGAGGTGACTGTGGCAATCCATCTGTTGGTATCTTCTTCTTTGTAATGTACATCATCATCTCCTTCCTTATTGTGGTCAACATGTACATTGCCATCATTCTGGAAAATTTCAGCGTTGCCACAGAAGAGAGTGCAGACCCACTCAGTGAGGATGACTTTGAGACCTTCTATGAAATCTGGGAGAAGTTTGACCCAGATGCCTCACAATTCATAACCTTTGCCAAACTGTCGGACTTTGCGGATGCGCTGGAGCACCCATTGCGTGTGCCCAAACCTAACACCATTGAGCTGATTGCCATGGATATGCCCATGGTGAGCGGGGATCGCATCCACTGCCTGGACATCTTATTTGCCTTCACCAAGCGTGTGCTGGGTGACAGTGGTGAGCTCGACATGCTGAGGCAGCAGATGGAGGAGCGTTTTGTGGCAGCCAACCCTTCCAAAGTGTCATATGAGCCCATCACCACCACACTGCGGCGTAAGCAAGAGGACGTGTCAGCCGTCCGGATCCAGCGTGCGTTTCGCGCCCACCTGGTTCGACGGGGCTTCATCTGCAAGCGCAGGCCCGAGAGCAACAAGTTAGAGAATGGGGGGGCCAACCAGGAGAAGAAAGAGGGCACGCCCTCCACTGCCTCCCTCCCTTCCTATGACAGTGTAACGAAACCTGACAAAGAGAAGCAGGAGGAAAATGAGGGACGGGCTCAAAAAGAGAAGGGAAAAACCCAAAAAGATATCAGGGAATCAAAGTGTTAGGAACCAATAGCAGTAGCTGGTGGAGTAAATCCAGATGTAACTCTCAATCAAACGCAACACATGTACAACTGTTTCATTTATAAGGTGAAAAAAAAAAATCAAGGAGTAACACAAAAATTGTTTACACACATTTGGAAAAGTGTCTATGTGGAAGAAAACACTCAGTTTCTTTTAACTTCGAAGACACTTGAATGAAACTTAATCAGCTAAGTATGTGACATTGTTGTGCGAGAGTTTAAAAATGCCAACCAGCTTGAACAGCAGAACAAAATCTGTGCAGGTTCATGACAAATCTATTTATTTATTTATTTATTTGTTTGTTTGTTTGTTTGTTTACTTTATTTTTACTGGGGACCATCTGCTACAGAACACAGAGATATACAAAGAAATAAGACCCTTTGTGTCCTGGTGCAAAAGCAATGACTCTGTGGATTTCTTCTAAAGGAAACTGCACCACCGGGGCTTTTTACAATGACTTTATCAAGTAGTCTGGGTTTTTTTTGTCTGTCCTTAATAGGCATGAACAACAGTAACCATCAAGAAGACTAAGTTTGTGTAGAAGGCAAAAAAGACAGAAGGACCCAGAACAATATAAGGTCCTTGTGCTGAATATTCTTGCATCCACATTATTTGAAATGGAACGAACAGCCCATGTCACTAGTGTTTTCATCTTATATTTGTTATACCTACATAATGGACGTTTTCTATATGGGCTTTCATATTGATAGGAGAGGGGGAAATTATTCAGGGTTTTTACTTGGGTTGAAGGGGACTTACTCAGATTGAGTTCCCAGTGAATAAATTATTGTGTTCGTTCAATGCATAGAGATGACTTGCATGATGGCATGTTTTGATCAGGAATCATGCATGAATATCATAGTCCACACGACACTAATACTCAAACCACACCAGTGGTTTGATCATAAGTTGTAGGCTATCCACAGGAAAGAAATATAGGAAAAAAGGTTATTATTGTGATTCACAATAATCGGAAAATAAGTTATTATAAACCATGTCCTTCACAGATGTTACTGTCCAATCAACATCTTTAAGTGAAAATTCAGTAGTATTTTAAGGCAAACAACATTTAGCTGTTTGAGGATACCAATAATGTGCCACATTAAATAACAGAAGAAGGTAAATATGAAAGATGCACTGGGAAGGAAAGTTTTACTCGGAGAAGAGTCCCGTCAAAACTAAGCTGTGGCTAACAAACACTGGTTAGCTATGTGGTCTGCAATATTTTGGCTGCCTTCAGCCAAAGAGATGTTGAGGGGTTTGATTGACTAGATGCATGTTGTTTTTATTCTTCCCCAAAAGGAGCACTAGTTGGCAGTATTAATGATAATGAGATTATACTCTTGAAACAGTGGCAGCTGGCTATGTTGGTTTAGGTTTGCCCTGCGGTTGCTCCAGCCCACATCCTTTCTCTGAATTCCTTACTTCTGTTCCCTATTGCCATCCTTGTGCAATGGCGAAGTTGAACATTTTTTAGCTATTTTAAACTTTCAAACTTTTCAATGCATCTTTTCAGTATGATTGGTTTTCCTATTAATGAGTAAATGAGGTGCTTTATACTCAAGATAAATGAAAACATATGTTGCACAGAAAATAGCTTAATCCAGTGTTGTTAGAGGACGTGATAATTAGAACAGATCACGACAGGGATACGGCCAGTGTAGGGAAGTGTAAGTTTAGTGTGCAGAGAAAGGGGACTATGATTTTTATTTTTGGAGAGTCAATGCTTCTGAAGCTGCCAACCTACTCATTAGAAGGGCTGTAAGAAAAAAAAATTAAAGCAAGATCACTGCCTTGAGCGAAATTTGTGGCACCGGTGAATGTCCCACCCTTCAGGACCTGAGGTCAAAGTGAACCTTCCAGAAGGCAGCAAGCTGACATAAGCCCAGGCTCATTCAGGTTTTTATAGGATCAGTATAGTACTAAGGACTCTTAACTGCCATTGAACTTAGACATTCAGGCCCCCACCTCTGGAGTTTGAGGAGCTGGGGGTGGGAGGCAAAGAAAATTCTAGTCTTATCTCTGTGAAGCAGTTTTATTCTGGATGTAAATGGTATGGCGGGAGGCCCAGAGGTTAGAGGGGGCCTCACAAAACTGTGCGTCAACAAAGGAGAGTAATACACAACATCCGGCTGACATTATTCATTCAGGCCAAGGCTTACCCCCCCTTGGCACTGAGGCATTTATCCTAACTATCAAATGTCCTCCCTAACCTCCTATACACTAAATCCTTGCCTTTTTCCGAAACATGGGTTTCTGAATTATTGGTGGTGCGGACTAAATCCAAGTAAACTACAAATATAAAAAATAATTATAATAATAAACAGTGCAACAAATAATGTAATACGATTGTTTTGTGTGCCCATCATGACATATAAACAAAATGTACATTCATACAGAAGTAACGATAAATATATTTTACAAACTATGTGTACAAAACAGGCTGTGATGTGTCAGAAAATGCTGAAAAGATAACTTTTCTGAGAGAAACTATAAATAATGTAATATATCATTTTATTTTATTAGCATGCCGTTTTTTGTAAATACAGAATTAAAAAATAACTATTAATCTAATAATAAATAATAACAATAATATAGAATGGCTTCCAGCTGATGCCCTTTGACACATTTGTTACACTTTTCAATATTTGAGAAAGTTTTCACAATAATGAGGGAAATTGAAAGAAGTAATATATACAAGAACTATATACAATAAGTTTATAACTGGATACTGTCCGACACGGTCTCTCCTCTCTTAATTCCAGGTTTAAAGAACCTTTACTAATAGTAATCACTTACATTTATTGTGCAACACAGTGTAATGGATGACCAAAACTCTAGGCTGGCCCTGGATCTCTGTGGTTTTGGGGACCAGCTGGTGCACAGTGTTTTCTGAGCTGCTTACTGTGGTTTTATAGCCTGAGATGAGAGGATTGTGCTGCCAGCAAACCTTTTTCTATACTGTTTTTTATCACACTCGTGTGCCCCTCCTGAACAGGCTTACTCTAATAAACTTTAACTGCCCTATAAAATGTTACTGCCACCATGCGGAAACCACAAATGTGTCCATAGACTGTACTGTGGTAATGATTTGCTCCTGATCGAAGGGCTCCCGACACACACCCGAGTTCCTTTTCAGTATTCGTGTTTGTTGCATTCTACCGATTCTCCTGCATCTCTGCTTTGTCATTTGCATTTTTACCTGTTTATTTGGATTTTGATTTGTTCATATTGTCATTTTGTTTTGTCTTTACAATGTGTGCATATATATTTTTTTAGTGCCTGGCTAAAATCTCCATAACTGTAGGAGCTTCTCAAAAAGCAGCACAATGTGAATCAGGGACGTGAACATAGTGAAAGTTGAAAACACTGCCTGTGAACTGACAAATAAAAAATATCACCCAAAATAGTACACTAGAAAAAAAAAATACCTGCAGATTGTAAGCAAAGCATTCAGTGTAACATCCTCATGAACAAAAAAAAAGCTCTGTAGGTCATCTTCCGGAGTGATTTGTTCCAGACATGCATTTATCATTTCTTGACATTCAGTTCAGTAAATGTTTTACTCATTGGCATGACTGAGATGATTTGATTTCTGTTGAAAAATAGTAAGAGGTGCTTTTTATAATATATTGTTATTCTCTGCCAATATGATAAAATGATGATATAAGAGGGTGTGTTGCACAACTACATGGACTTCTGAAATATTGTCTTCATTTGAGCACGATACTTTTTATTAATAATAAAGCAGCCTTCCAGTTATTTGTTGTGTTTCATTTTATTTAGGGTTTGAGGGACAAACTGAGACTGCATGATTTAGGGGACCTGGGTTTCCCATCATTCCAGCTTCAGAGGTTTCTGCGGGGGTGGGGAGGTTTGGTTACTTCATACAGCTGTCGCACACTGCCCTATCTTGGCTGCCTGTGTAGATTTGCGTTTTGTCTAGACTATTTATAGGGTCTCAAGTTGGAAGTTAGTTTTTGTCAAAAGTGTTTTTATTGTGTACATTGTGATATTTATACCCAATGTCTGCAACTATTCTGTGTGACTATAATGCAGCTAACAGACCATTTGAGATCTCCTCAATTCAGTATGGCTCTTCATAGGTAAGTAAAATTTAGCTGCTATGTGTGTCCATTCATGTGTCATTGCACACTGTAAGGTTTACATACTAGACTGAAGGTAGGTATCACGATACCCTTATAATAGCTTATTGGGGACATATCAGTATATACCATACTTGTCCATATGAAAACATGATCATCGTGTCTTAAGAGGAGAATCATCATTTAGACAGTAATGGACATTTATGTGGTTTTATGGCACTGAACTGTTCTGATAATCAGCCATATTGAATTCAGGGGATTCCAAACACACACATGAAAGTGGCAACATTACAGTCAAAATGCTTCTCTGGGCTGGTTACAAATGGAGAAACCTTGAGAAAATTGGAGAAAATTTGAATTTAGTAAGGAGTCTTGCTCTCTTGGATGTAAATACTTGCAAACTGGTACTGCTTTAAGCTGGCTTTAGCTGTAGCAATCCAAATCAAGAGAATAAGTCTATTTTTATCTCATAAAAAATTTTCATTTTCACATTTTTCTCTAGATAGAAATCTTGAACCTGAAACTGTACTTGGGCTTGTTTTGTGTTCTGTAACTGTATGGTCTTTAGAATGTAGTGTTTACTTTATACAAGCTTTTTTTTCAGTTGTCTTGACAAATTTGAACTGGTTTGCTGTTGGGGATCTCCTTTTAGACTCCAAGTGCAAGTCTTTTGACTGAAATGTTGCATTGGGTGTTTATATGTAAATAAACTAAACATTTGAAAGGAATAAATGTGGTGACTTTTTCATCCATGAATCCAACTGAAAGGAATTAGCATATTTTCCTTTTTTACAACATACACAACAGTGATCCACACCGAAACCCAGACAAGCAGGTCTAACGAAAAGGCTCAGAACACAGGGCAGTGTGGGGCGGAGAAAAGGCTTGATAAAGGCCCAACAACTAGAAAAGGGAAGACCAGTTTTGCCATTCAAATGGCATACTTTATTTGCATATTTGCCTTCTCCAGGAAACTAAAGATAAAATAGAAATTAATAACAGGAAATGGCCTCACGAGTACAATCATGTGGCATGGATCGCTACATCTATTTCCTGTACCAATGGATAGTATGGATGTTTTATTTGTAAGTATAAGCTGTTAGTTCTTCAGCTGAATGCATAGGTGCCTTGGCATTGCATTTCCACTTCTAAATTCTTTCACAACCTCTCAATCTCCCCTGGCCTCCTTCTGTCTCTCCCTCCACCCCTTCATCTCTACCTTCAACAAAATCTCCCTTCCTGCTACTCTGTTTTGTGTTTTTTTTCCTCCCTTCATCCTTTTATGAAAATGAGATTTATATATATATAAAACTCATCTTTTTAACCAAACAGCACATAAGAGGATGACGTATGTTTTGTTTCACTCTGTCACAGTCCCCCTCATTTATGGTGCAGCACAGTGGCGTCAGTGTGTGTGTGTGTTTGTGGGGAGGGGGGGGGCGGCGGGCTCATGTAGCTCGTGTGTCTGCAGGCAGGGTGTGGGGACTGCACTGCAGATAAACGGATGCAGCATTGCAGGCTGAGTCAGCAGCCATCCCCCGCTCAGCTCCACCCACTGTCTGCAGAGAGCACTGCCCAGATGGGCCTGGACACAGGGACATTGTCTGCAATGAAAGAAAGGGAAAAACAACAGTTTGACACTATTTCTATATGGTATGGCACATTAATAGCTTTGTTTTTTTATACAATTTTATATATTACATATATCACTGGGGAGCACCAGTGGCTTGGTAGGCAAACTCCCGTCTGCAAGGCCTGTTTTCAAAAAGCAGGCGCCCAAGGCTGGACCATAACACAAAAGACAAGAGTTATGTAAACAGGACAAGCGCATTCTGTTATCCTAGAAGGCACCTGGTGTAAATCTCCCTATGTTCCCAATGGTGTCTGCAAGTAAAGAAGTAAGTTGAGACTGATAAGAGATAAGAAGAAACTGGACCCTGCTTCGTTTTAATGTTTATGGGAATAATTTTGTAGCTTTATTACTATATTAAGGATTTATATTTCTGATCTCCTTACACTAATTTGTATTTGAAATGCATCTTTTTTATTTGTATTATTTAAACTTGTTTGTGCACCTAATAAGGTAAATGAGGAGAAAATAATGCATGATTTGAAGTTCCCCTTCTTTAATGAGAGGTATAATGGAATGTAATTTTTGGGGTAATATAGGTTCTAGAAACTAGAAAGGTTCTAGAAGTATAGTTCTAGAACCTAGCCACATAATCCAGTACAGGCCCCAGGCAGGGGCGTATCAAGCTTTTTAAAAAAAAAAGGGAATTGCATGGGGAAGTAAAAAACAAATAATGATAAAATAAATGAATATTAATATTTGTCTACTGCTCTGTCCTATAAATGTATTTTTGTATGATTCCAATCATTCAAATCATTTTTTTAAATCAAAATTGCTGCATTTGCGTATTTCCCGCTCAAATAGAGAGGAGCCTCATCTCCCAGTGCTGTCTACTTTCTCACTGAATGTCACCAATGTCATGTTTGCACACACCTATATGTCCTCACTTTCCATAGAACAGCTCATGTATTTCACGTATGTGTATAATGAAGTTAGTCTTGCTGATCTGATTGCTGCACTGAAAAAGCCCAGGAGTGGTCAATCTTATCGGCAAAGGGTCATTGTGTATGTGAGTTTTCACAGCAACTTCATAACTTGGTTACTAATTAAAGGACTAATTGGCCAAAGAGTCCTCACACCTGGGTTTGAACAGCTGACCTAAAGATTGTCCAAAAATCTATATACACACCGGCCCTTTGCCGATAAGATTGCCCACTCCTACTTTAGCCCCTTCCTCACCAGGGACTGGGATTCTCTAGGACTCTCTGGCTTACTCCTGTCCTTGCTCACCAAGGGTCAGTGGCCTCTCTGTCTCGATTGAGGTGGGACTGTTGCAAGCTGTGCCCCCTTGTGCCAGGCCTTGGTCTTGCGCAGTGTCAGCTTGGTGGGGATCTGCTGCTGCATGCCAGGCTGCTTCCCTTGCTGGTGCTCCTGCTCCAGGGCTTGCTAGCACTGCTGCCGCTGCTCGTCTGGCAGGCTGACAGGACAGGCTTGAGGGTGAATTGCTTAAGTCTGAGGGCTTTGCTGTTGTGGCCAGGGCGACCGTGGTTCATCTCTGGGCCAGGGTATTATGCCTGAGGTCAAGGACAGCCCACTACCTGGCTGGGAAGTCAATCCCCATGATGCAGTCGTCCTTCATGGGAGCGAGCCAGAACTTGTGGGACACAAGCACTGCTCTCCACTGGACTTGAAGGCATCGATAATCCTGCATCAGGAGAGTCTCTCCAGTTACCAAGTACAGATTCCTCATGCTATGGATCCCCCTGTCCCTGGGTAAAGCCCCACCCTGATTATGTAAATGGTGGAGCCACTGTCAAACAGGCAGCAGCAGTGGACTCCACCTGTGGTGCAGGGCAGAAAGGGACTCGTTCAACAGGGTAGGTGGTCATAAGAACATAAGAGATATACAAATGAGAGGAGGCCATTCGGCCCATCGAGCTCATTTGGGGAGAACTTAACTAATAGTTCAGAGTTGTTAAAATCCCAAGGTTTTAGCTTGCACTACACTAATAGGGAGACTATTCCATACTCTAACTTGCTGCGTGAAGAAGTGCTTCCTCAAATCCAGTTTAAAATGTTCTCCTTTCCACCTATGGCCACAAGTTCTTGTATTTGAACTAATGCTGAAGTAACTATTTGGTTGAACAGCATCCAGTCCCGATAGAATCTTATAGACCTGGATCATGTCCCCCCTCAGCCTCCTTTGCTCGAGGCTGAACAGATTGAGCTCCGCTAACCTTTCCTCATATGACATTCCTCCAAGACCAAGAATCATTCTTGTAGCCCTACGCTGCACCTTTTCTAAGGCAGCAATGTCCTTTTTAAGGTAAGACCAAACCTGCACACAATATTCTAGGTGTGGTCTTACTAAGGAATTGTATAATCTCAGGATTAGCTCCCTTGACTTAAACTCAACACATCTAGAGATGTAACCCAACATCCTATTTTAATTGCTTCCCCACACTGGCGAGAATGGGACATGGACGCATCAACATACACACCAAAGTCTTTCTCATGACCTTTATTTCAGTTGGACCCATAAAATATCTGTACTTTATATTTCTGCTCCCTGCATGGATTACCTTACATTTGTC